>JAVSCE010001382.1:0-289836 GCA_032199065.1 Smutsia gigantea | reverse complement strand
CAAAGGCTAAGAATAGCTAAACAAAGAAAAAAAAGTGGGAAGAATTATTCTCCCTGATATTAAGGCCTACTCTGTAGCCACAGTAATCACAACAAGGTGGCACTGGCAGATGGATAGACACATAGATCAATGGAACAAAAAAGAACCTAGTAATAGATCCACAAATAAATGCTCAACCAATTTTTGACAAAGTTAAAAAGGCAATTCAATGTAAAAAGAAGGGCTTTTCAACAAATGGTGCTGTATCAACTCGACATCAGTGAGCAAAAAAATGAAACTGAACCTAAACTTATATAAACATCAACCCAAAGAGATCATAACAAATGTAACTATAAAGCGAAGGCCTTAGAGGGTAAAAAATGGAAAAATATTCAGGATCTAGGAATAGGTATGGGGCTTAGATTTGACACCAAAAGCACAATCCATAAAAGGGAAAAGTGATATACTGGATCTCATCAAAGTTAAAACTCTCTCTTTGAAATTTCATGGGGAGTTTAGAAAGACATGCCAAAGACTGGAAGAAAATATTTGTAAACCACATATTTGACAAAGGACTAGTGTCTAGAAAATATGAAGAACTCTAAAAATTAGGCAATAAAGAAACAATTCAATTAGGAAATGCATAACACATGAAGAGACATTTCACCCAAGAGGGCATACAGATGGCAAATAAGGAGTTTAAAAGATGTTAAATATCAGTAGCTTTCAGGGAAATGCAAAGACCAAAGTGAGGTATCACTAGATACCTATCAGAATAGCTAAAATAAAAAATAATGACAACATCAAATGCTGGTGAAGACACTGAAAATCTGTATTTCTCATACACTACTGATGGGAATATCAAATGGTACAGCCATCTTGAAAACAGTTTGCTGCTTCATATAAAACTAAACATAAAACTACTGCATGGCCCAGCAATTGCACTTTTATCTCAGAGAAATGAAAACCATTATTAATACAAAAACCTACCTGAATAGTCATAGCAGCTTTGTTTGTAAAGTCAAAAACTGATATCAGCTCAAATGACTTTCAACAAGCAAATAATTAAACAAACTGTGGGATATTCATACCCTAGGATGTTACTCAGAAATAGAAAACAATAAGATACTCATACATCCCAATGACTTGGATGACTCTCCAGGGAACTGTGCTAAGAGAAAAAAAAGCCAGTCCCAAGAGGTTACATACTTCATGATTCCATTTACATAACATTTTGAAGTGGCAAAATTTTAGAAATGGCAAACAGGTTAGTGTGCCCCAGAATGGGGTAGGACAGAAAGAACATACATGTGCTATCACAGGGAAACATGAGATCCTTATGGTGATGAATTGCTACATATTGTGGCTTGTGATAGATACACAAACCTATGCAGGTAATAAAATTGCATAGAAGTTAATATAAAAATACACATACAAATGAGTACAAGTAAAACTCACTAATCTGAATAAGATGGATGAGTTATATCAACATCCATCTCCTGGTTGTGATATTATACTACTGTTTTATAAAATCACCAATAAAAGAAATTGAACAAACTGTATAAGGACCTCCCTGTATTATTTCCTAAAACTTCATGTAAATTTATACCTGTTTTGATAAAATTTCCATTAAAAATAAGCTAAACAAATAAATATCAATCATGAATAAGACTAAACATGTCAGTTATAAATTCCTGTATTAAGGAAGAAGAAAGATCTCAAATTGATAACTTTCTAGCTAAAGACACTGAAGAAAGAAAAGCAAACTAAGCCTAAAGCAAGCAGATGGAAGAAAATAATAAAGGTGAGAACTGAAATTAATGAAATAGAGAACAGAAAAGCAATAAAGGAAATCAATGAAACCAAAATCTGGTTCTTTGAAAAATATCAATAAAACTGGCAAACCTTAAGTTAGATTGGCCAAGGATAAAGAAAAGACTCACGCTATTAAAAACAGAAATAAAAGAGGGGGCGTTACTAATGTCCTTACAGATACAAAGAAGATTATAAAGGAACAACTGAACTATGAAATGATTGTAACCAACAAATTGGACAACCTAGATAAAATAGACAAATACCTAAAGACACAAACTACTGAAGCTGACTCAAGAAGAAATAGTAAATATGAATAGACCTTTGGCAAGTAAAGAGAATTAATCAGTAATCAAAAAATTTTCCAAAAAGCAAATCCCAAGTCCAGATGGCATCAGTAGCAAATTCTACCAAACGTTTAAAGAATTAATTCCAATTCGCTACAGTCTTTCAAAAAATGGAAGAGGATAAAATGTTTTCCAACTCATTTATGAGGCCATTATTAACCTCATACCAAAACCAGACAAAGGCATCAAAAGATAATTATAGACCAATATCTCTTTTGAATGCAGATGCAAAAAAACCTCAACAGAATACTAATAAATAAGATCCAGTAGCCTATTGAAAGGGTTATGCAATATGATCATGTGGGATTTATCTAGGAATGCAAGGTTAGTTCAACACCTGAAAATCAATCAAAGGATGCCATCAACAAACAAAAAGGCAAACAACAGTATCAGAGAATATATTTGTAAACAATTCATCTGATAAGGGATTAACATCCGAAATGTATAAAGAATTAATCTGACTCAACACCCAATAAACAAATAACACAATTAAATACTGGGCAGGGAACCTGAACAGAAATTTCTCCAAAAAAGAAATACCAATGGCCACCAGGCACATGAAAGGAGGTTCCACATCACTAGTCATCAGGGAAACGCAAATCAAAACCACAATGAGATATCACTTCACGCTAGTTAGAATGGCCATTCCACTATCCAAAAGACAAGAAATAACAAGTGTCGGCACGGATGTGGAGAAATGGGAACCCTCCTACACTGTTTGTGGGAATGTAAGTCGGTACAATTGCCGTGGAAAGTAGTAAAGAGATTCCTCAAAAAACTAAAAATAGAAATGCCATTTTACCAGGTAATTCTACTTCAAGAAGTTTACCCAAAGAAAACAAATCCCTGATTCTAAAAGATACATGCAACCACTATATTTATTGCTGCATTATTTACAATAGCCAAAATATGGAAACAACTTGTGTCCACCAATAGATGAATGGATAAAGAAGATGTGGTACATAAACACAGTGGAATATTATTCAGCCAAAAAAAAATCCTGCCATTTGCAATAACATGGATGTATCTAGAAGGTATTATGATCAGTGAAATAAGCAAGGTGGAGAAAGACAAATACCATGTGATTTCTCTTATTTGTGGAATATAAAAATAAAGCAAAACAGAAGGAACAAAACAGCAGTAGACTCATAGACACTGAGAAGTGACTAGTGGTTATCATGGGAGGGGTGGCTAGGTAGAAAGAGTGAGGGGGATAAAGGGGCACAAAAATTCTCAATCTTAATATAAGTTGGTCACAGAGATAGTAACTAAGTACACAGCATGGAGAACATAGTCAGTGATTCTGTAACGTCTTTCTATGTTGACTGATAGCAACTGCACTAGAGGGAGTGAGGACTTAATAATTTGGGTAACCGTTGAACCACTGTCTTCTATATTTGAAACCAATATAAGATTGTAATGATACTTCAATTTTTTTAAAAAGCTAAAACTAAAACACTCAGAAGAAAACACAAGGTTAAATCTTATGATATTGGGTTTAGCATTAGATTCTTAGATTTAACACAAGCAGCAAAAGAAAATAAACTATACATCATCAAAATTGGTCTTGTGCTCCCAAACTGGCAGAAAATATTTGCCAATCACATATCTGATAAGGCACTTAAAATCAGAATACATAAAGAACTCTTACAATTCAATAATAAAGGCAAATAACACAATTAAATAATTGGCAAAGGATCTGAATGGATATTTTTCCAGGAAAGATATACAAATGGTCAATAAGCACATTAAAAAGTTGCTCAAATCATCAGTTACCAAGGAAATACAAAGAAAAACCACAATGAAATACGACTTTATATCCAATAGGATGGCTAGAATCAAAATGTCATATAATGAGTGCTTGTGAGGATGTAAAGAAATGGAAACCTGGAGGTTCTGGGAAGATGGTGGTGTGACCAGGGCAGTGGAAATCTCCTCCCAAAATCATATGTATCTATGAAAATACAGCAAATACAACTATTCCTAAAGGAGAGACCAGAATATACAGGACAGCACACAGCCTGCATCTGCACCTGAGAGGACTCGGCACCCCTCGAGGCGGGTAAGATACAGAACCACGTCACGGCGGGACCTGAGCACTCCCCCACCCCAGCGCACCAACAGGAGGAAAGGATTCAGAGCCGGAAGTGAGTGGACGTACAGGCCCGAGAAATAACCAGCCCTGGTGATCTGCACCAAGGGCACTGACACACATTGCGCGGTGTATCGGATATGGGAAAGGCAGAAGGTGCAGGTTTTGAGCTGGGAACGCGCCAGCCTCCCCAGGACAAAAGAAAAGCATGCGCTTTTTTTGGCGGTTTTAAAGAGTCAGGGGCCCAACAGATGAATACGATCGTCCCAGCACACTCAGCCCAGCAGGCTGGGAGTCCTGAGGAATTTCAGACGCCTTGGCTGGCAACTGGGAAAAAGTAGCCGCACTGAGACCTCACAGAGAGAAAAAGAGACTCCCATTCATTCCCGCCGCAGGCAGAGCTACAAATGGCCCCGCGGGTCGGCGGCTGTGGAATAGTGGAACAACAGCGCCACCTATAGCATCCTTACAGAATCTACTCCCGGTGGGCGTTTTTTTTTTCCTTTCTCTTCTTTTCCTTTCTTTCTTTTCTCTCTTTTTTTCTCTTTCTTCTTTATTTTTGTTTTCGTTTTTTTTTGTCTTAAAGAGCCCAGCTGACATAGCAGCAACCACTTCTATTGCCATGAAAAGACAGAGGAATATGGTACAAAGCTCACCCAGACCCAGACAACACCAGAGAGGGAGCCTGAAGCGATGGAAATGCACAGACTTCCTGAAAAAGAATTCAGAATAAAAGTCATAACCATGCTGATGGATCTACAGAAAAATATGCAAGAGCTGAGGGAGGAAGTGAGGGAAGTCAGGAAAGACAATGCAGAAATCAGACAAGCCATCGATGGGCTTAGCAGCAGACTGGACAAGATGCAAGAGACTGTTAATGGAATAGAAATCAGAGAACAGGAATACAGCGCAGCTGAGGCAGAGAGAGATAAAAGGATCTCTAGGAATGAAAGAATATTAAGAGAACTGTGTGACCAATCCAAACGGAACAATATTCGCATTATAGGAGAACCAGAGGAAGAAAAGAGAGAAAAAGGGATAGAAAGTGTCTTTGAAGAAATAACTGCTGAAAACTTCCCCATGCTGGGGAAGGATATAGTCTCGCAGTCCACGGAAGCCCACAGATCTCCCAACACAAGGGACCCAAGGATGACAACACCAAAACACATAATTATTAAAATGGCATAGATCAAACATAAAGACAGAGTATTAAAGGCAGCTAGAGAGAGAAAAAAGATCACCTACAAAGGAAAACCAATCAGACTATCATCAGACTTCTCAACAGAAACCGTACAGGCCAGAAGAGAATGACATGATATATTTATCATAATGAAAGAGAAGGGCCTCGAAACAAGAATATTGTATCCAGCACCATTATCATTTAAATATGACAGAGGGATTAAACAATTTCCAGACAAGCAAAAGCTGAGAGAATTGGCCTCCCGTAAGCCACCTCTACAGGACATCTTAAAGGGACTGCTCTAGATGGAAGTACTCCTAAGGCTAAAAAGATGCCACCAGAGAAAATAAAATCATAGCAAAGAAAGCAGACCATCCAAATACTAACTAAAGGCAAAGAATAAAACACCTAGTATATAAAGAATGGAGGAGGAGGAATAAGAAGGGAGAGAAATAAAGAAACATCAGACTGTGTTTACAATAACTTAACAAGAAAGTTAAGTTAGATTGTTAGATAGTGAAGAAGCAACCCTTGAACCTTTGCTAACCACGAATCTAAAGCCAACAATGGCAATAAGTACATATCTATCAATAATCATCCAAAATTTAAATGGACTGAATGCACCAATCAAAAGACACAGAGTAACAGAATGGATAAAAAACCAAGACCCATCTATATGCTGCCTACAAGAAACTCACCTCAAACCCAAAGATATACATACACAGACTAAAAGTGAAGGGATGGAAAAATATATTTCATGCAAACAATAAGGAGAAAAAAACAGGTGTTGCAGTACTTGTATCAGACAAAATAGACTTCAAAACAAAGAAAGTAGCAAAAGATAAAGAAGACATTACATAATGAAAAAGGGGTCAATCCAACAAGAAGATATAACCATTATAAATACATATGCACCCAATACGGGAGCGCCAGCATATGAGAAACAAATACTAACAGAATTAAAGGAGGAAATAGACAGCAATGCACTCATTTTAGGTGACTTCAACACACCACTCACTCCAAAGGACAGATCAACCAGACAGAGAATAAGTAAAGACACAGAGTCACTGAACAACAAACTAGAACAGATGGACCTAACAGACATCTACAGAACTCTACACCCAAAAGCAACAGGATACACATTCTTCTCAAGTGCACATGGAACATTTTCCAGAATAGACCACATACTAGGCCACAAAAAGAACCTCAGTAATTTCAAAAATATTGAAATCCTACCAACCAACTTCTCAGATCACCAAGGTATAAAACTAGAAATAAATTTTAGAAAGAAATCAAAAAGGCTCACAAATACATGGAGACTTAACAACACTCTCCTAATTAATCAATGGGTTAATGACCAAATCAAAACAGAAATCAAAGAATATATGGAGACTAATGACAACAACAACACAAAGCCACAACTTCTGTGGGATGCAGCAAAGGCAGTTGTAAGAGGAAAGTATATTGCAATCCAGGCCTATTTAAAGAAGGAAGAACATTCGCAAATGAATAGTCTAAAGACACAATTACTGAAATTGGAAAAAGAAGAACAAATGAGACCCACAGTCACCAGAAGGAGGGACAAAATAAAGATCAGAGAAGAAATAAATAAAATTGAGAAGAATAAAACAATAGAAAAAATCAATGAAACCAAGAGCTGGTTCGTTGAAAAACTAAACAAAATAGATAAACCCCTAGCCAGACTTAATAAGAGAAAAAGAGAATCTACACACATAAACAGAATCAGAAATGAGAAAGGAAAAATAACGACGGACCCCACAGAAATACAAAGAATTATAAGAGAATATTATGAGAATCTATATGCTAACAAGCTGGAAAACCTAAAGAAATGGACAATTTCTTAGAAAAATACAACCTTCCAAAACTGATCAAACAAGAAACAGAAAAACTAAGCAGACCTATCAGCAGCAACGAAATTGAATCAGTAATCAAAAAACCACCCAAGAACAAAACCCCCAGAACCAGATGGATTCACCTCTGAATTCTACCAGACATATAGAGAACAAATAACACCCATTTTCCTTAAAGTTTTCCAAAAGACAGAAGAGCAGGGAATACTTCCAAACTCATTCTATGAAGCCAGCATCACTCTAATACCAAAACCTGGCAAAGACCTCACCAAAAAAGAAAATTACAGACCAATATCCTGAGGAACGTAGATGCAAAAATACTGAGCAAAATACTAGCAAACCGAATTCAAAAATACATCAAGAGGATCATACACCATGATCAAGTGGGATTCATCCCACACATGCAAGGATGGTACAACATTTGAAAATCCATCAACATGATCCACCACATCAACAAAAAGAAGAACAGAAACCACATGATCATCTCCATAGATGCTGAAAAACCATTTGACAAAATTCAGCATCCATTCATGATTAAAACTCTCAACAAAATGGGTATAGACGGCAAGTACCTCAACATCATTAAGGCCATATATGACAAACCCACAGCTAACATCATACTTAACAGCGAAAAGCTAAAAGCTTTTCATCTAAGATCAGGAACAAGACAGGGATGCCCGCTCTCTCCACTGTTATTCAACATATTACTGGAGGTCCTAGCCATGGCAATCAGACAAAACAAACAAAATACAAGGCATCGAGATTGGTAAAGAGGAAGTCAAATTGTCACTACTTGCAGATGACATGATACTGTACATTAAAAATCCTAGACTCCACTCCAAAACTACTAGAACTAATATCTGAATTCAGCAAAGTTGCAGGATACAAATTAACACAGAGAAATCTGTTGCTTTCCTATACACTAATGATGAACTAACAGAAAGAGAAATCAGAAAAACAATTCCATTCACAATTGCATCAAAAAGAATAAAATACCTAGGAATAAAGGTAATGAAGGAAGTGAAAGACCTGTACTCTGAAAACTACAAGACACTCCTGAGAGAAATTAAAGAGGACACTAACAAATGGAAATGCATCCCATCCTCTTGGCTAGGTAGAATAAATATTGTCAAAATGGCTATACTACCTAAAGCAATCTACAGATTCAATGAAATCCCTATCAAAATACCAACAGCTTTCTTCAATGAACTCGAACAAATAATTCTAAAATTCGTATGGAACCACAAAAGACCCCGAATAGCCAAAGCAATCCTGAGAAGTAGGAACAAAACAGAGGGAATTACACTCCCTGACTTCAAGCTGTACTACAAAGCCACAGTAATCAAGACAATTTGGTATTGGCACAAAAACAGACCCACAGACCAGTGGAACAGAATAGAAAATCCAAACATTAACCCAAACATATACAGTCAATTAAAATTTGATAAAGGAGCCTTGGATATACAATGGGGAGATGACAGCCTCTTCAGCACCTGGTGTTGGAAAAACTGGACAGCTACATGTAAGAGAATGAAACTGGATCCTTTCCTAACCCCATACACAAAAGAATATTCAAAATGGATCAAAGACCTGAATGTAAGTCATGAAACCATAAAACTCTTAGAGAAAACATAGGCAAAAATCTCTTGGACATAAACATGAGCGACTTCTTCATGAACATATCTCCCCGAGCAAGGGAAACAAAAGCAAAAATGAACAAGTGGGACTATATCAAGCTGAAAAGCTTCTGTACAGCAAAGGACACCATCAGTAGAACAAAAAGACATCCTACAGTATGGGAGAATATATTCATAAATAACGTATCCGATAAGGGGTTGACATCCAAAATATATAAAGAACTCATGCACCTCAACAAACATAAAGTAAATAATCCAATTAAGAAATGGGCAGAGGACATGAATAGACACTTCTCCAAACAAGAAACTCAGATGGCCAACAGGCACATGAAAAGATGCTCCACATCGCTATTCATCAGAGAAATGCAGATTAAAACCACAATGAGATATCCCCTCACACCAGTGAGGATGGCCAACATCCAAAACACAAACAACAACAAATGTTGGCAAGGATGTGGAGAAAAGGGAACCCTCCTACACTGCTGGTGGGAATGCAAATTTGTTCAACCATTGTGGAAAGCAGTATGGAGGTTCCTCAAAAAACTCAAAATAGAAATACCATTTGACCCAGGAATTCCACTCCTAGGAATTTACCCTAAGAATGCAGCAGCCCAGTTTGAAAAGACATATGCACCCCTATGTTTATTGCAGCACTATTTACAATAGCCAAGAAATGGAAGCAACCTAAGTGTCCATCAGTAGATGAATGGATAAGGAAGATGTGGTACATATACACAATGGAATATTATTCAGCCATAAGAAGAAAACAAATCATACCATTTGCAACAACATGGATGGAGCTAGAGGGTATTATGCTCAGTGAAATAAGCCAAGCCGAAAAAGACAAGTACCAAATGATTTCACTCATATGTGGAGTATAAGAACAAAGAAAAAAACTGAAGGAACAAAACAGCAGCAGACTCATGGAACCCAAGAACAGACTTAATAGTTACCAAAGGGAAAGGAACTGGGGAGGATGGTTGGGAAGGGAGGGACAAGGGGAAAAAAGGAGCATTACGATTAGCAGATGTAATGTTGGGGGCACACGGTGAGGGCTGTACAACTCAGAGAAGACAATAGTGATTCTATAGCATCTCACTATGCTGATGGACAGTGACTGTATGGGGTTGGTGGGGGGGACCTGATGAAGGGGATAGTTTAATCACCATAATATTGCACATGTAATTGTAGATTAATGATACCAAAATAAACTATAAAAAAAAAGAAAGAAATGGAAAGCCTCATACACTTTAGTGAGAATGTAAAATGATGAAACCACTTTGGAGAACAGTCTAGCAGTTCCTCAAACAGGGAGTTATCATAGTGACTCAGCAATTCTGCTCCTAGGTATTTAGCCAGAGAACATACAAAAACTTGTACACAAAAATTTATAACAGCATTATTCATAATAGTCAAAAGGTAGTAACAAGTATCTACCACCTGATGAATGGAGAAATACAGGGTGATGTACCTATATGAAGGAATACTCCACCCATGAATAGGAATGGACTGCGTAGTGTCACGAATCTGTGAATATACTAAAACCATGGTACACTTTAAATGCACAAATTATATGGACTATAAATTATATCTCAGTAAAGCTATTCCCTAAAAAGGGAATATATCCCAACATCAGAAAAGACCATTCCTAGTTCTAAATCCTTCCCCCACCTCCCAAAATGTTTTTCTTCCTGGGATATTAAACAACTTTTTGAGTAGTAATCTCACTTCAACCCCCAAAGAAGGGATCCTCCAAACATTTGATTGGGCCTGTAAACCTTGATTATGACTTCGTGCTAGATTTACAACATGCCACCCCTGCTGTGGTCTGTACAAGTATTGCCTCCTTTTGACAGGGCTGCGGTACTTTGAGGCACCTGAAATAACTGACACACAACATTCCTGTGCCTCTGTGTCCTCATCTGAGCATTTGACATGCTTGCCCTTGCTCCAACAGTTCTCCAGCTTGTTGTGAAAATCAAATGAGACCACGGAAAGCCCTTTGAAAAGATGAAGGCATTATCAAAACAGATTATTCCTTAGCATTCCTCTCAAGAAGTTTTTAGAAACTGGCCCCCTAGGGAGAGCAGATTAAGTACAAAGTAAAAACAAAACTCCAAATAGTGTTTTGGAGTTCCAAATTCAAAAGGTGTTTTACATTAATTAAGCTTTGAAGTCCATAAACTAGTACATTATTTGACTATTTCCTTCCGTCCTATAAAATGAGGAATCAAGCTACAGCCTTTGTCAGTGGACTGAATGTTTTCCAAGTGACATATCTCATGGATACAGGACAGAACAGCAGTAAGAAATACTAAGCTTTTTCTTACTTAGTATACTAATACAAAAAAGCTTCTTTTAAAATTAAATAATACCATCGATCACCATTTCAGCATACTTAGGATTCCTTTTAAAGCATGTTCTCCACCAGCAATGGCTTTTAAGCTCCAATGCCTTACACTAAGAAAGCAAGTCTTAAAGAAAAGGAAACAAGCATGATGCAATCAGTTATAGGTAACCCCTTTACAAAGGGGGTTATAAAGGAGAGCTGGCAGTCTTGCCTTCAGAGTCATTCCCTTGCAGGGCTTGGCCATTTATGCATAAGTTCACAACATGGCCAAGGGACCCAAGTTCTCCCAAGTATGATTTCCAGTATTAAAAATCACTATATCAATTTTCCAAGTCCTTTCACATATATTATCCCTGAGATCAGCACAACATGAGGTAAGTGAGGTTCTTCCCACTCGTGCGTTACAGAACCAGGAGTAGCACCCAGCATTCCGGCTCTTCACCTTCTCTACCATCCTCCGCCCTGTGCAGAGGCTGAGGGCTCCCCAACTCATTGAGAACCGCAGGAGAACTCTCACTGCATAGGGACTTTGTCCGAGCCGCTGCACTAGGAGGCTTGGCCAACTCTAACATGGCTTCCTCTAGCCTGAGGCCACATCCCTGGATGACTGAGAGCCTCTTTGAAACTGTCTGAAAAAGGTCAAGGTTGTCAAAAGAATTTACATTTGATCCTAGCAACCACCTGACCATAGGGTCCTAACCACTCCTTTCTTAGAGCATTTACTAAAAAAAAAAAAAAAAAAAAAAACCTACAATTGTAAATCCTTCCTCTACCCTTTTGTGATATATACACACAACCCAGGAGTGTCTTTCTCAAGGACTTGAATGCCATTCTTTTGAAATGTAATCTTCAGGAAGTGTAGGGTCTCTGTCTTCCCGTCTCTGTGGGAGGATAGCACCCTAACTTAGAACACTGCCTACTGGCAGACACGGCTGGTCTAATCACATTTACACTGACCGCCCATCTTATCAACCTTTTGTAATTGTTTCTTCCTCAGCTCTATTGGAGCCCTGTTCATGCCACTCACTAATGGCCTCATTCTCCCTTTAACACCCAGTCATCTCTGTGAAAATCATGATGGAGCTCAGCTCTTTCCCCTGCTGTGCACAGTTACTGAATAAAATCTGTTTTCATCACTTTAATGTCCTTGTTTATCTTTGACAACACACATATACACATGCCCCCAGGCAAATGTGGTCCAGTGCAGTCCCCTTTGCGTTACATCTTGTACTTGAACCAAGTGCCCACCTCTGCCCTCCCCCCTCCGTCCTCAAGGCTTTCCACCTGTACCAGCAGAATAACCTCCTTTACATCTCTCTGCCTTAAATCTGTCTCCCAGGCAATCCACTCTGCATCTTCCTCCCAACGTATAGGTTGCATCTTACCTTCCTCTCTTCAAAATCACCTGCAGTGTTCACAAGCTCATTAGCATTCAGTGCATTGCACTGTCTGGCCTAAGCCTCAATTCCATTTGTACCCTTGAGCTGGCATGCCAAGGGAGTGCAGGGGCAGGAAGAGGCAAGTCTTCCACACACTGCTCCACAGAGGGCCCCAGGCAAAGACAGCCTCACAGCATGATAGCTTGGAAGGGCTGGGAAAATCACACAGTCCAGCCATTCCTGGTCTGCCTCAGCCCTATCCCAGCCATTGCCTGGGAAAGTTCCATGATGAAAGAGCCATTATCTTCTGAAGTATCCCAGAATCTCAGAAAATCCTGCCTCACACAGGCTGAAACTTGTCATTCGACATCCTTACTCTCTTCTTTGGGTTTGTACAAAACAGAATGAAAAACAAAATTAATGATGCTGGTAGCCAGTATCTGGACAGTGCTTTCTCTGAGCCAAGCATCTTACTAAATACCCACCTGCATCCTCTCAGTCTTCATAATGCCATAACCATGAGGTTGGTTTTGTTATTATTCCCCTTTAACACATGTAGAAATTGAGGCTTAACCTGGATCCACAACTCTCCCTAAAGCCTGTTTCCCACCAGTTGCAAAGATGGGATGTAAATTCAGGTCCCTGTGTCCTTGGAGCTTCAGTCCGTGATTAGTACACATGTTGACAAGCATCCTAATATTTTAAATAGCCATCGTTCAGTATTGTATTCTTCAAACCAATTCTCATAATATATGGACTGCAATCCTTTGTCATCCTAAGCATTTTTCTCTCAGCTTGGGCCAGTATATCTAGAATGAAATAAAAATAGTGCTCCAAGGAAGATCTGGGGAGGCAGACATTTCTCATTCATTTAACATCATGTTCTCATTGGTTTTTATTCTTCTTTATTCATTTAAAAGACTTGCCCATGACCCCTTTCAATTTATCTAGATTTCAAAGAGATTAAAGAGTTAGATATTTTCCTTTAAAAAAATCTATGAAAATACTAGAAGAAAACAGAATGACATATTTTTCAAAGCTCTTTTAAAAAGATCATTTTTTTTAATGTAGCAATAACACAAGGACAAAGGGATATATTGAAGGATTTGACTACAAATTTAAAAATAAAAACTTCTGTACCTAAAAAGCAACTAACATGTAAAGAGAAACAGCACACTGAAAAAATGTTTGCAGGAAATATGACAAAAGTAATGCCCTTATTAAACAGAGTGTATGCCAATCAATAAGAAAAACATTAAGATAAATAAAAACAAAAGTCATCAGCAGGCACTTTACAAAACAGAAAATACAACTGTAAACTAACGTGTTGAGGGGAAAGTGCAACCTCATAAGAAACAAAGAAATGTAAATAATAAGTTACCAGCTTTAACCTAATAATTAGCAAAAGATGAAAAAAGATGTTCAATGCTCTCAGAGGATGTGGCGAAACCAGTATTCTGCTTTTTCTGGAAGCAGTATAAATTGACAGAGACTTCTGGAAAGACATTTGGCAAAATTTCACAGCTTTTTTTCTTTAAGTCTTACAGCTAGGCAGTAATTTCACTTCGGCAATTATTCAAAATACAAAAAGAGCTAAAAGGTATAAGATAATTTTAGTAACTCAAATTGAAAGTTTCCAAAGATTACAATAATAGTATGTGATTTGTGCTACATATATTACATCCACTTCATAAACTACTATTTATATAATATAAAATATCATGTGTATACTCTCTAACAACATTAAAATATATGTAGGATATGTTGTGGAAAAGCAGGATTAATCTGCATACATTTTGCATATTCACTCATATAACTTTGTGCAAACATTCATCTAAAAATATAAGAGAAACTAGAAAGGCATGCTAAGGGCTGCTAAGGCAACCTTGGGGGTTTATGGCAGATTTTCTCTTCTTTTTCTAACATACATATACACATACATACATGCACAATTTTATAACACATATCAGTATTTCTCTCAAATTTTAGTACATATAAGCATGTTTATTTTATTTTAAATTTTTTTATTAATATTATTTATAAAAAATTTAGAAATAAAAATACGAAAAGAAATACACATCTTGAAATCTTATATGAAGATAATTCTAACCATTGCCAATATCCTCATGTACAACTTCTAGTACCTTTCAATAATAATAGTAATAGTTATAATAATTGACCTTTAGGCACCAGGCACTCTTCTAAAATTTTGGTGTATATTAACTCATTAATTCCTCACAAGGAAAATTTATTAAGGAAATTCTATCATTATGCCCATCTTACAGATAAACAAAATGAGGTATAAATACTTAAGAAATTGGCTGAAGGTTATGCAGTTAGATATAAAAGTAGCTGATTACAATATGCACCATTTCAAATATTTTTAAAGGAAGCATTCTAAACATAGTTTTTCACTTGCTTTTTAAATTTTAAAGGTATATTTTGAACATTTTCATGTCATTATTTATTCTTCCACATCCCAGTTAATGATGGGCAACATGGATTAAAAAATATGAACCAACTGTAGGCTCTCTACAAGAAACTCACTTCAAATACAATGATATAGGCATGTTGAACTAAAAGGATAGGAAAAATATATAACACAAACAATCAAAAGAAAGCAAGTATGGCTATATTAATAACAGATAAGATAACTTTCAGAACGAATAAAATGAACAGAGAAAAAGAAGAACCTCACATAATGATAAAAGGATCCATCCATCAAGACACAGCAATCCTTCATGTGTATACACAAAACAGCAAAGCAGTACATGAAGTAAAAGCTGACAGACCAAAAAAGAGAATAGACAAACCCAGAATTATGGCTGGAGAGGTCAGTACTCCTTTGACAAGTGACAAAGCAACTAAACAGAAAATCAGTGAGGATATAGATCTCAGCAACACTATTAACCAACAAGATCTAATTGACATTTATAGAACACATCACCACAAAACAGCAGAATACACATTTTCAAGTGCCCACAAAATATATATCAACATAGACCATATCCTGGGCCACAAAACAAACCAAAAGCAAATTTAATCATACACAGTGTGTCCGCCAACCACGCTGGAATCAAACTAGAAGTCAGTAACTGAATGAAAACAGGAAGATCTCCAAATACTTGGAAACTAAACAACATACTTCTATCTGTCAAAGGGAAATTTAAAAAACATATTGAACTCAATGAAATCATACAGCATATGAAAATGTGTACACCATAACTATAGCACTGCTAAGAAGGAAAATTATAGCAGCAGATCCATACATTTGTTAAAAAAGAAGAGAAAGAAGAAAAGTCTCAAATCCTTCATCTAAACTCCCACCTCAAGAACCTGGAAAAAGAAGAATAAAAATAAACCCAAAGCAAGCAGGAGGAAGAAAATAATAAACAGCAGAAATCAAGGAAATTGAAAAGAGAAAAAAATAAAATGAATGAAACAAAAAAGTGGATTTCATAGTTTTTAGCAAACAAGTCCCCTATGTGTTTTGATAGACTTACATTGAAGAGTCAGATATTCATGTGGCGGGGTCCCTGCCTTTGGGGTCTCACAGTCCACTGGGGGAGACAATTTAAATAAGGAAATAATCCCAAAGATGTGATGAGAGATGAGGCTAAGCTAGACCCATGAGGCTTGAAAGCAGGATGATGTTCCAGCTCCCTCCACCCCTCAAGGTGAATGCTAGGACCAAATACACTGAGGAAGTGGAGAACCTGCACCTGGATTCAAAATTAGGGCAAAGTTCTGCCCACGTATCAGATACCTTGAAGAATTTCTGCTGTATATGCTAAAAATTGGAGCAGTTTAACTGAACTTGCAAAAGATGGCATGTTTATAGAGGTCATCATGCAGAAACTGAGGCGCACCATGGACCAAATCAATCAACTTCTCCAGTGCAGTGTGCCAAGCAGCAAGGCGGGAAGCAGAGGAGGAGGGGTGGGGACTGTGTATATGTGCCTTTCTCCGGATGTGTCTTCATGCCTCAGAGACCACCAGCAATAACAGGCTCACTGCTCCCAAGGTCATCTCATCAACAAGGGACTCAGCACCTGGCCTAGAAATTATTCCAAGGGCTTCTTGTTCCTTTTGATTGTGCCACCTATATTTTAATGCTAAACTTGATGCATGTTACTTAGGTAAATATTATGAAAGGCATAATTTATTTTTGTAAAGGAATGAACACAACAAACAGCAGTGCACAGCACTCTTAATGCAAACAAAGAGGCACTGCAGTCAAAGACAAGAAAAGAAGTTGAGAAATTCTGAAATAAGCTTCCTGTTTTTGCATTCCTGTTTTTTCAGTGCAGGGTAAGGGACAGAGTCAAGAGGGCAGGCCGTGCCGCCGTCCTTTCCCCCAGGCCACTCTACACCTCCTGCCACCCAGCAGAAAGAGCAGAGGAGGTCTTCACTCCTTGCCAGAGGGTGCAGAGGGCCGACCAGGACAGACGCTAGGGTCCGTGACTGAGACAGAGTCACGCTTGTTTGCCATGCTGCACGGTCCCAGATCCCCGCTGTGAAAAATACCAAGAGTCCCTGTCACACCACCAAAGCCACCATCCTTCTCTTGACACAACTGTGGTTCTTAGACTTGCCAGACAATGAAAGCTCCCCCCACCAACTGCTGCCAGTCACAAGTTGTCTGAGTCTGTGCAGGCTGCTATAACAAAATACCAGAGACTTAGCAGCTTACAAACAACAGAAATTTATTTCTCATAGTTCTGGAGGCTGGAAGTCCAAGCGGCTAACTGGGCATCTGGTGAAGGCCTGCTTCCTACATAGCTGTCTTCTCACTGTGTCCTCACATGGTGGAAGAAGCAATGGAGCTTTCTCCATGCTTTTGTAAGGGCACTAACTCCATTCTCAAGGGCTCCACCCTGAGGACCTAATCATCTCGCAAAGGCCCCACCTCCTGATACCATCCCTTTGGGGTTAGGTTTCAGCATATGGATTTTAGGAGGAGACAAACATTCAGACGATAGCATGAGTATATAAGCCTGATGCCATCCATGATAGCAATTCACATGCATTTTATAGCTTTACTATGCGGCCCATCCCTTGAAGACATGACACAGTGGCATCTCCATCCTACAAGTGGGCAAACTTAGACCAAGACAGAAAAGCAGGTGCTCCCATGTTTTGATCTATAGTCTACTAGGCCACAGCTTAGATTTACACTGTCAAAAGCATAATAAATTAGTCAATTACAAATAATTCAGGATCAAAAAGATAAGAAATAACAAGTGTTGGTGAAGATATGGAGAAAAGGGAACCCTCGTGTACTGTTGGTGGGAATGTATATTGGTGCAGCCACTATGGAGACAGCTGGAGGTTTCTCAAAAAAATTAAAAATAGCAATACCACATAATTCAGCAATTCGGCTTCTGGGCATTTCCCAGATGAAAACAAAAGCAATAACTAATTAAACTCTATTTATTGCAGCATTATTTACCAAATCCAAGATATGGAAGCAACCTAAGTGTCCATTGAGAGATGAATGGATAAAGAAAATGTGGTATATATGTACAATGGAATATTACTCAAACATAAAAAAGAACAAAATCTTGCCATTTACAAGAATGTGGATGGACCTAGAGGGTATTATGCTAAATGAAATGTCAGAGAAAGACAAATATCATATGCTTTCATTTATATGTAGAATCAGTATAAAAAAATAAAACAGATGAATGAACAAACAAAAAAAATGGAAACAGACTCAAAAACTGGGGGTTGCTAAAGGGGAGGTAGGTCAGAGGATGGGTGAAAAAGATGAGGGGATTAAAAGGTACAAACTTCTAGTTTATAATAAATAAGTCATGAAGATGAGCAGTTTATTATTGACAGCCTAGGAGATATAGTTAATATTATAATAACTTTGTATGGTGACAGATGGTAACTGGTAAGCATGGTGAACATTTTGTAGTGCATATAATTGTCAAGTCATTGCACAACTGAAACTAATATAATATTGCATGTCAACTCCAATTAAAAATAAAAATTAAAAAACATTGTAGGCACATAATACATTGAGATGTACTTAAGGAATAAAGAATCTGTATCCATATGCATATCATTTGTATTTCATCTGAAGCTTAGAATATGTGCTAAATGAAAAATAACCTTAATGATGTCCAGATGCCAATCATGACATGTTCTCTCCTCTGCATAGGAAGCTCTGTTTCAAGATGAACTGGACATAACGTATTGTGATTCTTTCAAGGAATGCTCTAGCAATCTGTGACTAGTCACCATGGCACAGTAGTAATCAGACTTTGGTGGTAAATTTTACAGATACAGAGAAGGGAATGTCAGCAGCCTTTCTTCAGTCTTTTTTTTTTCCTCCTACTTCTGTCAAAATATCACTAAATGCAACAGAAAAAGAAAGAAAACTGGCTCCTATCAACCTTTATCTGTCTTTAAAAACCTTTACTTTTTCTATCTGAAATAAGAACGCTGTAAAACTTTCCTTCATACAAGTTAACTTGTAACTCTGTGGTCGCAGACCCTGAAATTTATAACTGTGCCGAACCAAGCAGCCAGAGCCCCACAACAATCCCTACACTCTGTTACCTCCAAAGGATCTAAGAGGGGACCTGGGAAGCTAACTGCTCCACAAATTAAATCAGAGAATGGAGAATTCATCCACTTTCTTTCTTCTTAATTCCTGTACCTTTAAATCCCAAGATCAATGAAACTATAGTCTTTAATTTTTATTTTACATAAAACTTACTAAAGAATCCAGGTGGTATAGAAAGAGTTAGGGCCAGGCTCCCTAGATTTGAATTCTGGGTCAGTTATCAAGAAGATAACCTTCAGAACTATCTTAACCCTCGTCCTTCTTGTCCCCCAAACGTGTGACAAGTAAACATGAGAAAAGGAGCAGAGATTTTCCAGGGAGACTTGGGACTGGGTAAATATGGGATTTATTTAGACATTTGTGACTTTGCAGCAATATCTGTTTGATGTACTTTAAGACATTCAGGGAGTAGTTAGATAAGCAAATGAAGTAAAAGTTAAGAAAAGGGGAGAAAGCAGAAAGCATAACAATGGGTGGAAACAAGATGCAAGAGCTATTATAATCAACGTGGAAAGAAAGACTTTCAGACAAGAAAACACACACATACACAAACCTACACATTTGATAAAATGTAAATTCCTCCCCAGGAATGAAGCATGAAATTGTATTTTTATTTCAGTGCCAACACTTTTCTCTGACCCTGCAGCCAGTCAGCTAATTGCTGCCAGAGAACTCAGACAACAGACAAATAGGAATTGCCATAAATTCACAACTGCCTCTTCAGATGGGCCCATGGCACTCTAGGCTCTTTGACTCCACTTCAGAACTTCAGACCTTCTTCAACTTCATACAATCTGTACCACGGTTATGGTATGTGTAAACTGGGCTAGGCCATGGCACCAGATATTTGATCAAACAAGCCTGGATGTTGCTGTGGAAGTTTTCTTAAATGATATTAACATTGAAACCAGTAGACTTTGAGTATAGCAAATTACTCTCCATATGTAGGGGGCCCTCATCCAATCAGCTGAAGGCCTTAAGAGAAAAGACTAAGGTCTCCAGAGGAACAGAGAATTCTGCCAGTTCACGGCATTCAGCCTTGGGGGGCAATATCAGCTTTTCCCTGTGTCTCTATTCTGACAGCTGATTATCCTGCAGATTTTGGATTTCTATCTCTCTCTCTCTATCTCCCTCTGTCTCTGTCTAGCTATATGTAAATATATGTATTTATGAACATATATGCACACTATTGGTTTCTCTGGAGAACTCATCCTCCCCATTCCCTGCTACCATCTTTCATGACACTGTCTCCTCAGATGATCTGATACTCTATTCACATAGACATAAATGCTGTGAAACACAGGAATATCTTCCAGTTTCTTCTGACTTCTGACTTCCCAGTGGCATCTAACACACTTGACCACACCTTTCTTGAAACACTCCCATCTGGGCATCCAAAATAGTCCACAATCCTCATTTTCCTCCTCACCCTGGAGCTTCTGCTCACAGTGTTAGCAGTTCTCTCTTCGCAGTCCAACCTCGGAGTAATCCTTCTAATGATGGAGTTCCTCTGGGCTCAGTTCTAGGCTCTCTCTTCAGAGTCTACTCTCTTCCCAAGTGACTTCATCCACAGGTACGTGGTTTCAGTTACCACCCATGTACTGCTGACTGCAGCCCAGATCTCCCTGAGGTCCAGATCCATGCAGCCAACTGCTCCTCTGACAGCTCCACCAAGATACTCAAATGTGGTCATTTTACTTTGTCAATGACAAGTCTGGTTTTCTGTGAGGAAAAGAGAGCTAACATCCAAAACCGGCAGCTAGGTGACATCTTGCTTCACCTGTGTGCAGAAGGGTTACTTCTCTTGGTTTATTACTGCAATCCAAAGATCAGTGTGGTCCTTCTCTAAGTTGGACAATGCCCCCCTGAAATTTTAGCCATTCATATGGCCTCCAGTTCACAGACAACCCCAGTTGAGCCAAGTGTTCAAAGCAACAAATCCAGCCATCTCAGGTACCTCCACCAGGCCAAGTTCGCCTTAGAATTTTCAAGTAAAATTGAGAATTGCCTCGCAGTGCACTACGTGCTGTGCTACCTCTAGAATTTCTGTTTTGGTCTTCCTCTAGTATGAGGGAGTTTCTAGCAGAAGTCCCATCCGTTACTTCACAGGTGGACTTTTTTATTGAAGCACAGTTGATAAACAATACTATATTGGTTTTAAGTATACAACATATTCATATGTCACACTTGATTCAACAGTTACCTACATTATTAAATCCTCACCCCAACTAGTGTAGTTACTATCTGCCAACATAAACCTATCATAGTATTATTGACTATATTCTCTATGCTGTACTTTCATTCCCATGATGAATTTATATTATAATTGAGGTTTTGTGTCAAGTGGACTTTATTTTTGATGCAGCATCTCACAAGTTAGTCAGTTGGTCTTGGCTACACTTTATTATGCAAAAATCCACCAACATTCTGGCCAATGGGCCGCACCTTTTGATGGTTTCCCGTATTCTATCAGTCATTCAATGGAACTCACGATTCAGGGAGAATTTGCTCATGAGATTCATATGCCATCTGGAACTAGAAATTCAAGTCTGATTTATAAGGATTCATTCTGAATTCTTCAAGCCAATAATTCTTTCAAATCTTTAAATCCCAGTTACCTTTATGGATTCTCCCACTTTCCTTAACTCAGAGGCATCCCCATCCTCTGGAACATTGGTGCCTAGGAAAACATTTAGCTGCAAAACATCTCCAGCAAATATGAGTGAAAAAAGGACACCAATGACCTCTAGCTTATAAAATCTTTGCATAGTAGGCAAAGCTCAATAATCCAACAGCCATTACTTAGTGTTCTGCCTTCTGCTACAACCCACCAGCCTTAGGGCTAGGATATCTGCTGCCAGCATCCCCTTATTGCCTTCTGCTCTAAACTTTCCAAAGCATCTACATGTTCCGAGAAACAAAGACCATGTAAAATGGTATGCTCCTTAGTACACAGCGATATGAAATTATCTGGCCTGGGCAGATGAGGAACCCTGATTGTGAATGGTGACAGTAGTGATGAATGTCTGCTGAGTCTCATGTAGAAAACCCCAATAACTGATCAAGTGCACAGTCATAAATAGCAAGCTTTTATCTTCATGCTTTGGTACAACCTTACTTTTTAGGCAGTCCATGGAGATGACCAAGATTTCCCAAGAGTGATGCTAGTTTTCAGTTTCCACATATAATATGCAAATAATTTTTATTCTTAACTACAACTTTCAAGTCTTTTCTCTATAAGGAAATAGCTAGCATGTTATAGGAGTTAACCTACAACACATTAGTCAAAAATAGGCTTTTCTACAGGCAGTCACAGGGGTCTTCTCACTCTTTCTATTTGTAGCTTTTAGAGTTAAAACATAGCTCTGCAGTAAGTTTTGAATCGGCAGCATGAGTCCTCCAGCTTTGTTAGCCTGCAGTAGACAGCATGCCGTGGCGTACTGCAGACTCAGAGAATGGTCAGTTTAACAAGCTTCATCATCAGGATTGCATCTGAATGGTGTCTGTGAATATACTTTGCTTTTAAGCGTCTCAGTCTGGGTTTTCAGGGAGGGATAGATAATGTTCGTCTTATTTATTTTTTTAACCTCACCTTCACAAACCTTCTAGTTAAAGAAAAGTTCCCAGTTAAAACTTGCCTACTCAAGATATAATTTGTAGAAAGGCAGCATCAGCCTCACCCGGGAGCTTGTTAGAACTACTGTCCTCAGGTCCGTCCAGATCTGCTGCTGAATCAGACTCTCGCTTTTAGTAGGAATCTCAGCTGATTCATGCTACATTAAAATTGGAAAAACAGTTGTTTAAAGCATTAAACATCTTCTGGGCCTATATATCCTGTATCTGTAAAATGGGGATAGAACCAATTGTGTCTATCACAGGATATTTTAAGATTCAAATAATATAAAGATGTGGCCATGTTATCCCCATGACAAGTATTAATATTAGTCAATGAATTAAGAATTTATGGGATTAGAATGTGGATTAAGTGAAATGTGCATCACAGAGTACCTGGCATAATGTAAGATTCAATCAGACTACCATCCATCTAGCCATTCAATAAATATTTATTAAGCTCTTCTTGGATACCAGGCACTGATACCACCCTGCTCTTAAGGATGGAGAAGTGATAATTAGACAGGAGATCTGTAGTCAGAGGAATTCTTCAGAGTTAGAGGCCAGATTCTGGGGTAGAGAGCCTTTCCACTCATCAAGAGACTGAAAAGATGTGCTTAGAGCCTAGTAAAAGTGACTTTGAACCTATCCTGAAATAGATTTCCCTTCCCTTCTCAGAGTTTGGCAAATCCTATTTACATTTAACTCTGCTATGGTGATACAGAGAAAACCTAGTATCAATGATGCATCCTAGCATGTGATCCTGGGAAAATAAAGTATCTATTATACCTGACACTTGCTGTACTCTTGTGATGCATGAAGTGACTAAAGTCCATGAAGCACAGAGACAACCTTAGTTAACGGACATTTTCATAGCAGCAAGCACATCAGTCCTGTAAACAATGAACACTAGAACAAAGGGAGTAGATCCAGTAATTAGAAATGACTTTCAGAATAAAGAAATGCCATCGATTCTGGAGAAAGGGCATTTTCCAGAATGCTGACCTCTTCATTGAACCATAATGTTCAAAAACCCTAAGGAACCTAAGAAAAGATCTAGTCTAAGTGACAGTAGCACAAATGCAAGGAGAGGAAAAGTGAAAGAAAAAAAAAGGAGAAAGCATAGCCAGTAAGCACTGTTAAAGGGAGAAGAGAAGGACCAGTGGTAAAGTTCCAACCAGTCGATCCATGCACAGGCACTTGGGCCCACTGACCTGTACCCACCTCTTCAGCAAAGAGGGGGAATTGAGTCTTGAGAATTAAGTCTCTAGGTTTTCTATATCATTATGGAATTGAAAGGTATTCTAACTACACTGAAAAACTCACCATCTTCTTTGGAGCACTATGTGTGGTTATCAAGGTTTTAAATACAAAACAAATGGAATGAATACCTAGATTGGCAAAAGTACAGTTAAAAGAGTGTTCTTACATTGGTCTTGGCAGATAAAATTGTCACATATATAAGTCTTGTTTTCTTTGTCTACAGCTTTCATGTGATAACATACAGCCCCTAAACCTCTATGGTTTACACTTAGGGTTTGTTTATCACTAATGGTATATTTTAGCTGTGGGCCGGTTGTGGTTTGCTCCATGTGTCTTCTGCATTCTGGGTTCCAGACTGCCAGGAGGGACATGCTATGTGACATCAAGAACAGTGCACCATTGGAAACAGCAATGGTTCTCAAAGCTTCTTCTAGCAAGTAGCACACACCACTTTCACTCAACGTTCCTTTGGCCAATGCAAGTCATATGGAAAGTCTGATATAAATGGGATGAAAGAGCACAAGGAAAGGGCCCTGAAGAATGGACCAAACAGAAAACGGCAAATACTATGAACAAATTATACAGTCTTTCATTATCTGCTTCTTGATCACAAATATTCACTTTCCTTCCTTTTGCATGAAAAATACACTCCACACCTCAAGGAAAAATGTCTCCTAAAGGCTTATCCAATAATGGCTTCAGACCCAAAATCCAAGGTAACTTTTGAGAAGCTTCTGCATTTGGTATATATGTGGCTTCTCTCAACATGGAGACTTAGGAACTAAAGGGACAAGTAATCTGCACCACCACCACCCCACCACCCCACCACCACGCACACACACACACACACACACACACACAGCCAGCATAAAATGGATCAAGAGAGACGAGATACCTAAAACAAATACTGCCATATGGAAAGGGAAAGAATAGGAGGCACACTCGGTTACTGGTCCATAAAAATTCTAAAATCCTATAGGACAGATATTTTAAAAGCCCTTCATCCTAAGGTAGGGAATCCACTGTTCTTCATGGCTACACCCTATTGAAAATTCTCCCTTTTCGACTGCTCTTCTTGTCCACCTCTGAAGAGATGACACTGGCAAATATGTCCCTTTTGTGGGCTAGGGAGTTATTCCTTCTCATAGATTAGTTGCCCTAAGCCATTTTATGTCTTCAAAAGCCTCAGTCTCCATAACTCACACTGGTCTCTCTTGGTAATCGGACTCTCAAAAACAGTTTTTTTCTCTCTCTGATTCCAATCAGTGACACGTGTCAGTGGCACCACAATTCCTTTTTAAGACATGCCAAGGCATGTCTCAACTGCATATTGTATGGGTTATAAATGAAAACCAAGCACATCTTCCAATCATGAATATCCAGAAGTTCTGGACTCTATATTCCCTTCCAGTTCTGCTTGCATATTGGCCAATTTTCTAACTAACTTCATCTTTCTAGTAAATTTCCAATAGCAACAAATTCACACTGAAATGTTCTATTTTTCCACTTTCTCATAGAGCTACAAATCCATTAGATTCATTATCTGCTTTCCAGGCTGTTGGCCACAATCCGGTCCTGGCACACAGAAGGCAAAGAGACTGAACAAAAGGGCAGGCCACTCCAGACTGGTAGGTGGCAAGTTTAATAAGAAGGGAACTTACTCAGGAGACTTGTCTTGGGCACCCATAAGACTCGACCTGCACACCCACCCGCCAGAATCTTCAGTTTCTACAAAGGCCTTACCTGAGTTCTGTCAAGTACACCATCCAGATGATCTCAACAACACTTTCCTCTTCCAAGGATGCATCCTTGAAATGGCTCCAGCTATGGGAGCAGTGGGAAGAATGTACATTCTCAGAAGAGGGGAGCGAATGAGGAGCCTCCAATTGTCTGGGTCCATGTCTCAGGTCAACCAGTAGTCACAGCCTTTTGATGACCTCCTCCAACACAAGCTTGTAGTCAACAATTCTACCAAATGTTTGACATTGCCACATATTTTAGATTTTGTTGTTGATTTCATTGTTGTTATGCAGCACCCCTGCTCTGGTACCAAGTCCTATATTGGTCAACTTTTTGCTAAGTTTTGCTGCCATAACAAATCCCCAGTTCCCAGTGACTTAAGTAACAGGAGTTTATTTCTCCTTCCCATACATACTGGCTGCAGATCAGCTGTGGCTCTCTCCCATGTCTTCTTCATCTGGGAATCCAGGCTGAAGGAGCAGCCGCTAGCTGAGACCAGCAGTTCTCATGGCAGATGGAAAGGAATGATAGCAGCAACAAATAACTCTTTAAAGTTTTTGCTTTGGGTCATCATTTATGCTTGCATTCCAATGGAAGAGCCATTTCAAGGATGCAAGCAAGCTTAACTTCAGTAAGAGGCAGTAAGGTCATCTTACTACACTGATGGACAGTGACTGCAATGGAGTATGGGGGGGGAACTTGATAATAAGGGTGAATGTAATAACCACATTGTTTTTCTTGTGAAACCTTCATAAGAGTGTATATCAATGATACTTTAATTTAAAAAAAAGAGCAAGGTCCTCCCATGGAAAAGGAACTGGGGGGCCACTGCAGAGATGGACCTGGGGGAGGAGAGGAGGCAATAAATATTGTGAATGAGAGTACAGGTTCTACACCTCCTTCACAAAAGCATGAGAATCAATTAGTAAAAGGACCTCATACAGTTCCTGGAACATAGGATTTACTCACAAATAATTTTATTTCCCTTTTCCGTTCCCTCACTGTCTCACCTGAGGGTTTCAGCCCTGGGCAAGTTCACTCTGGAGTCAGTGAGACTGAAAATAACAACGGAAAGTTCTTGGGGTAAAAGGGTTTATACCCAGGTTTATTCCCACAGTAGCAGGTCAAGCATTAGAATCCTGTTAGTCTCAGGGCAAGTCTGCATGCAGCAAGCCGGTCTCTGCCTCCTGGCCTTTTCATGGCCTCACAGCTCTGCAGCCCCAGAGCACTGGGTGGAGCTCTTTATATAGAGTCAATAAGGACATAATGCCCACACATGGGCAAGCCTGCACCTGAGAGCGTGACACGTGTGCAGTGGGCAAGCAGACCAGGGTCAGGTGAGAATCCTGGCCATGGAACTTCCACTTTCTCTACAATTCCACTCCCTCTTCCTCTACAATGCTGACATTTTAGTATTCTATGATTTTATTGATAGCATCTACAACCAGTGAAAGAGCAATGAAATGAAAAAAGATAGTAAAAATAATCATCAAATTATTTCTTAATTTCCAAAGTGGAGGACATGTAGGAAATGTTACAACCTAATTTGCCTATGCTTATGTAGGATTTACAGAACAGCCTTTTCTCCTGTGTCCTTTCAAAAATTTAATAAACATATGCTGTGTGTCTGTTTCAATGTCAGCACAATAATTTAGGAATCCAGGTGTTATTACAGTTTTCTTTGATCATTATTGCCAACGATTAAATATACTGTTCTCACTTAAAAGACCTTACCTTGAACCAATCTGAGCTGACAAATGCTAAATGAATTTTAATTATGCCCTAGCCCTCATTTGCTTTACTTCCTGAATTGTCTCCTTTCCGTCACTGCCTCTACTTTGAGCCTCCATCATGCAATGACCCAAAAGCTAAGTTTCTGTGGCTGTTTTTCTCTATAAACACACTGGTAGAGATGCCAATAAAAAGAAACAGCTGAAGGGCAACATTTTCTCAAGGCAAACTTATCCACCTATTTATTCAAAATCTTCTCTATTATAATTACAAGCTCTTGGACAACTTCTTTATGGAGTGACAAGTCATTATTAATCCATTTCCTCCCTCTTCCTTCTACCATGTTATTCAGCCAGAGGATAATCAAAGGTAAATCAAGTATGTAGGCTTTATTTAATTTACTCTTACCATTTCTTAAATATCCTTTAATGAACATGAGCCTTCCCTTCATAATTAGTCATTTCCCTCTTTTAAAATTGCAAACAAAACCAGTTTCAAGCTTCAGTGGTACTGACTGTTTATCTAGACACCTGTCATCAAGAACCTTTGAGTAAACACAGCTGACCCAATGACCACAACATCTGTTCTAGAAGCTCGAAGGGCAGCAGGGAACAAAGGTTGTGGGTATGGGGACCAACTGGACATCCAGGAACAGAGTGACAAAAGGGCTGGAGGCTCACACACTGGTCTGAGGCCCCACATGAAACAAAGGCCCTGAGAACCTGGCCCAACTACCTTTTGTGCTCGTGTCTCTGGGCCAGGAGTGTGCTAGAGCTAGCTTATACCAGCCTCAGAAAACTGATTGATAAATATTCAGGAATTTTGCAAAGTGAATATTAAATTGTTGGTAGCTTGAAAAGCCATGGTGAGAGTAGTTACACCACAGAAATTAATAAATACTACAAATCAGGGCTTTTGTTTTTCAGAGAGCCAATTAAACATTTACCACTAGGCCTTTGGTTGCTGCTCTCAAGCTGAAATCCTGTGGAAATGAGAGCTTCACCTCTCCCTCCCCTAGACACTTGCATCCAGATTCTGTTCAGAAAGCAGCCAAAAACATTAAGAAAGTGTGGTCATCATGATCCTATCATTAGCCATTAACCACAAAGTCTGCTTCAGTTCTGTTTTACATATGAAGGGATGCTCAGGAGTGGACCTCCAGGAACATTCACAGCTGGGCCACCATCTGAGGGCAGCAACTGTTAGTTCTTGTTCCAGCTCTTTTCTGTCGCTTACACTGAGCAGAAGGGTCTTAGAAGAGTGAGAAAAGTAAGGGCATGAAAAAGTTAAGCCTGAAGCTTTACTTGCCAATGCATGGCTGGTCATGAAAGACAGGAGAGCTGTGAAACCCTCCACACTTGCTTCATTTCTCTTTGGAATGACACCATACTAAGACAAATAACTCCATGTGGGATTGAGACCAGAAAACAAGGTCTGGCTCCACCTCTGACACTGACTCACAGTGAGGTCTGGATGAAAAGGCACCAGCTACCCTCATAGGGGATGGCTCTGCCCCAGTGATTTTCAAAAAGTGAAAATAGATTAGTTGATAAACCCCACCACTTGTGGAAGTGCTTTGGATATGATGGAAAAATAAATAGAACTAAACTGGAAGGGAAGAGAGAAAGAAAGCTGGGGGGAGGGAGGATGCGGCGGAGGGAGAGCAGGCAGCAGGGAGAAAGGAAAAAAAGGAAGGAAGAAAAAGAGAAAGAGAGATGGAGGGAAAGAAGAAAAATTTTAAAAAGGAAAGATGGGAATAAAAAAAAAGAAAACCAAAAGAATTATAAACTGAGCTAAAATTACAGGTTTTCTCATTCATAGGAATGTTTAAAATGATCATTTTTCCAGTCTCCCTGAAGTCAATAATTGACTTTAAACTAAGTAAGTGTCATAAAGGTGACCTTAATAAAATAACTATATACTCAAAAAAGTTACTCTTAAATTTTTATGTATTAAGAACTTTGGGAAAAAATATTCCAGTGCTGAAGATTAAGTTTAAAAACAACTCAACCAGTCGAATTATTTATTCAGTAAATATTTGATTGCCAGCTATTATAAGGCATGATAATAAACTAGTATGTACATTTATGGATGGAGCGAGAACCCAGATCCTCTCCTCAAGAAACACAAAGCCAGACTTCCAGTCAAGGATCTATGCTTTAAACTACCCCTCACTCTATAAAGAGCAATTATACTTAAATATTTTTCACAGTCACTTTTTTTAATTAAGGAAAAGCCACTTTCAAAGAGAAGACATTTCTCTTGAATTTCATTTGAAGGAAAAAACAGAAGACAAACTAAATGCTAAGAAGATCTGAGGCTGTGACCTTGTTGACTCCACATCAAAACTGTTGGGTAGAAAGATAGACATGAGCAGCCAGGGAAGCGGAAGATAAGGTTCAAGGAAAAAAAACACTCTGGTGGGGCGGGAGAGGCGGGGGGTCTAACTTAAAGACAACAAAGACTTGCAGAGAGATAACTTCCTTGCCTATCGGGAGCAGGTCAAACAGGCCCCAACCAGATCACAATGCAGGTGCAATCAAACAAAACTAAGAACTGCCCAAACAACCCTTAATCATAATTTCTTTAAAATGCAACAGTGGTTTTTGCTAACCACCCATCTCCCCTTCCCACCCCTACATCAAAGAAGCACCTCCCAGCTAGGACATGATAAATAGACCCTCCCCTAAAGTTCAGGGCCTTGGTCTACCTTGACTCTGGCCCACTCCTCCCTCGGAGTGTATTCACATAAAACTTCCACTCTGCTTCCCTATTGTGCCTCTGCCTTCCAATTCTTTGTTTCAATGGGGACAAGAACCAAGGAAAACAAACTCAACCCACACCAAAACTACAAGTGGTTGGGAGCTCAGCTACGGGAAATAACTGAGACCAAAATCCCTGACAGTGACAGAAGGAAAGAGCTATCCTGACACATAAAACAGGGCTTGGGTCAACAGACTCTTGTGAAAGGTTAAAAACAAAATGGGACCACTTCCTGGGGGCTGCCACTTGGAACAGCAATAGCAGTGCTGGAAGGGAGAAGAGAAAACTGCAAAATGCAGGACCAGCTCCTGGGTATGCAGTAGCTCTGATGTCCATATGGGATGGGTTTCCCACATCTCAGATCCCATTTGGCCAAATGGTGGCAACCACAGAACTGCTGGGCAGGGAGAAAACAGTGAAAAGAGAGGAACATGAAAACCCCACTCAGTATGAGGCCAGAAGAAACCAAAACTCCAGTATACATGAGGAAAGCCAACACTAGGAAGGATGGCCAACAAAACCAATAGTAGTGGATGAACTCTCAACAAAATGAAAGAACTTTCAACAATCACATATTGACTTTACAACTGGTATATTTAAGATCCTCAGAGAGTTAATGCAAAACTACCCTCCAGTTTTAAAAGAACAACAAAAAAAACTATGAAAGAAAACAACTCATTATGGACAAGGACTACCAGAGAATGTTTCCGAGGAAGGGATCCTCCATTCCTGTCTCAGAGTCCCCAAAGAAAACTCAGCAACTCCCCAGCCTGCCACATGAAGTGGACCTCACTCAGGGCTGGGACACTACAGCTCCCACCCTGTTCAGGCCTCAGCTCCACATGGCAATCAAAGGACCAACTTGCAAAATCATGGCCAGCAGAGTCATGCTGAGTGTCACCTGATTGAATTATTTTTCATGGGTAATAAAATTTGAAAACATTCACCTTTCTCCTTACAACATGGATACTCCAAATATGAAGAGAAATGAGTATCACCTGACTTGCATTCAGGAAGGTTACTGATAGAGATCTGACCCTCTGAAGTTCACCCTGAGATGGAGATCATGAACAAGTGATTTGTACGGGATGTACTCCAAGGGGACCCCACAAGAGTTGAGAGAGCAGGATGGGAAACAGGAAGCCACATAAAGTAAAATGCATCTCAAGGAATCTACGCAATGCTTAAATCCTGTATGCTGCAGTTACCTTTTCCTGTGGTCAGCAACTGGGAAGGTTTGTGATGATGTCACATTTCCAGAAGGTGAACTGGGCCAAGAACAGAGGGAAAACACAATGTTGAATACATAGGCTTTATTTGCATGTGCAATGAGTGAGGACCATGCCATGGTAATAAAGCCCTGAATGTAAATCAATAGGTGGACTTTAGGCAGGAACAAATTGATTAGGTCTACATGAAATACAGAACTTAAATTTTGTTCAAATTATAAACCAAACTATGGTTTTCACAAGCAATCTCACTTATTTCTGACTTATTTGAAAATAATGCAAGATTAGTTTTGCAGGCCATTGATAGTTTTAGAAAATATAAAGACACAAAATCCTTCATTAATTTCGTAGATGTTTCCAATAACATTCTCATAATTAAGAAATCTGACAACTTTAGCAGATGTGTTTCACTTGCTTAGCAAATTATTTATGATTTTTCACTTAGTTGTCAGATAAACTAGGAATTTGAACAAAATAATTTAGGTTCCACTAAAACTGATACCAATAGATAAAATTAATTTATACTTAATAACTTAGAATAAGTAGATGCATGGATTGAAATTTGCTGTTTCAACCTGGGCCCAAGCTAACATCCTAAAATAGAGTAAAAGATAAAGATGTTATCAAAATGTGTGAGTTGCTGCTCTTGGCTAGGAAGAATAAATATTGTCAAAATGGCTATACTACCTAAAGCAATCTACAGATTCAGTGCAACCCCTAACAAAATACCAACAGCATTCTTCAATCAACTGGAAAAAATAGTTCTAAAATTCATATGGAACCACAAAAGACCCTGAATAGCCAAAGCAGTCCTGAGAAGGAAGAATAAAACAAGAGGAATTACACTCCCTGACTTCAAGCTCTACTACAAAGCCACAGTAATCAAGACAATTTGGTACTGGCACAAGAACAGACCCACAGACTAGTGGAACAGAATAGAGAGTCCAGATATTAACCCAAACACATACGGTCAATTAATTTACGATAAAGGGGCCATGGATATACGATGGGGAAATGACAGCCTCTTCAACAGCTGGTGTTGGCAAAACTGGACAGCTACATGTAAGAGAATGAAACTGGATCATTTCCTGACCCCATACACAAAAGAATATTCAAAATGGATCAAAGACCTGAATGTAAGTCATGAAACCATAAAACTCTTAGAAAAAAACATAAGCAAAAATCTCTTGGACATAAACATGAGCAACTTCTTCATGAACGTATCTCCCCAGGCAAGGGAAACAAAAGCAAAAATGAACAAGTGGGACTATATCAAGCTGAAAAGCTTCTGTACAGCAAAGGACACCATCAGTAGAACAAAAAGACATCCTACAGTATGGGAGAATATATTCATAAATGACGTATCCGATAAGGGGTTGACATCCAAAATATATAAAGAGCTGACACACCTCAACAAACAAACAGCAAATAAGCCAATTAAAAAATGGACAGAGGAGCTGAACAGACACTTCTCCAAAGAAGAAATTCAGATGGCCAACAGGCACATGAAAAGATGCTCCACATCGCTAATCATCAGAGAAATGCAAATTAAAACCACTATGAGATATCACCTCACACCAGTGAGGATGGCCAACATCCAAAACACAAACAACAACAAATGTTGGCGAGGATGTGGAGAAAAGGGAACCCTCCTACACTGCTGGTGGGAATGCAAATTAGTTCAACCATTGTGGAAAGCAGTATGGAGGTTCCTCAAAAAACTCAAAATAGAAATACCATTTGACACAGGAATCCCACTCCTAGGAATTTACCCTAAGAATGCAGCAGCCCAATTTGAAAAAGACAGATGCACCCCTATGTTTATTGCAGCACTATTTACAATAGCCAAGAAATGGAAGCAACCTAAGTGTCCATCAGTAGATGAATGGATAAAGATGTGGTACATATACACAATGGAATATTATTCAGCCATAAGAAGAAAACAAATCCTACCATTCGCAACAACATGGATGGAGCTAGAGGGTATTATGCTCAGTGAAATAAGCCAGGCAGAAAAAGACAAGTATCAAATGATTTCACTCATATGTGGAGCATAAGAACAAAGAAAAAAAATGAAGGAACAAAACAGCAGCAGACTCACAGAACCCAAGAATGGACTGACAGTTACCAAAGGGAAAGGGACTGGGGAGGATGGGTGGGAAGGGAGGGACAAAGGGGAAAAAGGGGCATTACGATTAGCAGACATAATGTGGGGGTGAGCATGGGGAGGGCTGTACAACTCAGAGAAGACAAGTAGTGATTCTATAGCACCTCACTACGCTGATGGACAGTGACTGTAATGCAGTATGTGGGGGGGACTTGATGATGTGGGGAGTCTTGTAACCATAATGTTGCACGTGTAATTGTAGACTAATGATACCAAAATTTTTAAAAAATGTGTGAGTTGCTTTGGTGGCCATAGAAAACATCCTCTATTCCTTTTGCACCAGTTTTGGCATGATTAACATACCTTTCTACTCAGGTGCCCATATCTTGCCTGTGGTTGACAGAAGAAGAGTGACAACACAAAATGGATGTTGCTGAGTCCGGCTGCACAGAGGACACAAGGAACTGTAATGAAGTTGATTGGACAAGGGTTTCATTAGAGGCTATTAGTAATCCAAATAAAAAGTAAACCTTTTCTATTAAAAAAATAAACAGGCAGAAAAAATTAATATTAAAAATAAGCAATTATGAGGAAAGCTTAAAGATGGTGGTGAGACAGGAACCTCCCCCCAAAACCATATATAATTTGAAAATATAGCAAATACAACATATCCTGAAAAAGCAACAGGAAAGAAGACTCTGGCCGACTGCGTACACCTGGGGAAAAGAGCAGACCTCAAGGAAAAGGGTAAATTACCAAAGCCGTGATCCAGAGAGACCCCAGCCCTTCCCCTACCCCAGCTCTCTGGAGAGAGGAAGAGAAATGGAGCAGAGAGGGGGTGGAGACCTAGGACTGCTGAACACCCAGCCCTGGATATCTGCTCTTGGAGTACAAGCCTACATTACATGGTGCTCTGAAGATTAGTGGGGTTGGACAGCTAAGACAGGCAGAATACTTGGAGAGACTGAGATTCCAGCCACTTGTGGAAAACATGTATCCACAACTGGCCACTCTGGGACAATAGTAAGGTGGGAAGTCTGAGAGATTTCCTAACAGAAGAGGGCTGCTAAAGGGGCAAAGATTGCACAGAGCTTGCTGCTCAGGAGAAATGACAGGTGGAAAAAATTGACTGGGCACACTCTTCCCAAGAGGTTGGGAACTTTGAGGAGTTCCAGGCACTCCAACACCCTGGTTGGTTATGCAGTTACGAGGACCCCACTGCAATATGCAGCCTGCTGTGCCTTCCTCCCAGCAGGCACCAGCTTGAAAATCAGCCAGCCCCACCATTGTGCCAGTCCAGCTAGAGGGTGGCCCTGACTGCAACAGCTACAAGTACAAAGCATAGAGGCTTCTTCCTGTACTCTCAGTCCACTGGCCCTGGCATTGGAGGCAGGCACTGCAGCTGGGAAGCAGGAAACACCTCCTTCCTCCCGACAGGCACCAGCAACACTCACTAGTGACCCCCGCCTTCACTCCAGGGGCTGAGCAGCTCAAAAGGGTAGAACTTCTGGGCACGGGAGGCCGCCACATACAAATATGAAACGTCAAAGGAACCTTGTTCAAACCAAAATCCCACAAACACCAGAAAGAGAGCCAAGTAAAACAAAACTCATCAATCTTCTTGAAAGAGATTTCAAAATAAAAATCATAAACATGCTCATGGAGCTACAGAAAAATATTCAAGAACTCAGGGAGGAATTCAGAAATTAGAAGTAAAGTTGAAGAATTCAGTATTTGAAATGAAACATACAATGGAAGTATTTAAAAGCAGATTAGATGAAGCAGAAGAGAAAATAAATGAAGTAAAAATTAGAGTAGAGGAATACAAAGAAGCTGAGGCACACAGAGAAAAAAAGGATCACTAGGAATGAAAGAATATTAGGAGAACTGTGTGACCAATCCAAATAGAACAATATTCACATTATAGGGGTACCAGAAGAAAAAGAGAGAGAAAAAGGATAGAAAGTATCTTTGAGGAGGTAATTGCTGAAAATTTACCGAGTCTTGGGAAGTATATAGTCTCCCAGGCCATGGAGGAGCAAAGATCTCCCAACACAAGGGAACCAAAGAAGACAACACCAAGACATATAATAATGAAAATGGCAAAGATCAAGGATAAGGACAGACTATTAAAAGAAGCCAGAGAGAGAAAAAATATCACAGACAAAGGAAAACCCATTAAGCTATCATCATACTTCTCAGCAAAAACCTTACAGGTCAGAAGGGAGTAGCATGATATATTTAATGCAATGAAGCAGAAGGGCCTCGAACAAAGAATACTCTACTTGGCAAGATTACCATTTAAATTGAAAGGAGGGATTAAACAATTTCCAGATAAGCAAAAGCTGAGAGAATTCACCTCCCACAAACCATCTCTACAGTGTATTTTGGAGGGGCTGCTCTAGATGGAAGTGTTCCTAAGGCTAAATAGCTGTCACCAAAGGAAATAAAACAACAGTAAAGAAAGTAGACCAATAAATTACTAAGCAGATTACAAAATCAAATCAACTCCCAAAGTGAGTTACCTCACAGACAAAGAGCAGAGAATGTGATACCTAATATATAAAGAATGAAGGAGGAATAAAAAAAAAGAACTTTAGATTGTGTTTGTAATAGCATATTAAGTGAGTTAATTTGGATTATTAGATAGTAAGGAAGTTACCCTTGAACCTTTGGTAATCAAGTATCTAAAGCCTGCAATGGCAGTAAGTACATACTTATCGATAATCAACCTAAATGTAAATGGTCTGAATACACCAATCAAAACACATAGTCACTGAATGGATAAAAAAACAAGACCTGTCTACGTGTTGCCTACAAGAGACTCACTTCAAACCCAAAGACATACACAGACTGAAAGTGAAGGAATGGAAAAAGATATTTCATGCAACTAATAGGGAGAAAAAAGCAGGAGTTGCAGTACTTGTATCAGACAAAATAGACTTCAAAACGAAGAAAGTCACAAGAAACAAAGAAGGACATTACATAATGATAAAGAGGCCAGTCCAATAAAAGGATATAACCATTATAAATATCTATGCAGTCAACCTAGTAGCACCTACATATGTGAAACAAATACTAACAGAATTAAAGGGGGAAATAGAATGCAATGCATTCATTTTAGGAGACCTCAACACACCACTCACTCCAAAGGACAGTTCAATGAGACAGAAAATAAGTAAGCAGACAGAGGCACTGAACAACACATTAGAACAGAAGGACCTAACAGACATCTACAGAAGCCTCCACCCAAAAGAAGCAGGATACACATTCTTCTCAAGTGCACATGGAACATTTTCAAGAATAGATCATATAGTAGGCCACAAAAAGAGCCTCAGTAAATTCAAAAAGATTGAAATTGTACCAACCAGCTTCTCAGACCAAAAAGGTATGAAACTAGAAATAAATTAGGCAAAGAAAATGAAAAAGCCCACAAACACATGGAGGCTTAAAAACATGCTCCTAAATAATCACTGGATAAATGAGCAAATAAAAACAGAGATCAAGCAATAGAGAGAGAAAAATGACAACAATAACTCAATACCGCAAAATCTGTGGGATCAGTGAAGGCCGTGATAACAGGGTACTATATTCCAAAACAGGTCTACCTCAGGAAAGAACAATCCATATGAACAGTCTAAACTCACAATTAACAAAACTAGAAAAAGAAGAACAAATGAGGCCCAAAGTCAGTAGAAGGAGGGACATAATAAAGATTAGAGCAGAAATAAATAAAATGGAGAAGAATAAAACAATAGAAAGAATCAATGAAACAGGAGCTGGTTCTTTGAGAAAAAAAAGAAAATAGATAAACCCCTAGCCAGACATATCAAGAAAAAAATAGAGTCTACACACCTAAACAGAATCAGTAATGAGAAAGGAAAAATCATTACAGACACCATAGAAATACAAAGAATTATGAGAGAATACTATGAAAAATTATATGGTAACAAACTGGATAACCTAGAAGAAATGGACAACTTTCTAGAAAAATACAACCTTCCAAGGTTGACCCAGGAAAAAACAGAAATTCTGAACAGACAAATTACCAGCAACGAAATTGAATTGGTAATCAAAAAACTACCTAAGAACAAAACGCCGTGACAAAATGGCTTCACTGCTGAATTTTATCACTTAGTGAAGGCCTAAGACACATCCTCCTTAAAGTTTTCCAAAAAGTAGAAGAGGAGGGAATACTTCCAAACTTATTCTATGAGGCCAGCATCACTCTAATACCAAAACCAGAAAAAGACATCACCAAAAAGGAAATTACAGACCAATATCCCCGATGAACATAGATGCAAAAATACTTAACAAAATATTAGCAAACTGAATTCAAAAATACATCAAAAAGATCACCTATCAAGATTAAGTAGTATTTATTCCAGGGATGCCAGGATGGTACAATATTCAAAAATCCATCAACATAACCCACCACATCAACAAAAAGGACAAAAACCACATGATCATCTCCATAGATGCCGTAGAAGCATTTGACAAAATTCAACACCCATTCATGATAAAAACTCTCAACAAAATGGGTATAGAGGGGAAGTACCAACATAATAAAGGCCATATATAACAAACCCACAGCCAACATCATACTTACAGTGAGAAGCTAAACGCTTTTCCTTTAAGATCAGGAACAAGACAAGGATGCCCACTCTCCCCACTTTTATTAACATAGTTCTGGAGGTCCTAGCCACAGCAATCAGACAACACAAAGAAATACAACGCATCCAGATTGGTAAGGAAGAAGTTAATTGTCACTGTTTGCAGATGACATAATACTGTACATAAAAAACCCACCCCAAAACTACTACAACTAATAACTGAGTTCAGCAAAGTTGCAGAATACAAAATTAATACACAGAGGTCTGTTGCATTCCTATATACTGACAATGAACTAGCAGAAAGAGAAATAAGGAAAACAATTCCATTCACAATTGCATCTAAAAGAATAAAATGCATAGGAATAAACCTAACCAAGAAAGTGAAAGAAATACCCCTGGAAAACTACAAAACACTCACTAGAGAAATTTTAAAAGATATCAATAAGTGGAAATACATCCTGTGCTCATGAATAGGAAGAATTAATATTCTCAAAATGGCCATCCTGCCTAAAGCAATCTACAGATTCAATGCAATCCCTATCAAAATACCAACAGCATTCTTCAGCGAATTAGAACAAATAGTTCTAAAATTCTTAAGGAACCACAAAAGACCCTGAATACCCAAAGCAATCCTGAGAAGGAAGAATAAAGCTGGAGGATTACGCTCCCTGACTTCCAGCTCTACTACAAAGCCACAGTAATCAAGACAGTTTTGTACTGGCTCAAGAAAAGACCCATGGATCAGTGGAACAGAATAGAGAGCCCTGATATAAACCCAAACATATGTGGTCAATTAATATATGATAAAGGAGCCATGGATATACAATGGAGAAATGACAGCCTCTTCAACAACTGGTGTTGGCAAAACTGGACAGCTACATGTAAGAGAATGAAACTGATTATTGTTTAACTCCATACACAAAAGTAAACTCAAAATAGATCAAAGACCTGAATGTAAGTCATGAAACCATAAAACTCTTAGAAGAAAACATAGGCAAAAATCTCTTGAATATAAACATGAGCAACTTTTTCCTGAACGCATCTCCTCGGGCAAGGGAAACAAAAAAATGAACAAATGGGACTACATCAAACTAAAAAGCTTCTGTACAGCAAAGGACACCATCAGTAGAACAAAAAGGCATCCTACAGTATGGGAGAATATATTTGTAAATGACATATCTGACAAGGGGTTGACATCCAAAATATATAAAGAACTCACATGCCTCAACACCCAAAAAGCAAATAATCCTATTAAAAATGGGTGGAGGATATGAACAGACAATTCTCCAAGAAGAAATTCAGATGGCCAACAGGCACGTGAAAAGATGCTCTTCATTGCTAATTATCAGGGAAAAGCAAATTAAAACCACAATGAGATATAACCTCACACCAGTTAGGATGGCCAACATCGAAAAGACTGGGAACAACAAATGCTAGCAAGGATGAGGAGAAAGGGTAACCTTCCTACACTGCTGATGGGAATGCAAATTAGTTCAACCATTGTGGGAAGCAATATGGAGGTCCCTCTAAAAACTAAAAATAGAAATACTATTTGACCCAGGAATTCCACTCCTAGGAATTTACCCAAGAAAACAAGATCCCAGATTCAAAAAGACATATGCACCCCTATGTATACACTGCACTATTTACAATAGCCAAGATATGGAAGCAACCTAAGTGTCCATCAGTAGATGAATGGATAAAGAAGATGTGGTAGATAGACACAATGGCATATTTTTCAGCCATGAGAAGAAACAAATCCTACCATTTGCAACAACATGGATGGAGCTAGAGGGTATTATGCTCAGTGAAATAAGCCAGGCAGGAAGAGACAAGTACCAAATGATCTCCCTTATTTGTGGAGTATAACAATGCAGCAAAACTGAAGGAACAAAACAGCAGCAGACTCACAGACTCCAAGAAGCGACTAGCAGTTGCTAAAGGGGAATGTGGGGGGAGGGTGGTGGGACAGGATGGAGAGGGATGGAGGGAGAAGGGGATTGAGTGATACTATGATTGGTATACATGGTGTGGGGGTTCACGGGTAGTCAGGGTAGCACAGAGAAGACAAGTAGTGACTCTGTGGCATCTTACTACACTGATGGACAGTGACTGTAATGGGGTATGGGGGGCAGTTGATAATATGAGTGAATGTAGTAACCACAATGTTTTTCATGTGAAACATTCATAAGAGTGTATATCAATGATACCTTAATAAATTAAATAAATAAATAAACAATTACAAGTCTTGGGAAATAAAAACATGGTCCTTGAAAAAAATTTTTTTAATGGATTGATACAGGTTCCACAAACTCCCGACTTACAGAGTACAGTTTAACTGAATTATACTGGGCATGAGTGAACTGGAAGCTCTCTGATGATTCTGAGTAAGAGACTGAAGATTAAAAAGTATAAAGAAGTAAGTAAGGGATATACAGACTAGATTGAAAGGCTCCAACATAAGTCCAAGAAGAGTTTCCAAAATAAATGTAGAGGGAATAAAGAAACAATGGCCAAGAATTTTCTAGCCATAAAACAACAGGAGTCTTTTATATCAGACTAAAAACAGGAGTAAAAGTAAACCACAACTAAAAAACTGTAGTAATGTAAAAATCAAGAATATAAAGAAATTACAGAAGGTCTCCAGAAATATAATAAAAGTGCCCTCAAATCCTCATAAGCAACAACAAATGCCAGGAAACAATAGGATGGCATCTCCCCATGCTGAAGGATTATAACTGCCACCTGGAATTATATTTACAGACCTTTATATATTTGTGAGTTATGGCAAAATAAATACATTTCAGACTTCCACAACAGAAAGTTTACGACTCACAGACCATCACTAAAAAATTGCTAAATAGTATATCTCAACAAGAAAAAAAAATGAACAGAGAGGGAAGTTTGTGATACAGAAAGCAACAGTGAGTAAAAAAAAAAGATGGAAACTTTGTGAACACAATAAAAAACTAAAATTTTTATATTAAAAATATGTAACCAAAGCATTAGAGAATAGTGATGAGAGGCAGAATCGAAAAACTGTGTAATAAAGTGTGCTGAGCACTTGTTACATTGTTCTTATGTTTGAAAGGGAACACATAAATATGTAGGTAATATTGTAGCTCTGGAGGAGAGGGGGGGGTCCCCCTCCCAAAGTAAAGTCCCCTATGAATCCAGTGGAACCAAAATAAGGCAAGGGGAAGGACAAGATTTCCATTTCAAAGGTAATTTGCCCTGGGCTGGGACAGTATTTCCCCCCCAGAGGTACAAGCTCCTACTATCTTCAAGAAGCCATGATAAGCACTTCACTTCTGCACTGTGGGAGAACTATCCACGATTGTCTACAACATAAGTGGTCATTATTTTTTCTAGTATTGTTTCTATTCTCCATAGTTTAGAACCAAGTTTTAATTTGGCTTTACATTTTTACTTTCTGGGAATTCATTTTTTTCTCATTATCTTTTTAATGAAATGTTTTAAATATTTAGAAAAGGGAAGATACCATTCATCTGTAAGTTTTAATGTTTCATTATGTATCTCTAAAACACGAATCCTCTTTTGAAGAAATATCAATAACTCCACAATCATAACTAAAACAATTCATGACAATTTCTTAGCATAAACGAATATGTAATTAGTGTTCAGGTTTTCCCGAATGTCTTATCAGTAGTTTAGGGAAAAAAAACAGTCATTTTGTTTGAAGTAAATTAATTTGCTTGATGTTAGTCTTAAATATCTTAAATTTGTGAATTTCCTCCATTTCTCTTATATTCCTTGAATTTTTATGTGCTTTGTTTTTTTGTGTGTTGTTTTGTTTTGTTTTTCTGTAGAAGCCAGGTCATTCGTCCTAGAGTATTTCCTACACTTTGGATTTTGAGTGCATCCCATGGTGTCATCAATGTGCACCTTTGTCCCCTGTGCCTCCTGGAAATTGTTATTGAAATCTAGAGGCCTCATCACAATCAGAGTTAGAATGAAGTTCTAGAAAAATGAGTCACTTTCTAGTTGACCTGCAAGCAACATGATCTCCAAAACTTATACTGGAAGTTTGTGACATCAGTAACATCATGAAGTCTATATTCATTCTTCCACATTCCTCCTCTGTGCGCATACACACCACACTCACACAAGACCATTTCATAAGTGGTGGTTTTTATTTCCATCAGGACATACATCTCTTGTTGTAATGTTGCAGTCATTTATAAGCATTGTCTGGCTCTACTGCTTGGGTTCACTAATGGTTACAGATTGGAAAAGGTCTAACTCTATCATTCTCTGCATATAAGCTGAAATTCTTCTATATAGAGAGGCTTCTACTCCTCAACCCATTATCCAAAGAAAGAAATACTGAAATAAATGCAGGGTAAATGTTTGATATATTTCCTTTGTTTCCTAGATTTTAAAACAATAGGTGATTTCCTTATTGATTCCCTCCAGAAGTTACTGATGAGTTTTCTTTTATTATTATCATTATGAATACATGCATTGAAACCTGTTTGATGTGTTTTAATCCAACAGCATTACTATCCTTAGGGATGACCACTTTGTCCCCTCTTTAGTCAGTAGGAGCTTCTTCAAGTGGCCTTCTAAGTCCATGGTAATATGGAATAGCATCTTTGCTATCTAGTATGACAAGCTATTTCAGGCTCATCGTGAATCTTTACCAGAGCTGGATTCAGCCAGTTATCCAAGAAGCTCTGGTGCCCTCAGTGGCAGATAGTATTAGAAATCACAGTCTGGACACTAGGGATGTTCATTACTTACTGGACTGGTCCTTACTTCTAGCTTTTTCAGTCAACAGATAGGAAAATGTGTTAAGATAAAATACAATTCACACTATGATTCAAATTCAGAGTTTAGAGCATTTTTACTTCACTTCATCCATCTTACATCTTTCTCTCCTTTCAACCATGCCAAGATTCTCAGCTTTCAATGTCAATAACATAATCACTCATTTCATTTATTCCACGATGCGCACATGGTCCCAGAATAACAATAGCACACTACTACCACCAGCGTGATCACTGAATGCAACTTGAGATATTTTGCAGTTCTCTTGTTCTTAGAGGATATTTCTCTAGAGATGTAAAAGTACTGTGCTTTAGTGTCACTAGGAAGAGTGCCTTTCTGCATGGTTGTACCAACAGTGGGATTCACAGTTAGGTTAGTTTGTTTCATTTTCTGAAAATCTTTTTCAAGTTCAATTAGCTTTCTTACAAATCTCATCTGTTGGCTTTGCATCTCCTTTTCCTTGACTATTCTTTCATGAAGGCAATGGTTTCTCAAATGTACATGTTAGGTAAATGTTCTTCTGTATCCTGATTATAAATAATTTTTGTTTCAAGATTCTTTGAAAGGCCTCTTTTTATTTGTTCTTTGTTTTGTTTTCTGATATTTCATCCTTAAACATGGACTTTTCTAGCTAGGCCTAGTATTCGGTAATAGTGGATGGCTTGCTTGCCTGCTCCTTCTCCACTGCAGACTCTGGATTAGGCATAATAACTGAAGACAGTATATTTATTGAAGCCTTACTATGTACTAAGAAGTACGTCTTATATATTACAGTATATATATACTTTATATATATATATATATATATACATATATATAAGCAGTAGTTATGGAGAATTAACTTACAGCCTGTGGGTAAAATTGCAGTATTTCCAGAATCTCTTGCCTGACCTTAGAGCGTCTCCACATCACTAGGTGTTTCCAAAGGGTGGAGAGAGGTAGTCTGTCTCCATATCAATAAGTAATTATAAGGGGGAGCGAGAGCATATCTGGACTGGAGAGTCTGGGTGGGGTCCCTTTTTCTGCAGCCAGGTCGTGAGAGACACAGGCATGCAGAAGTGGATGATTGCTTGTAAGCAATAAACTGGTTTCTCTCAACTTTATTTCTCTCTTTGACTGATTTAGATTTCAAAGCTATTTTGCCCCAGGATTTTCCCCCAGAATTACACAGACCTATGACAGAAATAACACTATCTCTATTTTAGAAATGAGAACTGCAAGATGTGGAATACTTCACCCAAAATAACACAGCTAGCAAGTGCCGGAGCCAAGAAGAATTCCTTCTCAGAGCTAAAGCTAAAAGAAAGACTGACATTCACCTTCCTGACTCCAAATTCCAGCATCTAATACATTTCCCACTGCTCTGATTTTAGGCCTGCCTTTAAGGCAAACAATGTAATTCCCTGTAAAAGTGAGAGTAAGTTAGGGGCTCTCCTTTGACCAAAGCAGTTCATAAAAATCTGTGAACTGCTGCTCACTCCCAGCATTCACTGCCCCCAGGGCTAACCTTTCCTCCATTCTTTTCTGTAACTGCCCCAGAATTCAATGCATAATGCCCAAGACCCTCCCTAGGTTTCACATAGGAAATTGTAGACTCTGAACAGAATAGATGCTTTGGAGGTGGGATGCGGTGAGCAAGAACCTGGCCCCTCAGAAAGCGCCCACTTCCTGGGTGAAGCAGAGTCTGTCCCTGACCCATGGGCAGACAGTGGGAAGAGAGGTGGTTATTTCTCCAACTCATTCCCCACAACTGGCACCATCTCTTTCAGAGGGGCCAGTGGGCAGACCGGGTGCCTCCAAAGACACTGAGCATTCTGGGGCCATTCTGGCATGCTCAATGTTGGATGACAGTAAATTCTCCCACAGTGTTAAAGTCTCTTGCCTTGGTAAGGAAAAGAGGCCATGAGACAATAGGTACCTGGTCACTCTTTCATCGGAATTGTAGTTAGGGGAATTTCCCCCAAAATGTTGTAATGATCGACTGATCCTATTTCCAGAATAGTTTTTCTATAATTTCACAAATGTTCTTACAAGTGGGATAAAATCTTTCAAGAATTCATTACCTGAAGCCATTTAAAGTAGAAGCCCTCTTTGTTAAGTGATTTAATCTTCACAAAAAACCTATGAGGCAAAAGGTAATTTTACAAATTACGAAATAAAGAAACTTCAATTTAGAGAACTTTTGGCCAAAGTTCCATGGCTATTAAGTGGCTGAGGCTGGAAAGCACTTGCCCCTGCTCCTCTCTACCGACATCTCTTTGTCTGGGAGGACAGCGCTCAGGGAATACTGATTCATGCTGTCCAGGAGGGAGGCAGTTCCGAGCTCCCAGGTACAAGAACTCATGTTCTGTCACTTACCTACTAAATCTTCAGCCTGCTTAGGAACACACCACTTTAGTTCACAAAGACCTCCCAGCCCTGATTGTGGTGATGTCCTTAATGTCACTTACATTTCTCCACCTGCTTGGGCCTTCCAGCACCAGGTGCTATGTACCTATGGTCTCACTGCTTCTCTTCCTGATATCAAAGCAAAAATCTTCCCCCATCTTTTGTCAATCAAGGGCCCATTGCAACAAGCTGACTCCAGAAAACTTAGCTTCTTCTTTGCTCATGAGGATTACATGTTAGAAAGCTTTCCCTTCAATAGAGCAGGACACATGCAATACACCTTGGCACCTCTGGGCTGGGACTGGCTAGTTTCCCTCACAGGACCTCAATTTCCCCCATCTGAAAAATAAAGAGCACATCCTACTTATTCTCTGGTAGGTGAGGTCCTTCCCTAGAGAGAATTCTATGCCTGGAGGCTTGGGAGGGAGCATAGCAGGAGGAAGGCACAAATAAACCTGGGCTGCTTTCATGGCAGCCTTCTGCCAAGGAGCTGCAGCTCACAGGGTTTTCCTAATTACTAGGGACTACAGCAAACCCAGGTGAGATTTCCATTCTCTCCCCAAGGATCCTGGGCATATCAGCAAACATGGGACAGATCCCAAGGAGAAAAGCTAAATGCTGGAGTGTGCATTTGTTCTCCATACAGGAGTTTGGAGACCATAATGAGAATGCTTCCATTTAAAGACAGTAACTGACTGTGTAACTAGGAAATATTAGTGTGGCCTTAACTTTCTGTTTCCCCTCCCTTGATCCTGGATTAGACCCCATCCAGCACAAACACAGAATTCACTGCAACTACTCATCATGGCTTGCTCAGCCAGCACAGTCGGTACCTGCCAGAAGAGCTCGAAGAACCCTGGGAATGCAAATCCTTCTTTCCCTGGGTGGAAAGCCCAAAGCCCAAGGTCCCCACGAACTAGTGGCCATGCTAAGACTCCTGCCAAGAACTCCTGGCTCCTGGACCTCTCGTCCTTGCAGAGTGCATGTTACCCCTCCATCTGACTCACACCCCTCAACTCCTCAGGAGAAACTTCTCATAGCCCTAACTTCTTTTTAATCAGGACAAATAAAAATGTATTTAATTAACTGCCTTGGTTTTTATGCCTCACACCCAGCTGCTTTTTGCAATCTGGCAGCTCCCATCTGTCTGTGTTTCAGCAGGCTGCTCCTGCATTCTCTGCTCGTTTCCTATCCTTTTACTGCGCAACCCCTGGGCACCCACAACCATCCTGGGTGCTGGGGAGACAAGACACATGAGGAGCTATAGTCCAGAAGGGGACACATCAACAGGAAACTCAGTACAGCTGCTAAGGATTATATCTGCGGGCTGTGCAAAAACAGGAGGGAATGAGGATCACACTGCAGAGAACAAGAAAGACCACAGAGCAGCCAGCTTTGCATCTTAGAAAATGCATTGACCAAATGGAACACTGATTATTTGGTAAAAGGCAAAGAACAGAAACTTCCATGTTAGCAAAAGGAAGGAAGGAATAAATAAAATACTAGGCCTGTGTAATAAGCAAAATATGTGGAGTCTAACTCTCCTTGGGGTCTGCAAATCCTCTCTGTCAGGATTGCATAAACTGCATTCAGATGTTAGTCCCAGTTCTCAAAATCTGGCCAGAACCAACTCCAGGGAAGAGAGTTTCAAAGGAGGTGTGAGTGACAAACTCCACTTCATCTCCAAGGCACTTAGCAAGGAGGAACTTTTGGCACAGTGACCGAGAGGCAGGGGAGAGGACCAAGGATGAGAACAGAGCCCAAGAGGAGCTCGCTGATTTCTGTTCAGACCCCCCCAAGGTGATAAGGGGGTAAGAAAAGGAGCCCAGGAGTCTTCCTGGGGGAGCCTTCCTTGAGTGTCTGCCACCAGCGATCTCAGCTGCCTGGAACTCAGCATTCAACCCAGGTTGTCAAAGGATCTAGCCTCCGCTGCCTTCCAGATCAAGAGAGTGGCACTCTCGGGTATCAGCCTCTCCCAGAAGGCTGCAGAGAGACTTTGGCTGAACAAGATGAGGAGGAGGAAAGGGGGAGAAGAAAATGTGTCACCCCTATTAATTTCCTAAGGGTGCTGTAACAATTTATACCAACGTAATGGCTTAAAATAACATAAATTTATGACTTCATGGCTTCTGCAGGTCAGATATCCAGTAGAGTATAACTGGGTTCTCTGCCTAGGGTCTCCTAAGACCAAAATCAAGCTATCAGCCTGGGCTCTTACCTGGAGGCCGTGGGGAGAACCCACTTTCAGTCTTCTTCAGGTTGTTGGTGACCTTGTGGCCGTAGGACTGGGGTCCCTGTTTCCTTGATATGTGAGGCCAGCATGGCATGTTGAGTACTTTTTGTGCTCTGAATCTCTGATTTCCTCTTCTTACTCTGCTTTTAAGGATGCATCTAATTACACCGTTCCCAGCAGGATGATCCATGATAATCTTCCCATCTTAAAGTCACTAATTAGTAACACTAATTCCATCTACAAAGCCCCTTTTTGCCTGTAAAGTTATATTTTTAGTTGTGGTATCTCATCACATTTGCAATCCCAGGAATAAGGTTCTTGGGGGCGATGAGTCTGCCTACTCCACTATTTTTCTCCCCTTCAGTGTCCATCACCTTGCTATCGAATGTTATTTTAAAAGATAGTGCCCAAAACTTCATGGTCTTGACCTTCAAAGAACATTCACCTTCACTGGGGAATTCCAAACAAGACGCAACCAACAATCATACCAATCATCACAACCTGCACATCTGGGTCCCTTTATAGCTCATACATATCTACCATATTCCCTAAATGTCATGTGTCATTCCACTTCCCTGCTTTCTTTGCATCTTTCCATAACCCACAAAAATCCAGTCTTCTTCATTTTGTCCAGCTAGTTCTTCCATAAAGTCCTCACTAAAGTCCTCCCAGGTCCAACCCCCCAAAACGAACGTGCCATGGCAGTTTGTTGGTATTCCTCTCTCCCCACAGCCAATGTACAGACGCCCTCATAGCTTCACTTAACAATGAGTTATTCTAATGAAATGGACACTGAATGGGGGAGATGAGTGATCAGCAGGTCACCATCCATCAAACTTCTGAATCCTCACAGGTCAAAGCAGGACTACAGGATGTACAAGTCCAATCCAGACCTGCCTCAATATGATAATCTATACCTTTATCAATAGTGTTAACGTAGCTGGGGAAAAAAATTTATGATCAAAAGAAGGATCTACATGGTTCTTGGAGAAGAGAGTACAAAAGCCAAAAGTCAGAGAAGTGTCCCAGAGCACTAGGCTGAGATGATTCTCCACCGTTTCTCCGCCCTGCACAGACATCTCTAAGAATCCCTGTGACTCTTGCCTGAGCCCAGGTCTGAAATTCTCTGACAAAGAGTTCAGCCTCCCAGGTACTTTGTTGATGGAAAAGTAAATGTGCCTTTGTAAAAAAATACATCAAAAATCTAAGTTCACATCAGTCTCCTGTGAAGCTTGTTTGTATGACTAAACCACTGAGAGCCCAGAAAACGTTAGCTGTTGTGACAAAGTCAAATACATAGGCTTTCTCACCAAAGGACTGCATGAGAAGTGGCTCTGTTGGTGGCTGACGCACCTGCTTCCCCATCAGCCATGGGTCTTCTGAAACCATGACTTGAACATCTCCCCATCGCCAAGAGGCTGCTGGGGAAGAGTCCTGGAGCTGGGGGCTTAGGATATGTAAGATTACCCCAAACATCTGTGCCTTTCCTTCCAGAGAAGGAACCCGTGCCCCTTGCCTTGAACCTGGGCTGGGCCTGTGGCTGCTTTGACCACTAGAATGTGGAGGAAGCAACATCCTGAGACTTGCGAGCCTGGCGCTGAGGAGGCCTGACCACTTCCGCTCCTCCACTTGGAGCCCCAAGGCTGACCATGTAAAAAGTCCAGGATAGGGGGACAGGCCACGCAGAGAGGACCCAGAGCATGAGATACCACATGGAGATAGAGGCCACATGAAGTAGCACTGAGGGTCCAGCCCCATCTGACTGCAAGTGCATGAGAGATCCTGAAAGACGGTACAGAAGCCAGCCAGCTGAGCTCCAGGCAACCCACGGAATTGTGAAACAGCATTAAATGGCTGTTGTTTAAGCCACTAAATTTGGGGGTGGATTATTTTTTAGGCAGAAACGGACCATCCTTAAAGCATCATCCAAGACAGTGACTCCTGATCTTCTTTCCAAATGAATCCAATAACTGTTTACTGGGTTGAGTGAGTCCAAAGCTTTACTCTGTGGAGCTCATTGGATTCTCTCCTTCTGTGTGAGGCCCATTTAACAGGTAAGAAACTAAAACAAATTGGTTAAGCAACTGGCCTAGCATTACATAGCTGGTTAGAAGGAAAACGGAACTAAACACAAATCAAATGCTCACTGCCCGCGCTGTTTCCCCTTCAGAAGCATGTTGCCCCTCAGGCTTCTTCCAGCCTCAGCGCTCAGTCTCCAGCCCCCTCAGTGTTCAGCTCTAGAAGGTTTCCTCATAACACACACCACAAAAAACTATCATAAATGCAGAGATGGCTTCTTCTGATCTACAGTCTCTGTAGCTTCCAAAACAGCACTGAGCACACAGCAGGAACCTAATAAACGTCTCCTCTCTAAATCACAGATCCATGGATTTCAGTAAAAATAGAGCAGATTGGAAGTGTCCAGAAATGTGCCCCGCACCAGGATTTGTCTCTTCCAAGTTTGTTCTGGTCACTCTTTTTGCAGAGGCCTGACATGGAGACAACTGCTTCCATGCATTTCCATGATTAAAGTAACTGAGTCTCTGATGGGTGAAGTGAATTGTTGCAAAAATTTATTCACTTTTCAAAATCTCCTAGAAGATGAGCCCTGGATCACAGGCCCAGATTTGGCTTCCCACACCAACTTTGCCATGTAGCAGAGAGCCTGAGGGATGCAGATTCTCAACTATGTAATTAAATTGACAGAATCGGTTATTTTTTCTTAATCAGCACTGGGATTATGTCAGTTAGAAAAGCCTGCAATCCCTCTTCCAGCCTAGCAGGGTAAGAAAAAGCACAGTGTGGCCAATTCATATAAAGGGATTATGTGGCCTATGTTTCCAAGTAGGACAGAAGATGAAGGTTTCAGTTTCAGTCTCCTGACATGAACTTTATACAGGGTCTGGAGTAAATCAAGACTAAAGACTGAAATGCATATATTAAGCACTTGCTGTAGGTGAAGCCCTCTGCTTGCTAAGTGCTACAGGAAATTATAATAATAAGAACATCTACATTTATTATGCTTAGCAGATTAGAAAACGCTTTCTCATATTAGGTCCTTCAATTCCTATAATGATCCTGAGAAACAGAGTGACTGACTGCTGTTTTGCAGAAAACGGAGGTCATGAGAGGCCGTGTGATAAGCCCATGGTTACTGCTCTAGGGTTCAGGGGGGGTGCCCAGGCTTCAACAGAAAAGTGTGAGTCCATGTGTATCAGCCTTTCCGGGATGTGATTAATTGGTAAATGAACCATGTATAATAAAATCAATATACCAAGGAAGGAAAAGACCATGCAGTCTGAGGGAGTCAGGTTAGGATTCTGGAATTCGGGCCGCGGTTAGAAGGCTGGCCTGCCCCCTGAGTGTGCCTGAGAGCAGTGGGCTAGAGGGCTGGAGAGCTGAGCAGCAGGGCCTCCTCACAGACTGCATCCCCCAGGTGGACCAAGAGATGCTCTGTTATCCCCTCCTCAAGGAGGAAGAAGTGAGGCCAGAGAGTCGCAACAGGACAACAAAGCTGCTCAGGTGGGGCTGGCTGGCCCCTCCAAGCCACGCTGCTACTTGCTGCATTTTCTTTCAAAGGGCTCCAGGGACTTAGTAGTACAGCCAGGTAAGACCTAGTCTCCATGTCCCTACAGAAACCTCACCCAGGACACACTGCCTCTCACACCCAGGCAACATAACTAATGGGAAGGGCAAGAGCTGTTGAGTCAGGGGACCTGGATTCATATCCTGTCACTTTAAAAGTCATAAACTCTTTGACACTCATTCCATGGAGAGGTGTGGTGTCTACGAAACAGGACTGACTTAGGATGGCTTTGGCCAACAGAGTAGGGAGCAGATGGTGCCAGGTGACTTGCTAAGTTGGGAGAAGCCTTGCAGCTCCCACGTTGGTATGTAGGAATGCTTAGTCTCCAGTGGTTCCTCTTGGGACACTTCCTCCAGGAACCAGGTGCCCTGTTGGATAAGCCCAAGCTACATGTAGAGGCCACGTGTAGGTGCCTTTGGCAACAGTTCCAGCAGAACATGGTCTTCCAGAGATTTCCCCTAATGAGGAACCCCTGCAGTCACTGGAGTCCCTGGTGGAGCAGAGACTTCCGACTGTGCCCTGCCCAAAGTCCAGAGCTGCAGACTCTGTAAGTGTAATAAATGGTTGTCACTTTACACCACTGGGTTTTGGGATGGTTTGTTACACAGCAAAAAATACCAGAACATTGTAGGCACTGACTGTGTGACACTGGTCAGAACAGTTACCTTCTTGAAGAGCTCTCTCTATAAAACAGTGACCTAATAATAAAATCTTGCCTCACATGATGTTGTCAGCTCTAAAAGAGATGGAAAATGTGGAGCCCTGGGCACAATGGGAGTACTGGGTGGGAGGCCAGCCCCTACCAGTGTGAGTTTCCACTGGAGGTGACAGGGGGACTTCAGTTTGTCCTGACAAGTGCTGTGCCTGCCATCTTGTCAGACATCCTCCCTCACATCCTCCCAGGCCTCAGCCTACACAGAACAGGCCCTCCAAACCTGCTTCCTCTCAGCCACATTGCAGCTGGTTGCCTGGTAGGGAGGCAAGCCATGCAGAGGGGAGGTTCCATGCGGGACAACCCTCTTCCTTCTGGAGAGTCTGATCTTGATGCTGCAGGGAGGGGGCTCCATGTGGTGGCTCCATGTGGTGGCCTGTGCCGAAACCTGCCTGGCTCCCATGTGACTCAGCACATGGTGGGCACCCACATTCATTTGAGTCGCCAAGCAGAGGGACTTTGAGACCTCGGCAGCCAACACTGCTCTCCACACTGAGATCTGCATGAGTGTCATGATCCAAGTTCAAGTGTTGTCAGACGCATATGCACAGAGAGTGGCACAGAGCTAAGGAAGTAATTGTGTGGGTCTCTTTGCTTCTGAGGAGCAGTGTGAGGACAATCCTTTCAAGAGGACAGGAGGCTCCAAGCATCCTAGGAGGTGATAATTAACTTCCTGCCCCAACATGTCAGGGCCTGTGAGAGGAGAGAGGGGAAGGCAGCTCCTGCTCTTTGTGTGACCAGATGGAGCCCTGCCATGCTCGCTCTAAAAGAACTCAGCTCACAATTCTTTAATGCAGTGTGACACACCCCACACACAAGCCTTTTACTCTTAAAAAATGTTTATACTCTTCTAAATCAGACTATATAACTAAATCAGATATATAACTAAATCAAAGCAAGATTAGTCAATTCAGCCATCTCATCAATACACAGCTTCTATAGGAATGCCATAAATATCTGCGTGGAATATTTTCATTCTACAATCTAAGAAGATGAAGGTCCCGTGAGACAGAGGATCACACACTAAAATCATCAAAATTCAGAGCTGGAAAGCTCATGAGAGCTTGTCCAGTCCATTTCAAATTGTTCTTAGTAGAGATAAGGAAACTGAAGCCCTGGCCTGCAAGAGATAACTAAACTCCCAAACATATAGTGATAAGATTTTTAGGAGCTTTGATAATGAATGCAGTCCACTCAAGAATGGCCTTGTAATAATAATTACCCACATAACACTGACTGCTTGATCCAGGGAGCAGATGTGATTGTTCACTGATATTTTCATAAAGTAATAATGCTCGGACCATAATGGCAGCCTGGTTTGTGCTCAGAAAAGTTCTGTTTGCAGCTCCATCTCAGTCAGGTAGTTGGTCTTCCTGTCCACCAGGAGAGGAGAGAGTCTCCCCATCATCCTTGGAGGCAGAGAAGGTAGCACTCTCTGATCTAGGTAGCAGGGGCTAGGCTGGTTGGTGGACAGAGAGCGGGTATGTTCTGCACCTGGCCAAGGAGCAAGGTTGCAGCTCTGAGGGCTCCCAGAGTGCATGAACAAGAGGACCTGACTTAAATGAAGTGCCACTGAACCCATAGGTGAAGACACACTGCTCAGTGGGCCACTCTTGTCTGATGGTTTTCCCTGCCTGGGTGAGCAGGAATTAAAGGCCAGCTCCAGGTTCCCCCCATGGCCTTCCTCACCGACTGCACACACACCTGGAAAGGATGGCAGCTGCTTTTCTCTCAGGGTATGGAGAGCCCTAGAACCAGGAGACACAGGAATAAAATTGCTCTCTGGAAAACCAGCCATCGCTGTGTGGGTAAAATTGCAATGTTTCCAGAATCTCTTGCCTGGCCTTAGTGCATCTCCATATCAAAAGATGCTTCCAAGGGGTGGAGAGAAGTAGCCATCTCCATATCAATAAGTAGTTACAGGGGGGAGCAAGGGCAAGGGTATATCTGGTCTGGAGAGGTGGGGTGGGGTCCCTTTCTGCAGCCAAGTTGTGAGAGACACAGGCGAGCAGAGGTGGATGACTGCTTGTAGCAGTAAATGGATTTCTCCCACTTTATTTCTCCCTTTGACTGATTTTGGCTTCAAAGCTAATTTGCCTTGAGGTGGGAACATATTTTCTCCTGGAGTTACAACAAACACTGTGATAGGCCATCCGCAGGACCAACCCAACAGACTTTGGCCAGAAACTACCCAAACCACCTAACTCTACGCAAGGTGCCCTGAACACCACCTCAGGGAGAAGGGGCTGTGGTTGTAGTTCAGTGAGCAGAGACCTGATCATTTGCCTTATTCCCTCTTTGGTGTAAACAGCAGGGGATGAAAAGTCAGAGTGCTAATAATGTTAAAAGGGCAGAAACAGAGAATGCCCAGGCAAGCCCCAGGGAGAGGTTGTCCTGACCCACAATCTCAGCCTCCCTGACACTGGGTCATATGTGTATTGACATGGAAATGGGACCTCTGGTTCACTTAGCCAGACACAATGTCTCCCCTTGGGATAATTCCAGACATCCTAAGAAAATGATGAAGACAGTTTCCCCACAGTGTTCAAATGTACCACCTAGAAAAATAGAAACACGTTGCATGAACAGTGACAGAAAGAAAAAAGAAGCCTGTAACCAAGAAGTGATTTAGGGCCCGGCCCCACTGTCCACTGCCTGCTGTGGAGGAGAATCAGTGTTCTGTAAGGAGCTCCACTGATACCTGCCATCCCCCCGGTGTCTGGGACTCCCGTCAGGAGAACTCCGTACACAGAGCTCTGTTGTTGATCTCAGGTGTGATTTGGAGCAGGGACAATACAGGGACTCACGCACACCTCTTGCGTTAACAGAGAAAAGTGACAGCATTTCCAGAGCTCTGTCTTGGCTAATTTATCACACAGCATGACCTGCTGACAGCTACAGCTCTGTGGCATCTACCGCAAACCTATCCAAAGTGGAGGTTTTTAAATGAAACATTAATCATGTGGAAAGTTTCTGAAAAGGGCTGTGAGAAATGGCTAGTGTGAACAAGCAAGTATTTTGGCTGGCAGACTAAAGGAATGAGTAAAATGTCACTACGCTGGGATCTATGGAAATTCAGCAATTTATAATTTTTCATCTAAAATGTGGAATAAGACCTCTGTCATTTCTGAGGACACCTCCCAAGGCCAAGGACTTACCATACCGCTCTCCTTTTCACTACTTCTGGCCTGTCTCTATTCTAGACTGCAAATTCTTTGAGAGAAGGTTCGTGTTTTATTCACTGTTTCCAGCTTCTAGATCAGTGCTCAGCAGTGACAGTAAGTGCTTGATAAACGTGTTACATTGAAGTAGATTCTGGTAATGAACACACCCTAAGTATCTCCACAGGAACACCCAGGCCTCCTTCCCATAGCCCCAGTGCTCCAAGAGTAGCCGCAGCCTCTTTGACAGGGTGGAGAGATAAAAGGTAGGAAAACTCTGACCCAGTAGTAAAGGAGTCCCTGGAGGACCCCAGCTTCCAGCCAGACGCCAAGGAGGGAGCAGGAGGGAGCCAACTCTGATTCTGATCACAGACCTACCACTTGCTACCTACATGGCTCAGCGAAGTTGTTTCATGGTGCCTCAGTGTCTCCATCTCTCAAATGAGAACAGAAAAATCCCACTCCTTCCATCAAAAAATCTCTCAAGACAACACTATATAGGGTTCCAAGCACTGGAAAGAAGGCAAGAAAGCATAGGTTTTCCTCCCATCCCTGTTCCCACGTGGCAAGACAATTGGCCTAACTGGGCTACTATTTAATCCCATGCAAAAGGAGGGGTCCTTACACTTCTATTCTTCTATGAATCTACAGATATGAAAAATGTACCTACTTTTGAGCTGATAGCTTGTGTATTTTTAAGTTGTTTTATAGACATCGTAATAAGCTTTCCCATTTAGCACCTTAAAAAAAAACAGCATTTGCAAAAAATTCTGAAAAATGTTTATAATTAGATGCACTTGTGAACACAATATGATTACAGCACTGAGGCAAGATGATTTCTCCACTAGTTCAACAATTGGTGGAAATAATTAAGTACTTCCTATAACACTGAGTAGTACAGTTTTGTATCTCAAAATGCAGATGCTTTCACAGACTAAAATAGATTGTTGCCCCTTGGAGTCTACTACACGTGTTAAATTGTTATTATTCTGATTATCACACCATGATTATAATGTATTCCACTTAGCACTGTAGATTGTCTTTGCTAAGTACTTCTAGATAAGTTATTACTTATCCACTCAGCAGTTCTCATACAGCACCTGAGTGAAAGTTAAGGACAAAAATGTAAGCCATTAGTCTAAATAGACTTAATTTTCAATAGTCAAAGCTGAGCCTTATTCTGCTGGAACAGAGCTGCCATAGTTTAATTCCTTTTGTCACAATCTTGCTGGATAATAATTCCTTAATTGCTTCTTGGATGGAAATATTAATCATGGGGGCAGCCTTTAATAAGACCAAAATTATGGTGTTTCTTATCCCCAAAGGTTAATAGGGGAAAAAATTACTCTTTGCCTCCTTTCTTCTTTTTCCTGATGCACAGCTTGTGTGGTACCAATCAGTCTCCCCTGAATTATACTGAAGCTAATGTGTCATCAATCCTCAGAAATTCCAAGTTCCTTGAGCAAAGGAGTCCTGTCTGATTCATCTCTGGATTTGCCAGACTCTAGATCCAATCATTGAAACAGCCTGACCGCATACAAAGTAAATTTGGGGAATTGCTTTGACAATCGTGTCCCTATCTATTTGATTGTACGATGGTTGGTCAATTGGTTAGTGGTTTAGGCTGGTTTGAGAAAGAAGATGGGGTTTAGGAAAGTTAATTACCACCAATGAATAGTAATTAAGCCTCAACCACATGATAGACTCTGCCCTGGAGACACAGAATAAAAGATACGTGTTTCTTGCCCTCTAGCAACTCAATGTTATGTTCGGGAAGATGATTTATAAAAACATAAATTAACAAAACAAACTATTAAACATTATAACAGCAGTAAGAACAGTGTGTTTGTCCTATAGATCCTCCCCTAAGGGCTCACTTGTTTGACAAGTGGAGAGTTTACACTCATTGTCCCCATGCAGTGCTGTAAGAAACCCTTTTGTGACTCTATCCAGTCTGCAGATGCTTAAGACCTCTGGCGTGAGAAGTTTGTTCATGGAGGAGAGCGAATTCATTTGCATAACTGAACAGTCAACTGGTCTCCCAACTTTGTTGGGAAGGTAAAATGAATGCCACACACAGACCTTTTAGATGGAACTATTTCCAGGGTTTTTAGTCAAACTTGGAAAGTAGTAGTTTGATCTGCTCTTAAGTTTAAGTTGGAAAAATAAGAGATGTGACAGGATTTTTGCACTGTATGTGCAGAGACTTCATTGAAACACAGGAAACATAATTGGGGAAAAACTGACTTTGGAGAATTATCTAAATGACACAATCAAAGCAAATTGCAAGCAGGGTAAGTCCTACCATATCCAAAAGGAAGAGCTCATGGTATGAAAATAGGCAGCTGAAAAGAAACCAGAGACATTCAGGAGAAAGAAAATGGGCAGTGTAAATGTGTGTTAGAATTTAACAGTCAACAAATACAGGAAGAGAGGAACTTATCAAAAATTTATGTTGGTTATGAATTTGGAGGAAAAACTTAACTTTGAGTTTCTCCTTAAACCATATACTAAATAAACTTCTAAATGAATTACAGAGCTTCATATTAAAATATTAAATTCCAATTATAGAAAAATTAGAGTATAAAATTGAATCTCAAGTATGTAAATGTAGAAGTAATAAAAGAAATCACAAAGAATAGATCATCAGATTTAATTACATACAATTAAAGTTTCTGCATAGTGAGAGGAACTAGATGAGAAAAGAAATGCTTCTGTAAATACACCTTTGGAATAAACAGAGGCAATAATTTTGTTCTGGGAAGCACAAAGGAATATCAATTTAAAAAGAAAACAGTTAAATAGCAGATGAAAAAAGGAAAATATTCTCAATAGAATAAATGGTACTATTATCATTATTCTATTATTCTATTTATTATTATTAAATAACATTTAATAATGAGTACTGCCTAGAATTATGCTCACTGTTGAATATACATTACTCTGAACCCTTCCTATAAAAACTACTTGATAATGGATTTAATTCCCCAGAAATGATCAAAATTAAAAATCCGTTATGAAAATCTATGGTAAAAGATTAGTGGTGATTATTTAATCTACCTGAATATAGAACTAAAACTAAACTATTATGGAATTTAAAGACCAGAATGCAAATGTTATAAATCTTAATAAAGACATGAAGGAAATGGAGATGAAAAAAGGTGAAAAGTACTCATTTTTTTAAATCTCTTATAGCTCCTACTTACTAATATTTGATAAGCTGTTTTTTAACTTTGGAAAGATCTTCAGAAAAAGGAGCAATGGCATGTGATAAAGAAACATCTGAAATTCAGCTCTTCCTTCCATTCCTTCTGTAATATTCAAGGAAAATTAATTTTAACACTTAATTTAAAGGTAGTAGTTTAAGGACAGACTCTGTTCCTCTACTTCTGAGAGTCACAGGACAGCCAGGTAGGATGGGTCCCTCTCACAGAGACATACAGTATGGGGAAATTTTATATAATTCTGGAATTTTTCATTACTGACATGGCTAAAATGAACCCACTTGCAGGAGGTGAGGAGAGGAGTAGGACATCAGTGAGGGGAGAAGGAATACTTCCTTTAGAATATGAAAGGGAGAAAGCAGTAGAGACTATAAAAGTGTATCAGACCTTCCCAATTAAAACAAAGAAATAGAAGAATAAAAACATATTCTATCAAGTAGGTAGACATAATGACTGGGGAAAAGAGGAAAGGGTAAAATAAAATAAATGGTAAACTTTAAATAAAATGAAAGGGGTAAAAATCAAAGCAATCGCATACCATCCAGAATTTCCAGATCAATAAACAGACTGTTAAACTGTGTTAAAAAAAAAATACCATATTCTGTACACTCACAAGAAACCCCTAGAGTGGCTAATGTTGAAAATGAGGGAGACACAAAGAATACCAGTAAATGAAAATAAGCAAGCAGACAAACAAAAAGCAATGGCAATAATTTCAATTTAAAGGCATAAGTATTTAACAGGGTAGATGGTGTGATGATAAGAGATATAATCCATAATGTCATTATGATAATCATATATACTTTACACCAATTAAATAGTAACCAAATAAAAACACCTGTATATACAATAAAACTTGAGTCTTATATATTTTTTCATCTAAAATACTAATATGCCTTTAAAATTTCACAGATCAAGTTGGCAAAAAATAACAAAAGATGAATATATGATGAAGGATGTCAGCATTTATTGGTTAATTGACTGACTCCTTTCTTATTTCCAAGGAACTTTTACACTATTGATTACATCTTTAGCCAGAGAAAAAACTTTGTGAAATTCAAAAATTTACAAGCAATAGTCCGCCTGTGATTCACTTGTATGAGAAAACAATTAAAATATCATCATAAAAATAGAATTCTTAAAACGTAAGAAAATCTCCTGGGCTAGACTAAAATCAAAATCAAAATTGCAAATTACTTAGAAAATGATGCAAAGAACAAAACTCAATCCAACTGATGTGGGAATGTGACATCTCAGAGACAGTTTGACGGTGAGTCATGCTTCCCCTAAGCTGTGTGATTCGGAGAAAGTTAACCTCTCTGTGCTTCAGTGTTGTCGCCATTGCAAAACAGCGATAATAGTGGCATGCCCAATGGGGATGTGGTAAAGATTAAATAAGACTGTGCATAAAACACCTATGAATCTAGTGCACAATCAGGGTTCTTGAATGACTTGCTGTCTTCGTTCCTCCCTCCACTTGCCTTCTTCTCTCATTCCTCACCTTTCTCATTTTTTAAATTCTCTACAATGTGTTTCTATTACCTTTGTAATAAAAAAAAACTACATAAAATGTCTAATAGAGCTATTTCATTGCTAATCACATGATTAATGAAATTCAAAGGGAAAAGACTTCCACTGAGTGAGAAATATAATCATCCCTTAGGTCAGCATGATCACATACTCATCCTCTTTTCTGCTGGTGAAGGTATGTTGGGGTGGGGAGAGGGTGCAAGTCACTTTAGAATGCTTTAATTTGCGGCTATTCCAAAAAGAGAAAAAGGCCCAGCTTCTGAGAAGGTTGCCAACTGGTGTAAGACCCAGAAAACAGGCCCTGCTCAGCCCCAGGATGGACGGCGACCCAAATACTCACAAGAGACCGGTCTTGATGCAAACAGCGAGAGGTTTATTGATTCCACCAGCACGCTGGGGTCAAGACTCATAACTCACGCAGGAGCAGAGGAGTCCGACCCCGAGCAGAAATCACAGGAGGTTTTAAAGGAAAAGGGACCACAACCAGGGGGAGACGAGGGGGAGGTCTGCTGATGATTTGATAGCAAAAACATTTCAATTAGGGTCTCACAGGGCTTTATCTTTAAGGTCTATCAGTTTGGGAAAGATTACCTAGGCACGGGTTTGCAAGCTATTGTGTCATTGTGTTCAGGCCGGTTTTTATGACTCAGGCCAAGGGTCAGAGCCTACTTAAAATTTTCCTATTCTTTCAGGTGGTTTCGGGGAAACTGAAACTCAGGCCCTCTGATTTCTGAGGCTTTCTGTGGCCTGTCATGGCATTAGTTTGGTCCTTTCATTCCCCACTCTTCTTATGCATAGTTCTAATCATAGAACTAGAATCCCGTATTATAGAATTTTTCCTCAGAATTAGGTACAGACTGGTAATGCTGTCTTAACATTAAAATTTGTACTGCACTAATCTGTTCTCTAATAAAAGTTACTAATTTATTCAGGATGCAAGGGCCAATAGTGAGTAACAAAAGCAGAATCAGAATAGGTGCTAAAAGGGAAGATATTAGAGTGGTAAACCAAGGAGATTGAAAGCTCCTTGTATTAAACTCAGTCCTCTGCCTTTGGTGCAGCTTTTAGTTGGGAGGCGTGGATCCAGGCGGCTATTCCTTCGACCTTCACTGCAGTGGGAGTTGTCAGCAGGACTAGGTAGGGTCCTTTCCACCGAGGCTCGAGATTCCCAACCCGGTGTCTGCGTACGTAGACAGCGTCTCCTACTTGGAACTGGTGAGGGTCGGTGGTGGTCTCAGTGGAGTAGGCCTCCTTCAGTTGTTCCCATGCCTGCTGGCGAACTACTTCTAGGGCTTTTAGGCAGACGAATAAGGGTTGAGAAAGAACAGCATCAGGGTTATGTACTTTTCCTGTTCCCACAAGGGGGGGGTGGTCCTCCACATAAAAGCTCATAGGGGGTTAGTCCAAGACACCCTGGGGTGTTTCTTACCCGGAACAGGGCAAAGGGAAGGAGAGCTGTCCAGTCATTCCCGCCGGTCTCTAAGGCTAATTTAGTCAAGGTCTCTTTTAGAGTTCTGTTCATCCTCTCTACCTGTCCTGAGCTTTGGGGTCTATATGCACAATGTAATTTCCAACTAAACCCCATTTGTTTGGCCAATCCCTGACTTACCTGAGCAACAAAGGCAGGCCCATTGTCAGATCCGATTACCTTAGGGACTCCAAACCTGGGAAAAATTTCTTCTAATATCTTCTTGGCCACTATGTTGGCAGTTTCTGTCTTAGTTGGGTATGCCTCTACCCATCCTGTGAAGGTATCTATAAAAACTAGTAGATATTTATTTCCATATTTGGCAGGTTTTATTTCAGTAAAGTCTATTTCCCAGTAAGCTCCAGGTCGATCACCCCGCAATCTTCGTCCAGGGGGGGTCGGTTGGAACCTGCATTCGTCATGGCACAAGGGATACAGTGTTTAACTACAGCCTTGACAACCTCAGGAAGTCTAATTACATAGCAGGGGGACGATTTTATTGTCTTCTTTAGGTGTTTGGTCCCCAGATGGGTGAGCCGGTGGAGCTGTTCCACATATTCTTTAGCCTCCCTCTGGAGGAATATGATTTTCCCATCTTCTGTCTTTCTTAATCCTTGAGGCGTCTCTATAGTGTACCCTAGGCGATTCATGACTTGGCAATCTTCTCTAGTATACTGGAATCCCTCAGGGCTAGGCTCTGTCTCATAGTCACTCATTGCTGGCAATATTGGGGTTCTGTGAGCAGCTTTCTTTGCTGTCTGATCAGCCAACTGATTTCCTTTAGTTATCTTATCGGTGGCTTTTTGGTGCCCAGGGCAGTGTATGATGGCCACCTTTTTAGGCAAATGCACTGCCTCTAATAGACTCAGAATTTCCTCTTTGTTTTTAATCTCTTTACCTGCCGATGTCAGTAATCCTCTCTGCCGATAGATGGCACCATGTACCATGCTGTGGCAAAGGCATATCTACTATCCGTGTAGATATTGATGGCTTTCCCCTCAGCTAGCCTCAAAGCCTGTATCAAGGCTATGAGTTCTGCCTTCTGAGCTGAGGTCCCTTCAGGTAGACTGCTTGCCCACACTGTCTGCTCTCCATCTACTACCGCAGCCCCAGCCATCCTCTTACCTTCAACTACGAAGCTGCTGCCATCCGTGAACCAGGTGGTACCGTTAGGCCAGGGGGTGTCTGTGAGGTCACTTCTGACTCCAGTTTCCTCAGCCAGTATGTCTGCACAAGTGTGAACAACTGGCTCCTCAGTGTCCTCAGGCAGTAAGGTAGCGGGGTTAAGGAGGGCAGGCTGGCCAAAAATGATTCTCTCCGTCAGCAGTAAGCTTTGGTACTGGGTCATGCGAGCATTCATCATCCACCGATCAGGAGGCTGGCGGATAACACTCTCTAGGGCATGGGCAGCAATTACAGTCACCTGTTGTCCCATAGTTAGTTTGTCAGCGTCCTTGATCAGGATCGCGAATGCTGCAATGGCCTTTAAGCAGGATGGCCATCCGCTGGCCACTGGGTCCAGTTTCTTTGACAGGTATGCCACTGGCTTCTTCCAGGGTCCCAAGGCCTGGGTAAGAACTCCCCTGGCTACTCCCCCTCTCTCCTTGCAGTAGGCACATTGATCTTTGTCAAGGGGTGGTCTGCCCATGCTTCTCGTTGTCTTCTGGCCCCTGTTGCTCAGGTTCCCTACCTGCCTAGGCCCTTGAAATCCTCTTTCTTTCTCTCCTACCACTGTGGCCAAAATTCTAGATAAGTTTTTCTCCTGTCTTCTGTCTCTTCTATCCTCCCTTTCCTCTCTCTCTCTCCTCCCTTTCTTCTTTCTCTTCCTCTGTCTCTCTTTTGTGATACACTTTCTCAGCCTCCTTCACTAGGTCCTGTAAAGTAAAATCCTGCAATCCTTCGAGGCGCTGCAGCTTCTTTTTGATATCAGAAGCTGATTGCCCTATAAATGCCATAGCTACGGCTGCCCACTGTCCCTCAGAGGTGGGATCAAAAGGAGTATAACGCCTATAAGCCTCCATAAGGCGCTCAAGAAAAACTGAAGGTGGTTCAGTGGGCCCCTGAAGAATTTCTCTTACCTTAGCCAGATTAGTGGGCCGTCGCGCAGCCCCCTTGAGACCTGCCACCAGAGCCCGGCGGTAGACAGTCAACCTCTCCCTACCTTCCGGAGTGTTGAAGTCCCAGTTGGGTCGAGTCAGCGGGAATCCAGCATCTATCACATGGGGAAGTTGGGAGGGTTGCCCATTGTCTCCTAAAACATTTTTCCGGGCTTCCAACAGGATTCTCTCTCTCTCTTCCGTGGTGAAAAGAGACTGCAACAGTTGCTGGCAATCATCCCAAGTGGGTTGGTGGGAGAACATGAGAGACTCTATTAATCCAGTAAGTCCTACAGGATTTTCTGAAAAGGAAGCATGATTAGCCTTCCAATTATATATATCTGCAGAAGAAAATGGCCAATACTGCATGGGTTGGACTCCGGGGGGCGGCACGGGAGGGCCATAAACTCTAAGTGGGAGGGTTACAGTAGAATCCGGCCCATCCCCAGGAGGGGCCCCTCTACGACTTCGGGTACCTGCCGCTGGGCCCCCCGCTGCTGCTGGTAAAGGGGGAGCATTGGGCCCTTCTTCTTCCCTTTCTTGCACTACCGGCTGAGCAGGTTGTGGCTCAGGGGCTGGAGCAGGTTCTGCCGCCTGTTCAAGATAATACGGGGGAGGGCAAGGTTCCGGCCATTCGGGAGGGGATTCTACTTCAGGATATATTTTAGGTTTCGGGGTTCCTGCAGTTCTGCTTCTATTTAGTACCAACACTTGAAACTTTGGTTTAGACATACTGGAAAAATAAGAACTTCAGACAAATATGAATATAAAGTTTATAAAATGGGTAATTAAAAGCTTTAAAAAAATAGCAATTTAAAAATGGAAAAAATTTTCTTTGATTAGATAACCAGATTAAGTTTAAATTGGTTTAGACTAGACCTTAAGGTTTTAGAAAATCTTTGGTTTAAAAATCAAGACTATTTCTCAAAGCTAATCTCATAAAATATCAAAGCAATACAGAAATAAAGTTACTAAAAGGTTAAGAGGTGCCACAATTTTAAGGATCAAAGTAAACATCAGTTTCTCCCTTATAATTACAATTATTGAAAGATTTTCTATATTCAGTTGTATGTGTTCATCTTTAAAGTTATTTATGAAGAAATCTTTTCTTCAATTACAACAATGAACTATTGCAGCTCAAAACTGGAATGGTACAAGCAAAACAACTTCATACTTTAATAAGTATATGAAAAAGATGTTACCCATAGTATGATACACGGTTTCGTAGGGTCCCATCTATCCACATTTTAAAAAGACTTATGGGAGGAAGGGGTAATATATAACAATTTACTGACTTACAGGAGAGTGCAAGTGAGGGAGCCTTGCTGAAAGTGTATTGCTGGCCTTACATACCTGCTCCATGCTGACTCCCCCACCCTGCAGAAACAGTGCAGTCTCTCAAATCAAGTACATTTCCAAAGAGAGAAACAGAGAGAGGGAGGGAAGGAGAGAGGCTTGATAACTTGGGTGTGGGGGGAATCAGTGGCCCATTAACTGCAGTGGAAAGATACAGTGCAAAGTCAATCTTTGGCCCCTTTAAAAAACACTGGATACGAACTGAAAAAAAAGCAAATGCTTCAAGTTCTTACAAGAGAAGCTTTGCCTGTTAAGAAAGCTTATTGCCAAAGTATACAAGAAGCTACCTAGTTTATTAAATCAACTGTCCAGCCCAAGCTGAAGGAGCAGACATTTTGTAATCCAATTTCAAAAAGTTAACAATAAATTAACAACAGACCTCTCCCCATACTCTGAAATGAGATTCTTCCATTTAGAAAAATCTCCCTGTAAATGAATACAGGCAGGCCTGAATTTCTGAGGCCAGGATCACTTGGATTCCTCCCTCCCACCCCCATCTTCTGTAGCTGTAACACCTCTGCCATCTTCTGCTGCAGGGGCTGCCCAGGGATGGCAGGGATACAAGTCCAAACCCTCTACTGCTCAGTTGTTCACTTTAATACTCAGAGAAGAGAGGAAGACAGCTTTTGTTATGAGAAATTACTTTTACACAATATGGACAAAGAAGTACATGATGAAAGGAAACAATCAAAACAGCAGTTTTCCTTATTGGTTACATGATGTAGGGTTGGTGGTCAGGGTGAGAATCGGGTCTTGGCTGAAAAACAAGATTCTTAACTGCAAAAATTAATTCTCTGTTAAAAGTACCCTCAGGAGGCCAACCTACATTGAAGGCCGGCCATTCAGTCGAGCAGAGGGTCTGCCATTGTCTTTTTCAACTTCTACAGACAAGTCATGGGCCCTATTCTTGACGTCCGTCCAGAGGTCCAAAGTCAGAGACAAAGGGGTTGTCACAGTCTGTCCCATTTTGGTCGTTTCTAAATACACAAAAACAGCAAGCCACAAAACGACAAAAGACGCCAACAAACACTTTCCTCCTCTCGTTTTTCACAGACACAAGAGGTATTCAGACGGGGGAGGGTCCCTCCGTTGAATCCGCTCAAACCGGACCCTTTCCCCTTCCAACAGACGGGCAGAAAAATCCCCCGTTTCACACCCAGGGGCGTCCCCCAGGGTTGCAGCTTGTGGTCCCTGGCACGTCTGCCTTACCACAGCTTTCCGTTCCCTTACGGGAGCGGCAAGCGGCTGCCAAACTGAAAGCGCTTTTCACAGACCCAGATACCTGACAGAACAAACAGGCGCCGGCCCACACAGAAACTTAAGGATCCTTTGCTTACCTCCAAGTGGGTCTCTGGAGAATAGGGTGGCCACAGATCCCGGACGAGCCCCCAAATGTAAGACCCAGAAAACAGGCCCTGCTCAGCCCCAGGATGGACGGCGACCCAAATACTCACAAGAGACCGGTCTTGATGCAAACAGCAAGAGGTTTATTGATTCCACCAGCGCACTGGGGTCAAGACTCATAACTCACGCAGGAGCAGAGGAGTCCGACCCCGAGCAGAAATCACAGGAGGTTTTAAAGGAAAAGGGACCACAACCAGGGGGAGATGAGGGGGAGGTCTGCTGATGATTCGATAGCAAAAACATTTCAATTAGGGTCTCACAGGGCTTTATCTTTAAGGTCTATCAGTTTGGGAAAGATTACCTAGGCACGGGTTTGCAAGCTATTGTGTCATTGTGTTCAGGCCGGTTTTTATGACTCAGGCCAAGGGTCAGAGCCTACTTAAAATTTTCCTATTCTTTCAGGTGGTTTTGGGGAAACTGAAACTCAGGCCCTCTGATTTCTGAGGCTTTCTGTGGCCTGTCATGGCGTTAGTTTGGTCCTTTCACTGGGACCTACCATAATCCACAAAGACAGCTACAGTCTTCTTTGTCTCAGGGAGAGATGTAGCAGGATAGGAAGCAAAAATAGCCTGTGAGACTTCTGGGCTTTTATTTCCAAAAACTTAATCTCAAAAGAAGAGAGATACTGGTAGAGACTTTTCCCAAACCTCCCAGACACAGAGTCTGCAGAAGATGGACAGTGAAAGAAAGTGCATGATATGTGGCTCCCAAGACAGGAAGCATCCAGGAGGCAGGCTCAGAAACTGGAAAGTACTGGCTGTGGGGCACCTGGAGGAAGAGGCCAGAGTGAGCAGTCCCCAAGAGCACAGGCCCAGAGGCACGGAAATACAGAGCATAGTGCAGGGCCCAGGAGGCCATGCCAAATGCAAAGGTCAGTGTCCGTCAGCACCTGCCTCTAAGAACAGGCAAGGAGCAGGTGGACACCCACTACCAGACACTGGTTCAGTGGAAACCCCAGGATTTTGACATGATCTTGGGTGTCAGGAAACCACAGGAGAGAATGCTATCAAAGTTTCCCAGTTGCCCAACAGAATGAAGGCTCAAAGAGAAAATTATTTTGGAAAATAAAGTAATACTTTCTTGAACACCTGAGTTTGCAAAGTAAGACTTATAATTGCCACAGAATCTTCCGCAGCCTCAAGGCAAACCCTTTGCCAAAAGGCAGCCAATATGACATGCTATCTAGCCCCGATGTGAATTCTCCGCTGGAGTCCATAATCAGTGCTTTCTTAGCAGTGAATGGCTGAGAAGGGATTTGTACCCCCTGGGTTTTGCAGACGCTCCCAGGAGATAGGCCTTGGAAATCAAATTCAGTTTTGTTGCTTTGTGATGTGCTGTGAAGGCCACTTCTGAGATCCTTCCATTTGCCGCCCCTTCCCTTCTCCCACTTTACAGATGAGGAAATTGAGGGTCAGAGTAGCTACAATGCCCCTGGACTGTATCCACACAGCTGGACAGAGCGGTGCTGTAGTTACCCAGTGGGGATAGTAACTGAGGAGTCTTCCCTTCTTAGCTCCAGGCAGGATGTTCCTCCTCACAGCCCTGGGGACTCAGCCTTCCTCGCCCTCCCAGGGGCTGAGGACAGCCATCCAGCACGGCTTTATTAAGGGCCTGGGCTGCTGCAAGGGACATTGCCCCAAAGGCATGACCCCAGGCCCTTAATACATTCAGGTTTTACTGTAGGATCCCCGAGAGTAAAGTGTTTGTTGACTAGGCACAACTCAGGAGATCCAGTCACAAAGACACTCCCAATCCCTCACCCTCTCCTGCCGTGCACACGACCCTCTGCATCCCCTGAGCATCTCCTAGGGCTTGGTGTGTAGCAGGTACTCAATAAATACTTGTTAACACTGATTCCATCGCTGGGTAATTGTTACATTAACATGATAACATACTAATTAGATTAACAATAGCTTCTATAATTTGTTATACAAAGCACTTGTCTGTGTCATCTCCAACAGAATGACCTTCTACAGTCATCACCACAGACCTTGTGCAGAGGAGAGAACCAAATTATCAGGGCTCTGAATCCACCCTCATCTGAATCCAGATCAAACTCTTTATAAAACAGGGATTGCTTTCCTCTAGCTAAAATTGTCTGATGCTCTTTAAATTTGCTTAGCGGGATCAGTTTTTTCATCTGCCCCTAGGATTAACAGCCAGGACTTTCCTGGTCATTTCTGGTTATTATGAAGTCCTGAAGTCTTTGAAGTCACAAAGCTCAGTCTTGATTGTGAAATCTGAAGGTCTGGCTCTCTATACAATAATTAACATTTCAATCTTAATTTGCAAATAAGACTCACCCTCTTCGTCTGCTAGGGCTGCCTGCAGTTACCAAGCTTCTCTTCTCTTGTTCACCTCATTCCCACTTGCTACCTGCTGTTTCTTTTCATTACTTAATATTTTGAATACAGAAACTTCCAAGCTTGCACAAATGTAAAAGAATAGTATAATAAATCCGCTACGCACCCTCAACGATTATCACCTCACTAGCTCATGGCAAATCTTGTTTCAACTCTCTCCCCATTTCCCTCTGGCTGCATGATCCCTCCAGGGCTGGTCCCTGGAGAAGCTAAGGGAGCAGGAAACTCTTACCTGGGGCACAGAGTTGTAAGCTCTTTTCTGCTCTCTGGACTGTTTAAAGCAGACCTTTTCTTTAATGGGGAGCTTTGGTGGGTTCTCTGGAAAAATCCTACTGCAGATATCTCTCCCCTGCTGGTCCCTTAATGTGAAAGACACAGCTCCGTTTTGCTGAGTGACCTAACCTTCCAGCAGCACCTAAGAATGTGGTGGTCTTTCTCCAGGTGTTTTCCTGCCGAGGTCCCATCAGCCCTACTGCCCAGGAATGAAGGTGACCCAGGCCAGTTTCCCCACGCACAGAGACTTCATCTGCTCAGTGGAAAACACTCCAGCAGCCACTGTGCTAATATATTCTGGGGATACAGCCACTTAACCTCGCCACCTCCAGCCCACCTTCAGCTGGTACCCCTGCAGAGACCCTGTCTCTCACCCAATAGTTTTCTCTCCAAGACCCTTAATAAGCTCGCTTAGCAGTTCCATAGAAGCACCTCTTACTCACTTAGAGAGACGGGCACCCCAACACAATATCTTTCCAAAAAGATTATTGTTCCCTCCCTACCTTTTTATACCCGCAGTGTGAATGAAAGCTTAAGTGCCCTAAATCAGAGCTCCTCAAAGCATGGGGCTGGCAAGCTAGTTAAGGAGCTTGTGCTGGACTGAAGTCAATGCACTGCTTCACCCCCAATCTAGCGAGGGTTTGGCTGACTCACTATATAAACAGGGTGTTGCGTTTCTTTGTCTCTGCTTTGTTTTGAGTGCTTCATCAAGAAAGTTCTTGTGTTTAAAAAAAAGTAAAGTGTCAGCTGGGCTAAACGTTGATCAGCCTTCTGGTTGAGCTTCCTTATACCACTGTAGGCTGGAAACAAACAGCTCGTGGACTGGCCTAAATGGCCCTTGGCTACTGACTTGGGAGCTTGTCCAGGGTGGAAGCCTTGGTTTACAGGTTTTGTTGTTCCTTCCAAAATTTGGTTCCTCGACCGAAACTGAGACAGGAAGAATCCAATCGTCAACACTGAGGTATGTAAGAAAAGATTAACGTCTCAGACGTACACAGAGAAATTACAAAGATCCATATTCTAGAAAGCTTGTTAGGCATGGTCCCTGGGCTAGAGCTCCTATTCTGAGACTGTCACTTGCAAATGCCGTGAGGCCTCTATTTCCACTTTGCTGCTGAAATAGACCATGTGGCTTCACACCCATAATCCCAGTTCTTACCACTTCAGAGGAAGGAGGTATATTTTCAATTCTCTCAGCTCTACTTTGCCTTTCCCACATCAGCAGGTGACTAAGGAGTTCATCTATAAATGCTCTCTCCCCTGCTCCTTAAAGGGGTCTGAGATGCATGTCCCACATTGACCCTCAGTTTCCCAACAAGGCACAGGCAGAAACCCTGCCCCACCGCCCAAGGGCTCCCCGGTGGGAAGATCCTGGAGGCCTGACAGGAACATCAAGGACCAGACGCTGCGCTGGCTTGCTTGCCCTGTACATATACATTTCATCAACAAATATTAAGGACAGACTATTGGCAAAAGGCCATGGAAGCCAGACTAGTAGAAGCATTACCCTGGGGTCAGCACCAAAATCTTTATTCAAAAGAGGTTCAAAGTGGACAGTTAGGAATTGCACACCCAACTCTTCCTGGACCACCCACATGGGCTTCCTGTTATCCACTGTCTAGTTCATGCTGGGCTGTCCCCCGATTCCAAAGAGGCCCTTGAATTCTGGTTCTCAGACCTGCTGTTGCTGGCTGGTGGAGCAGATCCTGACCATGCTCGGCCTGTCCCCCGTGCCTGGCGCCTCCCTCCGCTCCCACGCCGCATGTGCCTGCAGAGGTGTTGGGAGCCCCCAAGCAGCCTACTCGGGTGAGCAGCCCAGGATTCAAGCCTTGTGTGCAAAGACGATGAGACGGAGGCAATGAGCTCAGAACACTCAGGCCCCGGTGGGGAGCCTGGCAAGAAAACAGTGATTCCAGGCAAACTGCTTTCAAGGTTTCATGTCAGAACCTTGACTCAACAACATGGGAAGGACCCCTGAAAATAAAAAATGAAATAAAAATAGGCAAGTTCCCTTGGAAAAACTATTGCTTCTTTCAGAGTTTCTGTTTTCTCACTTTGAAATTGAAACTACAATCTTCTTCAGAAGGGTTTGAGAACTCAGTGAGCTGATTTGTGGAAACATTTATCAAATGCGGCGTGTGATCAAATGAGATTGGATAGTATCTGAATAAATTAAATGTTCATATTATACAATTCTCATGTTAACAATTATACTAATTATATAAACCCTAACATAACATATACAATTCATCACAAACCATACCTAATCTCTCAGAAGCCCTGCCGCCAATGACTTCAGAATATACAAAGAATCCCTCCACTTCTTTCCACTCCTCACTGTGACCATCCTGGCCAGTTGGCCCAAGCCTCCAGCCACGGTCTCCCCCTCCTTGCTCCCTCCCACTGACCAATGGAGTCTGTTCTCAGCAGGTGATTTTTTTTTTCATTCATGGTAAAATAGCAGATGATCCTTTTTAAACATAAGTCAACCACATCACTGGGCTATGTGAGCCTCACTGGTGCTCCATACATCCCCAGCAGGGCCTCCCAGGCTGTATGCCACCTGGTCCCTGCTGCTCTCTGACCACACCTCCCGCTTCTCTGCCCTTCGTTCTCCCCCCCCCCCAGCCATGCTGGCTTCCTGGCTGTACCTCCAACAACAGCAGGCTCATGCCTGGGAGCGTTTGAACTTTAATCTGCTGCCTGGCACGCTTCCCTCCAGGTATCTGCTAGCTAGCTCACTCCTTCATCTCCTTCAGGATTCTGATCAAATGCCACTGACTCAGAGAGGCACTCCCCAAGCCCTGGTATAAACAGCAAATGGCCACCAGCCACTCATAGAGTGTTGTGAGAATCATCAGGGAAAATGAATATCATGCACTTTGTAATTTGTAAAGCACACTGATTCAGGTTTCTCATGCAGCAGCACTAGGGTGAACTGGGGAATCTCAGTACCCAGTCTTACAGAGTGTCAGAAATAACTTCATGCAGACTGGAACCTAGATGGGTAGACATTGGCCTGCATGGTTTTTTTCAAACCCCTCAGTGGCCCGGCTCCACTGTTCCACTGGTCCCCCAAGAGCGAGAGCGCCGTGACAGCAGAAATCCAGCTCCCCGCCTCTAAGCTCTATTTATACCCCTTGGCCTCTTTATGAAAGTGAAAGTGGTCAGAAGCTGAGAGCGCATAAATGTGAGGATAGCACTATTGATCTTTTCTTCCTCCGAGACACCAGGCTGCCAAATTGTATGGCCACAAAGCAGGCTAAATGGCCTGGCAGGGGCACCCCACATGGCCCCTCCCTGGTCCCTGCCCCCCCATCACCGCAACGCACAAGACCTCTGGCTTCTCTCTCCTCTGTTGTGGAACTTCCAGGCCCAGGAGCCCCCGCAGCTGCAGTAACCAGCCCAGAGGGCGGCTTCTGCTCTTCATATTTTTAGGCTTGGTACTGTTCCCAAAAAGAATATAAAAACAAATCAAATCTGGGTCTCTGCTATTGATCTCAAATCATTTCTGAATGTTGCTACAGCGACCACAGACGCCTGACAGTCACTGTCTTTCCTTCCTCCCCCACCTCCGTCCCCCTCACTGTGTGGCCAGGACCACGGCCAACCGGACAGTCTGAGCACTGCGACCTGTCCTGAGGCTTCTGTCCCAGGCTGTGGGGGACAGAGAACCCAGGAGCCAGAGCCAGGCCATCAGCTCTGCCTGAGAGGCCCATTAAATGACAGGCCAGCCCCAGCCCAGCTTGGTGCTGAGACCACACATAAAGGCAGATTGAGCAAAGAAATGATGACTCTCACACACTGCTGAAAACACAGGGAGAAGAAAAGGAAAGTGGCCAGCAACGTTTTCAAGAAGAAAGTTTTATAGGCTGGACTTCACTGCTTCCCCCTGAGGTACTGGGAGCTTCCCCAGCCATGAAATCAGACAGATTAGGCTTTGGTGACCCTGCCGCCCTCCCCTCCAGGATCCTCAGGACCTGACTCCCACTCCATCCCACCAGGACCTGGCTTCCCACTCAGTCCAGTGCTATCATTTTCTTTTCCTGTTAAGGACCCCAGAAAGAACCAGATGAAGATATGCATGCTGAGTTACAAGTGACAGACAGCAACCTGCAGGCTCAGGGGAAGAAAGCTTTTAGCTCAGTTCAGGTTGGTGCTGGGGACTTGGGTGACTGAGCTGGGGCCCCAGCCCCTCAGTCACCCTGCAGTCTAATCACAATTCCAATAATGAGAGCAGTGTACATAGATTCCAGCACCCCCGGGTACAAGCCAGGGATCTCACAAAGGCCCAGTCAAAACCCACTTGCGTGTGAGCATGAGACGGTTAAACAGCAACACCTTCAGATGCTGGAGTGCATGGTTGATGGTGCAAAAAAGGGAATAACTTTATGGGAAATGACTTCTCAGTAATAGGGAGCAAGTTCAGAGCTGTTCCATTTCCACCCAAAGCAGGGCAGTCTATAAAACCCTTCACACACCAGCAGTGCAGGGAGAAGGTGTTTGTTACAGGCAGCTGCCTCGGCCATTCGTAGCTGAGTGCGTTCTGATGGAAAGGCTCCTGCAGTGGCTCAGATCTCTGCAGCAGAAAATAGTCACAGAAGTAGCCAGGCCTGCAGAAATGTAATTCATGAAAAAGCACAGCAGTGAGGTCCCACTGGCAGCCTGGTGCTGGCCCACAACCAAGTTCCAGCCAGCCTTCTGCTTCTCTCCTCACATCCCTCCAGCCTCGGGGTCAAGCCTTCTCCTTGCATATTTTGTCCATGATGCCCTCCTTGTCTGCTCCCAGTCTCCCCTTCCTTTTGAGGCTAAGACCTTGGGAAATAAAACAATGAAGACTGCTGGCTATTTCTGCTTTCAGTTCTCCCACACCCTGGGAGATCAGAGCCCAAGCATCTGCTTGGATGGAAGTAGGGGAGAAATGAAACTGGGTTACTAGATCAAAGGGCTACTTACCCACAGAGGATTCTTACACGAGTCAAGAGGCCTGGCTTTCCCCCGTGTTCTGCCACTGACCATTCTCACGACTTGGGTCAGCACTTTCCCACTCTGATCCCAGGATCCCCAGCTCATATCCCACACAGGCAGAAGACTGATGGAGAATTCACAAATCCTTCCCAAAACATATGTGCCCTTAAGGCCAGAAGCTATGTAGTTTCAGAAATGATGCAAATTTAGTGTGTACATAGTGGTAAAAGTTAATGTGAGTTCTAAGTATTACAAACAGTTATAACTGTTCCAAATGTGTTGCATACATTGCTCAGTCAATCCTCACAGCACCTTGTGAGGGAGGCACTATTATTGCTCTCATTTTAGAAAGATGGAAGTTGAGACAGAGAAGGGAAGTGACTTGCTCAAACTCACACAGCTCAGAACTGGTAGAACCATTACTCAGACTCAGGCAAAGTGAGAACAGGATCCTTGGCTCTTCATTACCAGGTTTTCTCACCAGGCTCCTATTCTGCCCAAGACACACTCCAGATGCTGTGCAAAGAAGAGAATAAAGCAGAGGTCAGGCAGTGCCTGCCTTCCTAGCCTTACCCAGCAGTCCATGCTCCAGCACCCTTGGTAGACCCATGAGAGTCAGGTGGCTACAGAGATGAGGAAGAGGAGGGCCAGGGCTGGAGTCCAGCCGGGTCACACAAGCACAGATGTGCTGGTTTATTATGTTTTTGAAATACTTCCAAACTGACAAAAAGTCGCTGCCTTGCCCCTTCCCTGAAAAGTGTGTCTTTCACCTTCACCCAGGATCCAGCAATTAAGGGATAATCCCTGGCCTGGTGTGGGGGCCTCCAGAAAGTACGTAGTGATCTGGCTGGTGGGGCCCAGAGAGGTCGCTACAGTTTATTCCATCCACCCTGCCTTGGCCAGATGCTTTTCCCAAGTCACGGGCCGGAAGGGGAGGTCGGTGGGGGCAGGTACAAAGGACACTGGAGCCCTCAGGGGCCAACTGAACCTCTTCCCTGCCCTGGCCAGTTGTGGCCTGAGTCCTGCCAGCTTTGGTCTCTGGTTCCTGGTTTTCCCAGCTCAGGCTGGTTGGCCATGCTCCTGGAAGGCATGGATCCTGGGACTGGTCCCTACTCCTATTTCTCCTGCATGGACCCAGAGAGGTACCCTAGTGTGTCACTGCACCCCTAAAAGCGGCAGCACTCACACCCTTCCCCTCCCTCTCCCACTCCATCTGCTCTTCAGAGCTGCTCTGAGTCTTGAAATTTGGTGGCTTGAATAGCAAGTCCCCCTTGGGAAGGGGGTGGGCACTCCTATGGCCCTTCAGCCACCAGTATGGGCTATGCCGCTACTCATTCCCTGCTAGAAGCTCTCGCCCCACCCACTTAAATCCAATTCAGCTTTATTGGGAGCCTACTGCATGCCATGAGTTAGTGTTACATGACCTACTTGAGAAAATTGTCCTGTGCCCCACTGATGGTAACAACTGTTTTGATATAGTAACTGTGCATCAGACACTGTCCCTGAGTACTTTACATTTATTAATCCTCAGGTGAACTCATGAGATATGCAGTACTTACCACTCCATTTTACACAAGAGGACTCTGAGGCACAGGGAGGTTAAGAACCTGTCCCAGGTCACACAGCAAGTGATGGAAGTGTCTGGCTTCCAATCCAGCATCTACACCTGCACCTGCTATGCTATGATGGATGCTCTGTGAGTACAAAGGGATGAGTACCAGGTCGAAAGGACCTATGTTCTCCCAGCCCTTCAGACATATGAATTCAAGTCCAAATGGGCATATTTAGGAAAATGCCTATAATCGATTGGTTTATCCCAAGACCTCCCCCATCTCAAGGGCAGCTTCAGAGCAAATGGAACTGGCCAGCTGCTGGAGGAGGGGTCAAGATTTTGAGGGAGAATGTCCCTTTCTTGGTTCCTGGGGAGCCTTCCACCCTGTTCCAGAGATGGCTCCGGGCTCTGGGGACAAGCAGATCGCTCTAGTTGGCCCAGGAGCCTGGCTCACTGGCCACCCTGCCAGCAAGTCCAGGGGCCACACGGCGGCTTTCCTTCTCTCCAGCAAACCCGCACTTCTAAATGAGGCCAAACACGCTCTATCACTCCCCAAGAGAGAAGGCGCCAGGCTGGTACTTGGAGGTGCTGTGGTAGGACCCGCAGTTTGGGAAGACCTCAGACGGTTCCAGCCAGAGCCGGCTCTCCTCGATAAGCGGCTGGATGGCGCCACCTGCTGGAGAAGTGGAAAACCTTCTCTCGGTCGCACCACCAGGCACCCTGCTTCCGTGGCCACTGGATCCCTCTTATCTCCTCCAGCCCTGACCGTGGCCAGAGAGAAGCCGTCAGTGGACAGCTCCTGCCGTGGGCACAGGTATCGGCATCTGGATCCTCCCTGGGATCAATCGGCAGGATCGGTCATTTTTTTATCTGCACTGCTTTTCTTCTTCCTGCTTCTCAGTCCCCTACCCCATTCCCAGACCATCCTCGCCTTCACCCTGTGAGTGGGGGATCCTAAGTCTCCTTGAGCCTCAGTTTTCTCATCTATTCAGGTGGAGGGCTGTTGTGAATAGGACAATGTGCCTGTTCCTGGAACTCAGTAAGGGGAGCAAGCCGACCAGGAATTGTCACACACCTACATAAATGAAGCCAGGGGCCAGACATGTGTCATGGCAGGTCTGTGACAATTGAGGTATGTCTGTAGATATGCTCAGGTTCTCTAATATTACTGGACAATACTCACTTCCTCTGGAAAATGTACACAGAAGTAAAGAGGGGTTTCATTTATAAAATGCTAAAGACACATAAAAATGTTAATTTTCTTTCTATTCCCTTTTGCTCCGTGTTCCGTATAAAGCCTGTTCTTTCCCATCTGTTATGGGCCATCTCCCCTTTTAATGTTATGTGTCTTCCCTTCCCCCTAAATTCAAGTGTTAAAAACCTAGCCCCCCAGCATCTCAGAATGTGACAGTATTTGGAGACAGGGCCTTTGCAGAAGTAATTAAGATGAAACCATTAGGACAGAACCTAATCCAATCTGACTGGTGCCCTTATAAGAAGAAGACAATTGGAAACACAAGTATAAGCCACAGATTGGAAACAAAAATTTTCAAAACAAAGAGCTTGTATTCAGAATATGTAAAGAGTTCTTACAACTCAATAAAAAAGAAGACAGAAGAAAATCTAGTAACAAATGGTCAAAAGATTGAAACAGACATTCCTCAAAAGATACACAAGTGACCAAAAAGCACATAAAAAGTTTTTCAACCTCACCAGTCTGCAGAGAAATGCTAATTAAAACCACCGCATGCTACCACTACACACCCACCAGAAAAACTGAAGTTAAAAAGACTATCAATACCAAGTGTTGGTGAGGTTGGTGAGGATGTGGAGCAACTGGCACTCTCCTACACTGCTGGTGGGAATGCAAAATGTTACAGTCACTTTGCAAAAGAATATGACAACACCTTAAATTATTTGCCATACCGTCAAGCAATTCCATTCCTAGGTATTCGCCCTAAAGAAATGAAAACATATGTCCCCATAAAATATGTGTGCAAATATTTCTAATAGCATTATTTATAATGGCCAAAACCTGGAAACAACAAAAATAATATGCACCTACCATGGAATACTACAGAGCAATAAAAAGGAACAAAATAATAATACATACAACTGAATAAATATCAAAACCATTATGCTAAAAGTCAAACAGAAAAGGCTATGTACTGAATGATGCCATTTATATGAAATTCTAGAAAAGGCATCACCCAGTGACAGAAAGCTGATCATGTCTGCCAGGGACCAGGAGTAGAGGAATGGGATCAAGAGCAAAGAGGCACGAGGAATCTTTTTTAGATAAAGGGGTAGTTCTTAATAGTGGTCAGGATGGTGGTAACACGGTTGCATATACTTAGCAAAATTCATTAAAGTGTGATTTTAAAATGGGTGGATATTATTATATATAACTATTTCTGTAATAAACAAAAAGGACAAAAGAAGAAAGTTTGGCCATACAGAGACACGAGGAGTACAAGCAGAGAGGAAGACCATATTGACACAGAAAGAAGGTGGCCACCTGCAAGGAGATGAGGCCTCATAGGGTCCCAACCTGCCAGTACCTCAGTCTTGGACTCAGCCTCCAGAGCCGGGGGGAAAATGCATTCCTGTAGAGTAAGCCCCCTGGGCGGTGGTGTTTTGTTCTGGCAGTCCCAGCAGACTCATGCCATCTTAGGACAGAAAGGATAGCTCCTGCTCAGTGAGACAGGACTTTGGCCCACATGGAAGTTAGACGGTAGGCATACCCCAGCCTGGGCTCAGTCTCGCACTTACAGCTGTGCAGGGCCTGGAGGGACCCTCACATCTGGTTTCACACCACAGTCCCCAGCCCAGTGCCTCGCACTGGACTGGGCGGCCTGGCAGGACCCCCATCCCTGAGGGCCCTGAAGGATGCCTGCCTGAATTTCTGCTTCTCTTAATCCTTACTAGAGAGTTACCAAAACCCCTGCAGAGCAAACACCTCATAAGCCACAGTGCCCAACTGCAGGGGTCACAGAAGCCCAGGGTCACCCCCATGGGGCTCTAAGGAGAGACTGAAGGTTATGGCTGTGTGAGATGGTTACAGCAGAGACATTTGTTTCTCAAATGCTCTCAGGTTGCCAAAGTGAATTCCCTTTAAAGCTGGAAAGTGCCCATCCATCTGCTTGATGGCCACTTCCCCAGAGGCAGAGAGAGCAGGGGCTGGGCAGCTGGAATGGGCCAGGCTGGGAGGAGGTGACAAATCCAACCTCAGCTGGGGTGGGTCTGTGGATGTCCTGCTACAGGCAAAGCAGCTGTTATTTTGAACCAAAATAGAGTAAAAGCTTAAAAACTAAAAATTGGCTCTGAATTGTGAGTCTGTTTGAAAAGGTTTACAAAATCAATCATAATTAATTACATATTCAAGACATTTTATATTGAGAAGCGTATAATTTCATTATAATATACCAAAATTATTTAAATATTTGTATTGTTTCGATCACGAGGGCCAGGTCTCAGTTTGATGCTAAACTGGATCCAAACATGTTCAAAAGAGGCACAAACAAAGAGCCTAAGGCCTCCTGCTCAGCAAGGAGGGAACAGCAGGACAGGCTTGAACCAGGAACAGAGACCGTGGCCCAGGGACCTGGAAGGAACAACCCACAGCCTGCAAAAGCTGCCCTCAGGCCAGTTCCAGGACCTTGCTGGCTCCTAAAGGGAACAAACATCAAATCAGAAGGCCCAGCTGTGGGCAGCAGCTTCTTGTTCCTGAGGCACGTCAGACCACAGCACTAGTGGGTTTGTTTTCTGGGCATGCCCTCCCTCCCCTCCCCCAGATACCCCGGGGCACCTCAAGCAGACCAACATGCTGATCAGGCCAAAGGACAGCAACTCTCTGAGGAGTTTTTACCAAAGCAGGAGCTTTTATTTTGCTCCCTAAATTTAAGAGGAGGCTGGAGGGAAGGAAGGGGAAGGCTGATGGTGATGGGGACAGAAGAGAAAAGTGAGGAGGAAGCAAACTCCTTGCAGTGGGTGGAAGAGAGACCAGCCAGCGAAAGTATCAGGGAGCCAACTGAAAGTGTCCTAACACCAGCTGTCCTCCAGGGTGACTCCCTCACCAATCCATCCCCTGGAAGCCTTGTAACCCTCTGTGAACAGAGGGTGGGACACCTGGGCACCACTGGTGGGGATGGGAGCACAGAATATAACCTCGTCCCTAACCACCATGGACTGTGCCTACGATCCAGGGCAACGGTGGGCCCAGCCCTGGTGTTACAATACCATGTAACACCTGGGAGCTGAAAGCAGAGGGGAGCGTTCATACCATCTTGCCACAGGGACTGCCCGGCTGGCTAGCATCACAAGGCCTCCAGAACACTAAGTGTGCACCTGGCAAAAGTCTGCAGCTCCCAGCAGGAGATGCTGTTTCATGGGGAGGGCTGGAGGGAGCTGAGAAGCAGGAGGGTCTGGCAGAAGCAGTCACAGAGCAGAAAACGCCAGAAGGAGAGCCATTTGTGAGCACTGTGGAACTCCAGGAGGGCCTAGATTAAGGAGGGAGGTCCCAGGCCCTGGGTGGGCAGGTAGGGTAGTGACCCTGAAATGCTCCTGTGATACAGCCTCATTTGTGCCCCCAACTGGAGAGATTAGAAGTGGGGTATCCAAGAACTGGGCTGATACAAGACACAGCTGAAAATGCAGCTCCCACTTAGGAAAACCCACTTTAAAGTTACGACATCTCTGGCAGGGGAAGAAAAATGATGACAGATACATCACAAACTCTGCAAATGAAAATGTAATGTGCAATTTTTAATTCCAAGAAATTGAAAAGTTGCCCAAGAAAGAAAATGAATCATAGGACTAACTTGACCTGTGGCAAAGAGTATTTTTCATTAAATTGAGAGGACTTGGTGGACCAGGAGACTAACAGGAGGGTTGGGGGGCAGGAAGCAGAAGCTGACTCCATGCCTACTGACAGGCAGTCAAGAGATAATTGCCTAAAACCATAAGTTGAGAAACAGTAGGCTACCTTGTAATTCAGATAAATACTGGATAAATAAAAGCTAAAGAACAGAGAGACTGTGTCTAGGGAGTGGCACTGGGTACATGGGAGACGCGGGGAGCAGGGCCTGCTGCTCTCTGAATGATCGCCCATGAACGCCCGCTCTAGGTCTGTTTCCCCATCTGTATCATGATGGCGCTGTTAAGTGATCTCTAGCGGCTGTCCAGCTCTGCGGTGCAGAGTCCTGGGCATGGGGGCTGTTGTGGATGGATGCACTGTGGGTACTGGGCATGAGAATAAACACATTTGCATGATCATAATAACCTGAGTGACACACAGAACTGGGCCAGACCAGCCCCAGCACACAGCTCAGAGTGGCCTTACCTGACGCAGCCAAAGGAGACCTGGTTGCAGGCTGAGGGTGTAGCCACAGAAATGCACCTCTGCACTGGCCTCATGAACCCTTCCTGGCAGATGTTCCCTTTATTGCCGAGACTGCCCCCCAGGGCCAGTGGAGGCACCTTTAGCTCTGCAGCTCCCTCTCTGTACTCTCAGCACCCACTTTGACTCCTCCACACTGTACCCCACAGCCCACCCCCACATATAGCCCATATCAGGACCCTGTCTTGAGAACAGGATGTGCATATCCATGGTGAATGAATGAACATGTGAATGAGTGAATGGAATCATAGACCATTTAGGTCCTTATATATTGAATGGGCTCCAGAATTGAGGGAATTCAGGCAAAGAAGAGATGCAAAGCAGGTGGAAACCAACATGTACACTCCACTATGAGCAAGGAAATCATGATGGAAGACATCCCTTCCTTGTATGGGCTTCCTCCAGAGACAAAGCTAAAGTGAGGACATGAGGGAAGAGGTCCTACAGAGAGTCACTTTCTGCATATCTTCCAGGAAATTTTCCAGGGCCTGTTCCCTGAGGCAAGTCTGCATGGAGCCATGTGGCCAAATGGCCTTTTCTTTTACTCATACAAGAGTCAGGGTGGGAATGCTGGCATGTGTTGGCGCTCCTAGAGAAACTGGTTATCTTCAAAACTGAAGCTCTGAGGAGGGCAGAGAAATAGCATGAGCTTAGCACCTCCTATCCATCACTAATGTTTTTCTATATTTTCTCATTTCATCCTGATAGTGACCTTGTGAAGAATGTCATTACACTGAATCAGGAATCATTACCCTGAATTGCAGATGAGGACACCAGACCTCTCAGAGCTAATTTCTCTTCCCATGGGTCACACAGCTAGTGTCAAAGCTGGGGTTCCACCCAAAGCCAGGCCATGGCAAAAGGCAACCTTCCTCCTTACCTCCTGACTTACCTTAATTCTGGACCTGAGGAGGGACAGGCGGGGTGAAACCCATGGCAGGAATGTGTCAGGTGCCTTCTCCTGCCTCCCTCCAGGTGAGGACTCAACCACATTTTCCAGGCTGGGGAGTGGACAGAAGGTCACAGGAGTTTGCTGGGACCAAACTGAGAGGGGAACACCAGCAGGGATTCAGGGCAACTGTATTTCTTACAAACAGGGGAATCGATCACATGAACTCTTGGGTCCCTCCAATGGATTGCTGTTTTTCCTGTTCCCAAGTATGTTAAATGCATTTAAATGAAGTCATTATTTAATGAATTCTGTGGGTTTTCTGCTATTGTTTGGGGATTGTTTTTTAATTTTGTTTTTGTTTGACAATGTTGAATCATCAAAATATTTAAAACATTTTTCTGGCTCCCTGACTGATACACTGCTGCCTAATTGCCTGCTGTTTCATTTCTGTTTTTGTTAGAATGACACAAGGTTTTCTGTTTTGTTGCTTCCAAAAAACAAATGGTGCTGCTTCACTACCCCTCCATCTGTGCCTCCGCCAGGATGACAGCGCACAGTGACTCGGTCCTCCCGGGTCATCCCCTGTTCCCCTGGGCCTGGGCAGCGGGCACAGGGCAGGAGCTGGGAAGGATAGAGGGGTGGGGGTGCCCAGTGGCTTACCAAGAAAGCTCTCTGCATTCCTGAAGTTCCTTCCCCCGCACCCGTGCCTGACATTATTTAGTGGATAGGCTGACATCCTCCACAGGTGTTAGTTGCCTATGCCCTGAATTCTAAAGCATTTCTGAAGCTAGCAGGACCTAGGGCCCCCTGCCTTTGGCCATAATGACCCCACATGTAGCCCTGCTTAGCCAACCAGATACTGAAGCCTTAAACCAAGTGGCCGCGCCCATGCTGCAGAGCGGTTCTCCACTGGCACAAAAACAGGTCAGGGCCCTGCCTGACAGTGAGCATGTGGACTCTTCCGAGCATCCTACGTTTCTGACCTGTAGCTTTGTCTTCACCTCTGGTCCCATCAGCTTACCCTGGATCACACGACTGATTGTTCTTGTGACCCCACATAGCGTGTGGTTTACACGCTCGCCACACACGTTGTCTGCCAGGCCGATCCTGCCTGACTCTGACCCTGTTTACTCAGGGTCCATGTTTACTCAGATCCCAGGATAGCAAATCAACCCCCAGCAGTGTTGGGTAACATTCAACCTTCAGGGGATACATTTCTCGGAGCACACCCCTGCCTTTGCGGCAGAATCTTGCCAAAGCCAACAGTATAAACCTGACCTCCTCTGTTAGAGAAAATACAGAGGCCCAGTGAGTGGAAAGCAGGGTCCAGGGCCACAGTGTAAGTCAGTGGCAGAGCAGGGACCAGATCCAGGAGCCAGACTTCCTATCTGGTGCTATGGTAGCTAATTCCAGATTTTATTCTAGCAAACTCAACGTTCCGATGTTCCGCTAAAGACCTGGGGATGCCTGTAGAAATGGAGGATGTTAGCTGGTAGATCTGGTTTGTAGCTGGGCTCGTGAAAAGGGCCAGGGGGTTGGTTGACTGGGAGGGTCTGTGAGTCAACACTGTGATATGCCAGCTACAGAGCAACCACTCAACAAATGTAGACTCAAAGGGTCCACACAGTAGCTAACAGTGACATATATGTCACATACATACATATGTACACATATCTCACACACACAGGTATACATTCAGCTCAACAAACTTTTGTAAGGGAGATGGTTGTCTTTCCTAACTAGACCCCACGTGGAGGGTTGTGTTCACTTTAAGAGGAAACCTGACAAACTTGCTTTTCTTTAGGATTAGTTAGGTGGCTCTGTGCAAGCCAGACTGTGAGCATCGCGTGGTAAAGAGCTCTGGCGAAGGGCACCTGGGATGGTAGCTCTAAGATCTCTAAGGCCCTGGCATCCATGGCTTCTTCTTAGGATCCCATTTCTTGGCCACATTTGAGAGGAACAGCATGCACACCTGACACAGGTGGGAACAACCAGGTTCCTTCCGGGTATGCAGGACTGAGGTCTGAATGACCCTCTGCCTCATCTCCCTGGTCCAAACGTACCCAGATCAAAGGCCACCTCTGCACTGATGTCCTGAGCCAGATGATATCTCACCTCCTTTGAGTGAGTATCACTCCCATCCTTGGCCTCTCTTCCAACCCAAATTACTTCCCTCCTGCTGCATTAGGGATGTATGCATCTACTTCACCACTAGACTATAAATTCTGTAAGGAATGGAGACTCCACCTCATTTGTCTTTGTTTCTAGCCAACATTCCCTGGACAGAGCAGCCTGTGTTGTATTTCTTTTGTTGAAATAGTTTTGGATTGGTTCATGAGATATCTGCAATTTATCTCTCATCTTCCAGGTAGCTATTACAGTGATATCTCTCTCCTTTACACACTCAAAAAGCAGAGGTCATGGCCCAGTGCCCAGCAAGGCCCAGTCACTGCTCATTAGGCACTAAGCTCAATGCCAAGGGCACAGACCGTCAATGTTGTTGCCATCCCCGATTGCAAATCCTTTCTGTGTCCCACAGAGATATGCTCAACGTGTTTAGATTCATTCAAAATATACTGTGGGTCTGCTTGTTACCAGAAAGGTGCCAGTGCAGGGAATACCGCTGTCTTAGTTTGGAAAGTGAGACTGCAGGAAGGAAACTCTAAGCTCTGTATCATTGATTATCAGAAAAATAATCTAAAGTCCTCATGGTAGTGGGTATAATCTGTGTTTTAACAGAGGTTCTACAGATATAATTTCACACTGGCCCTTTCAATTTCCAGCCAAAGTCCTAGAACTTTGATGACTTGGGGTGTTTTTATGATGTGGACGGGCATTCAGTCGTGCACCAAGATGCCCTTATTTGGGTTAAGGTACTTACTTAACTTGTTAAATTTTATGGCTTTTCAGCTGGGGATTTGGGTGCTATTTCATAGGGACAACACAGATTGGCTACGCATAGTACTCTTCTTGGCTGGTGGGAAGTCTGAGAATTTAATGCACCCTCTGATGGTCCTTACTTAATTGATTAGGGAGGTAATTTATTTGTGAAGATTAGTTGAGCTGCAGTAGCACAAAGGCTGGTTTTCTAATGAGACAGTCATGAGATACATAGTTTTCTACATGGCGGGGCAATATGCTGAGAGGCCAAGGCATGGGTTGTAGATCCAGGTGACCTGAATCAGAATCCTACCCCATCACTTATTTGCTGGGTGACCTTGGCAAGTTACTCGACCTCACTGTATCTCAATATAAATTGGGGTGATCTGCCTCATGGGGTCACTGCAAGGATTAGATGAAATAAAGCATGTAAGACACCTGGAACACAGTAGATGCTGGATCAAGGTGACTTCCTCCCTCCTAGAGAAGCTGGGTTGGAAAGAGTACAGAAACTAGGAGGAAAGAACCTGGATTCAAATGCCATGTCCAGTCCTTCCAGCTCTGAGAAGCTCTTCACTTCTCTGAGCCTCACCTGTCACAGATGCAATGAACTCCTCCACTCATATTGTCAAAGTCTTCTAAGAGCCTCGAAGCCCTCTTAGTTATTGTGATGTAGGAAGATGTGCATGGAGGGTGAAGAAGGGGAGCAGAGGACGTGTGTTTGTATAGGATTGGTGTAGGGAAAACATTCATTTAATATTCAACAGGTATTTGTTACTGTGGGTTTGAGCTATGTCAGCTCTAAGAGTTAGCATGGTCTGGAGTACTGTGTGGAGGCGGGATTTGTCCCTGGAGTTAATTCAGAGGAAGGCAGTGGGATCCCTTTTGACATGAGCTCCCCTGGGGAGAAGACAGCATTGCGGTGCCTATGCCTGGCCTCAGGCCCAGGGCTGCTGTGGGAGGGCTGAGGTGTAGTTCTTGGGGAGACTGTCCTTCACTCCAGACGCTTTTGACAGATGTCTGAGCCTTAAAGTAAATGAATCTGAATGGTCTATGTCTTAACGGTCTTCTGCAGCCCAGCAGTAGCCCTGGTACCAAGAAGACCCACAGTACTGTACATTGGATGAATATAAATGTATTGAGTATGTTCCAGTGGGACACAGAAAAGACAAGGCATGGAAAGATTTGCAATCAGGGATGGCAGCAGCATTGACGTTCTGTGCCCTTGGCATTGAGCTTAGTGCCTAATGAGTGGTGACTGGGCCTTGCTGAGCACTGGGCTATGCCCCCCACTTTTTGAGTGGGTAAAGGAAGGAGATATGGTAACAGCTGCCAGTCTTGCCAATGGGTTTCAGCCCAGGCAAGTTCACTATGGATTCAATGTGACCAAAGAAATTGACAGCAAAACATTCTTGGGGTGAAAGGGTTATTTCCAGGTGGCAGGTCAGTCACTAAAACCTCGTTCACTCAGAGAGAGTCTTTATGCAGCAAGCTGGTCTCTCCCTCTGGGCCCCTCTGTCTGCACAGCTGTCCTCTGGGCCTCACTGCACAGCCGTCCCACACAGCCGTCCTCTGGGCCTCACTGCACAGCCGTCCCGCACAGCCGTCCTCTGGGCCTCTGTCCTCAACGCTGCCACCACTCCAGCCTCTGCTCTGCTCTCCTGCAGCCTTGCAGCCCTGCCACCGTGTCTCGCCGAGCACTGGGCAGAGCTCTTTATATAGAGTCAACAGCCATGTATTGCCCACAGGTGTGCAGTGAGCTAATCAACCAGGGCCAGGTGAGAATCCTGGCCCCAGGAACTCTCATTTTATCCACACCACCAGTGGGGAGAGTGGCAGGTAAGGCTATTGAGATGGATGTGGGGTGCAAAGTACCTGGCTGTGGGGAAGATGAGCCAGGACCTCATTTGAAGACCACAGGAACCCCTCCTGGGTGGACCCAACAGGCGCTGTCTTGCCCTTCTCCTCTTGTTTCCACCTCTCATTCTTCCCACCTAGAGGTAAGCACCCCGTCATTGTCCTGGGGGCCAAGCGGGGCAGGGAGGGGGTGTTGAGGACACCAGCCCGCCCGACTGCTCTTCCTGGGGAGTCACCCCTCCTTCCGGGGTCGGCCTCCTTCTGGGCCGAGCACAGGCCAGAATGCTCCCCCCACCTCGGCATCTTTTCTTGTGTGGGTTTTGGACACGCTTTCCTCCTTCCCTCTGTTACCACATGCTTCCATGATTCAGAGCTTCTCCAGGTTTCATTCACTACAAATTTCCTTGTTTTCCTGTAAGAAAAGTCCTGAAGATTTGAGCAGCAAGAGCTCAGAGCTCACTGAGTCTGTCTTCTGAAACTCCTCTGCCATTTCTCTGATGCTGCTCCAACTCTGGGCTCTCTTCTAGCACATGAAACACTTCCCCTACATCACCTCATGTTTGAAACTGAGCTGCTATTATGTGCCAACAATAGAGGCAGGTAAGTGACAGGTGGTTTCAAGAGCACCCTATAAAAATCAGGACAAAACTTGAGTGGTGAGAAAAAGGTTTTGAAAAGGCAGCATCATCTTAGCAACCAAACTGAGCTCACTGTCTTGCCCCAGCGTCTTCTTCTGGCAGATGCTGTGTCCTGGGTAATGGACTCATTATTGATTCAGTCACTAACTCCAAACAGTGGGAATCTGCCTTGATCTCCTGTAGCCAATCAGTAGCCAAGTGCTGTCCATTTTGTCTCCTTAGACTGACATCCCCTGATTCCAGTCCTTATTATCTCACTTGGAAGACTGCAGTAGCTTCCTCACTGGTCTGTGCTCTCCCCTGAATAATCCAATCCTCTGATGCCTCGGGGGTCTTTAGGAAATGCAGCCTCTAACCTCTGAAAACACTCTGTTTGCTAGTGTATTTGCTGTATTTGCCAGCCTGTAGCTACAGTACCTCCTACCCCAGAACTGCACAGCTATAAGCATTTTCCTCCTGCCCCAGATCAACACAGAGCCACTTTCAAGTGCACAGAAAGGCCATGCTGTTTCACACTGATACTCCTTCCTCAGAGTATTCTGCCCTGGCCATCTCAATGCCCTTCCCAGGGCTACTCAAGTCCTCTCCCATCATTGGCCAAGAAAATCCCTGCTTTTCTCATCTTCAAATCCCGGGAGCAGTCTGATGTGCGAGCACTTACCCAACACCCGCGATCTCCCCTCAGCGTGGATTAGTCCTTCCTCTGTATACTTTATGTACTTCAGTCTGACCTCTCATCGAACCATTCAAAAGCAGAGGCCTTGCTATCTTTACCACATATTCAGAGGGCCTGACCTACTGAATAAACCGAACTAAATTCAACCAAACTAATTCACTGAAAAAAAACTTGATGTTCACCACTTTATTTAAAGAATTTGATATGCAATTTCTTTCTTGTAAGAAACATTTAAAGGTAATAGACCATGACATACTTCAGGCTCTCATAAATTAACTCACTCTATCCTAGGTATTTGCAAGTGGTACAAGGTACCCTGAGACTAACAGGGAAAAGCCATTGAGTGGGGCAGAAATCATGGGATAAGTCTGCACAGTGCCAAATATAATAACATTGATTTTGGAATATTTTGAAATATTTTGGAATATTATTCCATGGTGCAGGATAGGATTCCTTAACCTGGGAAATAAAGAGGAAGAGTAACACCAAAAAATTGCATAAGTGACTATTATATGACATTTAATATCTCAACAGTCATGCAAGATGCATGTTATTAACCATTTGTAAATAAGAAATTAGTTTGAAAATAGTCCTAGTTATATGCTAATAAATGACAAAAGTAGAATTAATACTCAAATTTGACTAATTCAAAGACCCATTTCCCAGACCAAATGTTAAATCAAAATAACACAGAAGCCATAATATAAAAGGGCAATAAGAAATGAACATCCAAAAATCCTGACTATAGCAGTTAGGATTAAGTACAAATCAGTTAGGATTATTAACAGTGACCCAAAATGACAGTAGCTTAAACCAAGTAGAAGTTTATGTTTCTCTTGTCTCAAAGTCTGAAAGTAAGCAGGCTGGAGCTGGGTTAGTGTCTGCAGAATTATCAGTCACCACCATTCCTAGGCAACAGTCCTCCTACTCATGTGTCAACTTGAAGCCCCAGCCCTCACATTCACATTCCAAGAACCAAGAAAGGAAGGAGAGGTCGAAGAGGCAAAGCACTCCAGAAGCTTGAATGCAACAATGCCACTTAATCATATTGCCTGGAAGTTAATCACATGGCCTCACCTGAATTCAAAGGAAGATGGGAAATGTAGTCTTTTTTTTAAAGCAGCCATGTGCCCTGGTAAAAAGCAAAGGTTCTGTGAAATGGGAATGGGTATTAGGGAAAAGAACTGTTTTGCTACAAATACTTAATATTAAGCATATTACAAATATTATTTCAAAATTATTATGTTAATACACTACTGTTCCTGTAAATGAAAATGTATACTTCATATATTAATGTGTGCTCATTCGGAAGGACTTCAAGCTATATTATACAAGCCTGGCAAGTGAGGAAGAATGAAAGTGGATGATTGTTAAATTCCTCGTGCACTGGGTTCAAGTGAGGAGAAGGAGGGAAATTAGTTTTATCCTTAACTTTGGTAATAGAGAAAATGTGGTTATTCACAGCATACAACGTATTTAATGGGCATCACTAAAGGCATTCACTCCACTGCTAGATACAAGACAAGGATGCCCATTTTCACTGCTCTTACCTAACACTACCGGAGATGATAGCCAAGGCAATCAGTCAAGAGAAGGAAATCATAATAGAAGAGAATTTATAGATTTTATATCAGCAGAGAACAACTCAACTTACACAATGAAAATAAAAAGAGATAAAAAGACACACACAACAAATGGAAAATACGACCTAAAATGGCAGAGATAAGTTCTAATCAAATAATAAAAAATTCAAATGGGTTAAGCTTAACAACCTAAAATGAGACTCCCACACTGGATGAAAGAAAACAGTATCCCCCAATATGTTCTCTTAACACGCTTCAAACCAAAAAATAGAGAAAAACTAAACATTTTTTAAATGGGGAAAGATACACCAGGCAAATATGAAGGCAAAGAGAGCTGGGAGAGCAATCTTAGGATCTGACAAAATGGAATTCAAAATGCAAAGAGTAATGTTATTTATTTATCAAAAGAAATAGCACACTAAGAAAATAGAGCTATGAATATGTATCTTACAATATCATTTCAAAATATATAAAGCAATAATTAGAGAACTGTGAGAAGAAATATATAAATCAATTACAGTTGAGAATTTAATATCCCCTCTCAGAAACTGATGAAAAAAGCAATAAAAATTGAACAAAAATATGGAATATCTGAATAATGCAATTATTGAATATTAGGACTTCACACCCAAATAAAAATAGAGTATGCATTCTTTTTAATTAAATACTTAACATACACCAAGAAATGACTAGGTACTAGGCCATAGAACTGTCAATAAATTCTAAGGACTCACTATCACAGAGGTATGTTCTCTACTCATAACACAATAACATTGGAAATTACCAACAAAATGTTTAATTCAAAGTCCTATTATCAAGGCACAAAACTATATATTACTAATAACTCTTAACCTAAAAAATCATAACTGAAATTAATAAATGCTTCAAAACTTAGTAACAAAGGCCTGATTCAAAATTCAAGGGAATAGCTGAAGCAGAACCTTTCAGATATTTAAAAATTCATCAAGAAAAATAAAAATTGAAATTGAAAACATTGAGTTGCAAGAAACATAACAAAGCAAATAAAAGAAATAAGAAACCAGAAAACAATCTGGATAAAGGCAAAAATGCATGCTATTGATAATAAAAAATTTCATTTTACAAAATCAAAAGCTAGTGCTTTGAAGAAAGTAACTACGTAGAACTTTGGCAAGACTGATCATGACAAAAGGGAGAAAATTAAAATAAACAACAGAATGAAATAGGAAATACCTACAGGCACAATATAAATGAAATGATAATAAATAAATCAACTATATATTAATAAATCTAAAACCCTAGACAAAAGGTATCAATTTCTTGACAATGCTTCCTGCAGGGGCAGAGCATGGCTTTGACCCCGTGAGCAGCATAGCCTGCCTCCCACAGACTCAGGGTCTGAGCTCAGATGCAAGTCTACCCATCATCCCTTATATCCTGAGCCTCATCTCTGAGAGGACAGCCCCTTTTCATCACTCTAGTCCCAGAGTTTTCCAAAACTCGAAGCTGACCAGATAGCACCCCTACTTAAAACCGTTCAGTGGGTCTGAGATATTGTCAGAGTTAAAAAACTCAGGAAGTCTGAATAAGGTATGGACTTTAGTTAATGATAATATGTCACTATTGGTTCATTCACTATGGCAAATGCACCGTACTACTGTACCATGTTAATAATACAGGAAGCTGGGTGCAGGGTACACAGGAATTCTCTGTTTTATGTTGGCAATTTTTCTGAAAATTTAAGAACTAGTGTAAAATAAAAAGTTTTTTAAATTAAAAAGAATCTAATAGAGGACAAAACCCTTCTATGGTCTGCCAGCACTTCTAAATCCAAGGGCCTTACCCTGGGAAACGCAGCCCTTTGTGAACTGGCATTCTGAGGGGCCCAGAGACCAGAGAAGACTGGCGAGACGGGAAGCCTGCCTCTTGTCACTCAGTCAGGCTACAAACAGACAAGTGCTGGTGAGAACACTAAAAAAGGGACCAGCAAAGGAAGGAAAGAAAATTCTGAGAAATGCCATAGGCCTGGGAAGGGCCCTGGTTTTGATCAGCAGAACAATTTTCAGGCTTCCCCAAAAGGAGCTGTGGCATGCCTTGGGAATATGTAGTCAGAGCCGGAGAGACCCCTGCTGCCCTGTTCCCTGAGCTTGAGACCTAGAGAGGTGCAGCCACTCTGGCTGGAACACCGACACTGACCTAATGGGGGCCTTCCACCAGCCAAGGCACCTAGATACAGTCAGCCACGGTTCAGACAGATCTAAAAGACCTGCCTGGACCAGATGCTGCTCCCATGGCTGCAGCCTCAGATCATTTTCAGATGTCGCCCTCCACCCTGGAGCTTTACCAAGAGCTGTACAAGAGCTCCGTGTACAGGTCTTCACCCCTTTCAGGTCAAGTTCCCAGGGCTAAGTCCAGACATTGCCAATATTCCCCTTTAAAAGTGGAATTATTACCAATAACTCAAAGATTGCCACAAGTTTATAAGGGAGGGCTAGAATAGATGACTTGTCAGAACCTCTCAAGCTCTAAATTTCTCTGAATTTCTCCATCAACTCTGCATCTGTTGGACTCTTAAATCTTCTTCTCCTTTCTCATCCAGACTCCTTATTTTCAGTTTTTCTTCAGTCTGGCCACAAATGAATGAAATCCCCTAAGGGCCTCCACTTTTCTTTCCCAGCCAGACCCTATGGGAAGAGAAGGCCTGTGTTTGAAAACCCAGTGTGGGCTGCAGTACAAATGCCAGGTGGCCACACACAGGTGCTACTTTGCAAGTTACAGATTACATTTTCATCCACATCCCCCTCATTTATCTTTTGGCAAAGAGCAGAGAGAGGATTAAGAATGAGGAGGGACGGGGAGGGCTGTACAACTCAGAGAAGACAAGTAGTGATTCTATAAGCATCTCACTACGCTGATGGACAGTGACTGTAATGGGGTTGGTGGGGGGGACCTGATGAAGGGGTAGTTTAATAACCATAATATTGCACATGTAATTGTGGATTAATGATACCAAAATAAATTATATTAAAAAAAAGAATGAGGAGGGTTCCATCAAGTCACGCAAAATTAATTGGCTGCTGTGGGCCTGCCCTGCAACTCCACCTCCTGGCCCAAGATCGGGCTGAGCATCAGGGTCAGCACAGATCCCACTGGCTGCAGCCGTAGGTGGGGTATCTATCCCCACTGCCCACAGCTGATGTTCCAGGAAGGCCCACATTACATTTCACAGTATAATCAGTCCAAGCCCCTGCATTCAAACAAGAATAACACCTTATAAGCATTCTATATCCCCTTTTCCTCCATGCCTGGGCAAACCTCAGAGTTAGGTACTAGCCCAGCAGCCATGCGTGGCTTGGATCTGGGGATAATCAAATTTTGTAGGATGTTTCTCCTACCCAATAGGAGAAACATAACAGCTGCTATCTCCATGTTGTCTCCTCCCATACTCACGTCTCTGACTCTGGAAGGAGACTGGAACCCTCTCTGGGCCTAGGGGCAAGGCTGCTCGGTAAATTTAGTCCTCTGAGAAAGCAGTGTGGTGGAGCAGAAAGCATGTGGGAATGCCCATTTTGCCAGGAATGCGGCTTTGGGCATTCTGGTCAACCTCTGTGAGTAATTTCCTCACCTATAAGCCAGGAACAATAGTATAGCCTCGTGTGCCTCTCAGCCTGATAAGAGAAACACATGATGTTGCGAAGTATTACTTACATTTTGCTCACCCCGGGCACAAATCATCAGCCAAAAAACAGCACGAAGCCAGAGACTCAGCTGTTTAGCACTGAGTTCTCACACACCTGCCGTGCCCGAGACCTCCTGGCCCGAGACCTGGCTGAGCGTCAGGGTCAGCGCAAATCCCACTGGCTACAGCCGTAGGTGGGGTATCTGTCCCCACTGCCCACAGCTGATGTTCCAGGAAGGCCCACATTCTTCCTCAGCGATTATTCCTCCTAGACAGCTAACGTTCCTACTGTTGGCCGTCACCAAAATGTCAATGTCTAGCTGTTTATGTTTAAAGGCTTAAAGGCAGAAACCAGCAATCCCATAATTAACCAATGAGGCTGAAAGACAGCTTGCACATGAGCCTGGACAACCTCCTGGAATGTAACCCCAGGACCTGGTCAGAGTTACACACAGGGATTAAGTGGACAAGCTTTGGGGCCAGGCCAGCTGGGGTTTGAATCCTAGCTGTGCAACTTTACCTTTCTGAAGGTTCCCCACCTTTAAGTGGGAATAATAATACCTACCTCATTGGGATGTTAAGATGCACCTAAAATACCCCCCTAACAGAAGCATATAATTATTGCTCAGTATAGATCTATATGGCAACAACTCTGGGCATGCACCCAACTACAGCTATTGATTGGCTAATTTTCATTTAAGAAAACTAAAGACACAGAAAGAATAACTTGAGGGGAGTGGGGAATCGTGGTCATTGATTGCACTTAATGGCCCAGAAAGCATAGAAGGAAACAAAGCAGGGTCCCCAGGAGTAGCTTGTCACATAGGAGGGGCAGCAGGGTGGACTCAAGGAGGATGCACATCCACCCTCCCTGACCATGGCCCACCTGCCAGAACACATCCTGCACCACCTGTGCCTGCCTCAGAGGGCCTCAGCTACTGGAAAGTCTGCCCTGTGTCCACAGTAGAGCAGGGTAGGCCCATGTCCACATCTGCTTCTGCATAGAGCAACTCTACATCTGCTTCCAAATGCAGCCTGCAGAAAGCACCTCTTGCCTCTATTAAGGACCCCTCGTTCTTACCCCAGACTGAAACCGTGTTGCCCATTACTTAATACCAGTGACTCTGAAGTCAGAAGGATGTGAAGTGAACCTAGTTTGGCCCTGATCCAGTTATTTCACTCATTATGGCTTAATGCTTCTTCTGTAATATGGGGGACTCTAGTAGAGAAAATACCTCATAGAGACTTGTGCATAATGTGAACACCAGTCTTAATTCATATTAAGCACTTACTAAATGTTAGTAATTTTTATAAAATGGGGAATTTACAGAAGATAGCTCATAGAGTTTTGTGCATAATGCAAGCATAAGTCTTAAAGCGCATTAAGCATCCATTAAAACTAGTAATTATTCTTCCTTCAAACTCACTTGTATTTATGATTCTGACACCCCTAGCCATTCTGGCATGTACATCTCAGAGGCTCTCTGAAAGTGTCTAGTTTCTTTCTACCCCACTGGCTGATACCACTCAGTGTCCTTTGTTAATTCAGTCTTTGTATGCCTTCAAAGGGTGGGGTGGCTGGACTTTGTACTGAGCCCTCAAATCTCCACTATTCACCTTATATTTTAATAACATCCCCATGTCTAAGACCCGCCAGCCATTTTAGCTCTATCTCAGATATTTCCACTGAGCTCCAGACTCACATATCCAACATTTTACTTCACATTTCCATTTGGACATTGTGCAGTAAAGATTTTAACCTTGCTCAAAAAGAGGTCTGACCTTTGCCCTGGCTTCTGGGAGGTTATCTCTAAGCTCTTGGAATGTCATGGCTAGTAGAAGTGCCTTTTATCTGCCTGAGAGACTTGGATCACATAAACTGTCTAACGATGTGGTTTAGGGTGGGAGATTTGAGTTATGTGGTATCCACACAACCAGAGACTGGACACTAACATGAGCCACATGAAAAGGCAGTCATGCCTACGAAATGGAGCCCCAGTAAAAATTCTAAACACCAAGACTTGGAGGAGCTTCCCTGGATGGCAAGACTCCGGGCATGCATATTGTCATACGGTGATGCCAGGAGGGTCCAGGCACACCATGGCGATATTGCACGTTCAGGGCCAGACCACCACAATAAAGCAAGGATCACAATAAAGCAAGCCACATGAATTTTTTGTTTCCCAGCACATACAAAAGTTATGTTGACACTATTCTGTGGTCTATTAAGTGTGCAATAGCATTATGTCTTTTAAAAATATATACAAACCTTAGTTTTAAAATACTTTAGTGGCCAAAATTGCTAGTGATCATCTGAGCTTTCAGCAGCAGTTCATAGTCACTGATGACGGATCACCATAACAAACATAATAATGAAAAGGATTGGAATATTGAGAGAATTAGCAAACTGTGCCATAGAGACACAAAGTGAGCAAATGCTATTGGAAAAATGGCACCAATGGACTTGCTGGATGTAGGGTTGCCACAAACCTTCAATTTGCACAAAAACACAGTATCTGCAAAGCACAATAAAGTGAAGCTCAGTAGAACGAGGTGTGCCTGTAATGCTGTCCTGACTCCACAAGGAGAAGACAACGTGAGCCCCCCGGGATGGTACTTCAGGGATCTGCTACGAGCTTCTTCCCTTGGCTGATTTTAATGTGACTGTGCCCCAGGGACATGGGATGCTTTCCACTCCCTGCCGAGGAAGAGATGAGAGGCCTGTGGGTCTGCATGCTGCCTAGGCGCAGCTGGGGTGAAATCAGGTCAGGACAGGAGTTGACAACAGCCCCCTCGCATCCTCCCATCACCCCCGCACCTCCACCCCCAGCTCAGAAAGTGTCTCTTGCCTTAGGGGATTCTCTTCTGTACAGTTTCAGAGAGGCCTACACAATGACAGAATAAAAGGCAGCTCAAAGATATGTCCTCCAGGAATAAAGGTAGCTGGGAAAGAATGAAAGGAAGAAATCATACTCTTTTCATTGCAGCATTTTTTTTCCATCTCTCATAAATGATATCTGAAAGGTCACGCTTTGAGCTTGATGGCTTTCTTAGGAATGTGCTTTCTTTCCACTCCTCAGTGGTGGGGTCTGCGTGTCCAAAGAGAGAGAGGCTGATATGGTGGCTGCTCTTATAAAATTTTAAATTGCAACAACATAAATAACTAAAATAAAACTTCCCAGGCAACTGAGTTGCTGGCCCTTTTAAAAACTGAATTTATAGGTTGCTCTGCTTTCAGATGGCCCTGCCAATTCTGGCTCTTGAAAAAAACCATAAACCCTGGGTGAGAGGCTGGTTTTCCACAGCTTCTCAGGAGGCAGTGACTCTGTTCATCCATCCACATACTCATCATGTCCCCACCCATCCACCCATCCATCCATTTAGGCATTCATCTGCTCTTGCAGCAATGGCTGAGTGCCAATCTGTTGATGTAAACTTCTCACCCTCTACGGGCTGCTGGGCTTGTGGACCTTCTCTATGACCAATGAAGAGGCATCGGGCTGGCAGAAGCTCTCAGTCTTGGCTACAGATTAGGATCATCTGGAACTTTTAAAAGTCGCTATGCCCAGATTACATCCAGGCCAATTAAATCAGAAAATCTGGAGGTGAGAGCCAGTCATCAGTTTGTAATTCCCCCAGGTGAATCCAGTGAGAATGGCTAGTCTGGGGTGAGGAGTTTGCAGCTTTGAACATTAGGGATTGAAGGGAGTGTTGTTCCAGCTGCTCAAGATCAGCTGTAGAAGGGGAAGGACTTGGATTTCTGCTCCTGCTGGGAACCAGAACATCATCCTGGAAGCCTTCCCAGGGAAGCAGTGACATCGAAAGCAAAGAGAAGGAAATGAGTAGCTGCCGGGGACGTATGAGCCTCAGGGCGCTGGTCTCAGGACAGCCCCAAAATTAGTAAGCCTGGGTTCCTCATGCACCTGAGTCTCAGAGCTGGATTGTGTATTACTTAGAAAACTTAGGAAATGTGTCCCTCAAGTATCATGTAAGTAATTCATATCTTTTACCCACTCAGTAGTCATACAGGGTAGCATGTGCTAGGGAGGAGAGACCCCGTGCTATGGGAGCACAGAGTGGGGTCACCGGCTAACTAGTACTTCTCCCCTCTTACCAGCTCCCCTCATCTCCCACACTTGCCCCCTCAGCTCCTGGCCATGCCCCATAGCTCACGTCCTCTTGGAAAGGGTTGGAAATGGTACACAGGTCTTCACTGGGCCCCCAGGGAGAGGGACGCTAACCCCAAGGTGGAGGAAAATGGTAGGTGGGGCAAGGCCCCTGGCAGCCAAGTCCTCTTGTGACGGTCAGAGTTCTCCCTTTGACTGTGAATCCAAGACTAGATGTACTTCCTCAGGCTCCCCTTCCCCCTGCCCTCTTGCCCGCTGTCCTTCCCACTCTGTGCTCCAGCCCCCTTTCCAAAACAAGGAATTTTAAAGCATCTGAATGATGCCTACCCCCTTTTTCTCTTGCAAGGGCTTCTGTCCCATCCTTCTGAATTTCTTCTCTTGGCAGCTAAGTCTAGACCCCAATTTTTCTCCTGAAGCACATGGCTTTAAGAACCATCTCCGGTTTACTGTTGGGACTATTGACAGTTTTTTATAGAAATAAAAAACTGTAAGTGTGTTCTCTCTGTTGGCACAGCCAACAAGGAACAGCTGGCAGCTTTTGTAAATGACTCCATTAAATCCCAGCTCTGTAGTGGGGCAAAGATTTCCACAGCCCAGTGCTTTTCAACCTCGGCTGCAACTGGAATCATATGGATGGATTTTTTAAAATAAGATGCCTAGGTCCTCACCCCCAGAGATTTTGTTTTAATTAGTCTCAAGGGGTGAGGAGAGCTGTGCATGAAGACTGCCTTTTAAGCACCTCCCCGCCCCCACCCCAGATGATTCTACCATGTGGCCACAGTTCAGCACCATGGCAGGAGAGCCGATCAACATCTCTGCGAGGAGTCCTGCCTTGTCATTCAGGAGGGCATCTGTAAAGGGCCATGATCAGGGATAGGGCATGGCGAAATAAAGCCATATCACCCATTATCCTCCAGGGGCTCTGCCAATGGCCACATTACCCCCTCAGATAAAAATCCTTCAGGAGCAATGATGGAATTCACCCAGAGCTTTGGAGAAAGTAACAGTGTAGGAAATGGTTTCCAGGAATGCTGTACATGCCGGCTCCTTCGACATCCTTTCATGGGTATGGGGCCACCAATTCCATCACCCTACGAGCATGTGCTACTGCACTTGGCAGCAAATGAATGGAGAATGTTGGAGAAAAAAGCTTTAGAATGTACTGAACCAGAGGTCAATCCGTGAAAAAACCTTAAAATCATAAAATGTAGTTAATGGATGGTGAAAAGCAGAATTCAGGACATTTAATCAAAATGAAAGCTCTGTCCTCTCAAGAAAAGACTCCAGAATGTACTATATAAAGTTACAAATGTACCATGTATTTTTCTCTGTTGAGGGGAGTTGGGTGAGATAGGAATTTTTTCAGCTTTCCTTTGCAAAGCACAATCCTGTAGCAATATTGCAGCAACAAGCATGTCTGTGTCAGAAGTCACATGGCTTACACATCCCAAATACCAAGAATAAAACATCCATTTTGATCACCTATGTCAGAGGAAACAATAGCTTGTCTTTTAACTGCATGGAAAATGTTATAAAGTAACAATTATCTGGAGAGATGATCAAAGCGTCTGAAGCCAAAAGAATCAGAAGATGAAAGTACAGTAGAGGCGTGGCAGGTAGTAGTTCAGTAAACATGCCACCTTTCTGGGTGTGAGGATGTTTGTGGCTTTGGCAACTTAGATTTGTGTTTTGTTGTGACTTCTTTTCATATTTTAAATACCCACTTTTGCAGCTAAAAAAAAACACTTCGGCAGAAAAAAGTGAAAGTTATAAAATAGTTGAATTAAGGAGTGATAATTAGCTTTGTGCAGTTTGACTGAACAACAAAAAAAAATCTTTCAAATAGAGTATTCTCCCAGGGCATTTAATTATGACTTGATAGAATGTTGCAGCTTGAAAAGACCTCCGAGGTGATCTTATGCACCTTATTCCTCAGAGAGCTGAGGGAACTAAGGCGGAGATAAAGAGCCAATTCCCAAAATGACAATGAGTTTGTGGCACAGGCAGGATTAGAATCGCGGACCCTGTCCCCATGCACACACTCCTGCTTCCCTGCCTGGGCCACAGGCTGTGGAGAAATGCGTGGTCTGTTCCAGGGCGTTAGTTCCATCACTTACTCGGAAACACACACACTGACAAAAGTCCCCACCACCCCCACCTCTACATCCCAGCACTGCAAAGCCAGGTCTCCCACGCCCAGTGAGCAGAGAGCAAGTCTTTTCACTATAGCGTGATTTACACCCTCTGCCTCGCCAGGGTCTGAGCCTCCCTCCCATCTTTCCAGCTGTTAGAGAGGCTGCCCTGGGCGAGGCTGCGGGTGCCCCCTGCTGGCCAAACTGAATATCACAAACCTGACTGCCTGCCTTTTAAAAATTCTGGCCTGTCACCAGTGGTTTGAAACCTGTACAGACGATGTGGGGCTACAGTGGAACGATTCTCCACATACAGGGGGAAGAAATGTTCCATGAGACTTTGGTCTGTTCTTGCTCAACTGAGAATTCCATCCAGAAGACCCTGAAAGAATGAAGCCATGTAGTGTAGGCCAGAGCAATGTCTTGATATTTAACGTGAACAGCCATCACCTGGGGATGTTGTTCAAACGCAAACTCTGATTAGCTGGGGTTAGGATGGAGCCTGGGCCCCGCTGCTGGCTCAAGAACCACACTTTGAGTAGCAAGATTGTAAAATGAAAGTATATGGACTTTAGAGTTGAAAGACTCTGAACCCCAGCTTTTCCACCTACCAGCTGTATGATATCAGACGAAGAACTTGACTATCTTGAACCCTGAATTCCATGTCTGCAAAATTGGCATAGCCCACACCTACCTCGTTGCACTTTGCGTGCAGTGTATAGATTCCATATACAAGTGCCTAGGATGGTATCCAGCCTGCAATGGATGTTCAATAAATGGTCATTATTACCATTACGTGAATTTTCTCCCTAAAGATCCATGTCCTCGACAGTTCACTGCTCATAGATACTAGTAAAAGGCTTTGATTTACACAAACACGTAGGTCATAGCATCTCAAACTTACGGATGCCATAGTTTCATTTATTGGCCCCTCACTGCCAACGTTAGACCCACCCATAACTGCAAACCCCAAAGCTTTCCATCAGTTACAGCTGAATCCTCAGCAGTGGTTTCAGGCATCCCTGATGAATGTACATCTTCTCTCATGTCCAAACTGGAAAGACACAGAAGAAATAAGATTGATATCTTCTCACCACATGGAAGGTAAGCCGTATTTCACATGTGCTCTAGCAGACACTGGAACGTGACCTGCAAATAAAATCTTCAGAGAGCACATAGGCAAAGACTTCATGCCATAGAACTATGAGGTCTGGGTTCACACGGTCAGGTTCTGTCACTGAGCCACCTCAAAAAACCTTTTAAGTTACCTGATTCCCAGTTTTCTCATCTGTAAAATGCAAAGAATCCCTCCAAATTAGACATGGAAAGTGAACTGCTTTGAAAATGATCATGCCCCTTGCCTTGGCTCCCTTGAGAGGGCTGGCAATTTTAGATAAATCAGGACCCTTTCTCCACAGTTTGTTCTGGACTCAAGAGCCCAGGAAGTCAAGAGGCAGCAGATGTTACGGAAATGTTCATTTGTAAATAAAATAAATGGCAAATTATTTTTCAGTCAAAGGGCATGGGTCACTAAGTATCAAAAGCCTATTTCTCCATCTTGATTACATTTTTAAGTACAGAGAGATGGAACAACATGAGTCCCTGTATGATCCTTCTGTACTGGCCTCTCCAGCCCATCCCTGACTCCATCCCCAGTGACAACAAACTCCGGCAGTTCCCGCATCCTGGTGACCTTTTACACCTGCAAGGCCCCTCCCTTGTCCTTTCCCTCAATTCTCCCCAAATTTCTCTACCAAGAACCAGTCAGGGACGTTAGTGGCAACAAAATCTGTCTCTGGGTGACTTAAGCAGTAAAATAGCATGAGAGGGGATATCAGGGAGCTCACAGCATCACCAAGAAGGCCAGAGGAGCAGCCATCCAGGTGGTTGGGAATGAAGGACAGCGCGGTGAGAACCACAGCCAACATCCAGGAACAACCACTCAGTGCCTCCATCAAGCACCAGACGCTGCAGGGGTGTGCACCGCCAGCACCACCTGTCCTGGAGGCTGACTGTCCCCCGTATTGCTGCCATCACCAGTCCAGGAACTGAGACTCTGAGCTGCAATGCCAAGTCCCAGACAGATCTGTCCAGCTGGGCAAGTCTGAGAGGCTTTGCCCTTCAGACAACGGAGGCAGAAAATGGGGAAATTGGGCTTTTCAGCTTCTGTGATGTGACATGTAGCCTGCATTCAACCAGACCCACACAGGTAAGGGCTCAGATACCAGGCAGCCAGAAAGACAACAGAAGACACTACAGCCCTACACAAGCATCGTGGTGGTGCCAAAACTTCCTCAACACACTTTTCTCCATGTGTGTCACACACACATACACACAGTGCCTGAACTGTGTGCCACCCATCCCTTAAACTTAATCATATGGTTTGTTATTTTTCTGACCAGGTTTCTGTGATTGCCCTAAGACCAATTACACAAAAGCAGACCTTAATAGGAGGAATCATATACTAGTAATTTTTTTTATAATTTATTTTCGTACCATTAATCTACAATTACATGTGCAATATTATGGTTATTAAACTACCTCCTTCATCAGGTACCCTCACCAACCCCATTACAGTCACTGTCCATCAGCATAGTGACATGCTATAGAATCACTACTTGTCTTCTCTGAGTTGTACAGCCCTCCCCATGCTCCCCCAACATTACGTCTGCTAATCGTAATGCCCCTTTTTCCCTCTTATCCCTCCATTCCCACGCATCTTCACCAGTCCCTTTCCCTATAGTAACTATTAGTCCATTCTTGGGTTCTGTGAGTCTGCTGCTGTTTTGTTCCTTCAGTTTTTTTATCTTTGTTCTTATACTCCATATATGAGTGAAATCATTTAGTACTTGTCTTTTTCTGCTTGGCTATTTCACTGAGCATAATACCCTCTACCTCCATCCATGTTGCTGCAAATGGTAGGATTTGTTTTCTTCTTATGGCTGTATAATATTCCATTGTGTATATGTACCACCTCTTCTTTATCCATTCATCTACTGATGGACACTTGGGTTGCTTCCATTTCTTGGTTATTGTAAATAGTGCTGCGATAAACATAGGCAACCATATGTCTTTTTTAAACTGGGCTGCTGAAGTCTAGGGCAAATTCCTAGGAGTAGAATTCCTGGGTCAAATGGTATTTCTATTTTGAGTTTTTTGAGGAACCTCCATATTGCTTTCCACAATGGTTGAACTAATTTGCATTTCCACCAGCAGTGTAGGAGGGTTCCCTTTTCTCCACATCCTCGCCAACATTTGTTCTTGTTTGTGTTTTGGATGTTGGCCATTCTCACAGGTGTGAGGTGATATCTCATTGCACTTTGAATGTGCATTTCTCTGATGATTAGTGATGTGGAGCATCTTTTCATGTGCCTGTTGGCCACCTGAATTTCTTCTTTAGAGAAGTGTCTATTCATGTCCTCTGCCCATTTCTTATTTAGATTATTTGCTTTTTGTTTGTTAAGGTGCGTGAGTTCTTTATATATTTTGGATGTCAACCCCTTATCGGATACGTCATTTATGAATATATTCTCCCATACTGTAGGATGTCTTTTTCTTCTACTGATGGTGTTCTTTGCTGTACAGAAGCTTTTCAGCTTGATATAGTCCCACTTGTTCATTTTGGCTTTTGTTTCTGTTGCCTGGGGAGATATGTTCATGAAGAAGTTGCTCATGTTTATGTCCAAGAGATTTTTGCCTATGTTTTTTTCTAAGAGTTTTATGGTTTCATGACTTACATTCAGGTCTTTGATCCACCTTGAGTTTACCTTTGTGTATGGGCCACACAGTAGTCCAGTTTCATTCTCTTACATGTACCTGTCCAGTTTTTCCAACACCAGCTGCTGAAGAGGCTCTCATCTCCCCATTGTATATCCAAGGCACTTTTATCAAATATTAATTGACTGTATGTGTTTGGGTGAATGTTTGGATTTTCTATTCTATTCCACTGGTCTGTGGGTCTGTTTTTGTGCCAATACCAAATTGTCTTGATTACTGTGGCTTTGTAGTACAGCTTGAAGTCAGGGAGCATAATTCCCCCTGTTTTATTCCTCCTTCTCAGGATTGCTTTGGCTATTCGGGGTCTTTTGTGGTTCCATATGAATTTTAGAATTATTTGTTCCAGTTCATTGAAGAAAGCTGTTGGTACTTTGATAGGGATTGCATTGAATCTGTAGATTGCTTTAGGTAGTATAGCCATTTTGACAATATTTTTCTTCCTAGCCAAGAGCATGGGATGCATTTCCATTTGTTAGTGTCCTCTTTAATTTCTCTTAGGAGTGTCTTGTAGTTTTCAGAGTACAGGTCTTTCACTTCCTTCATTACCTTTATTCCTAGGTATTTTATTCTTTTTGATGCAATTGTGAATGGAATTGTTTTTCTGATTTCTCTTTCTGTTAGTTCATCGTTAGTGTATAGGAAAGCAACAGATTTCTGTGTGTTAATTTTGTGTCCTGCAAATTTGCTGAATTCAGATATTAGTTCTAGTAGTTTTGGAGTGGAGTCTTCAGGGTTTTTTATGTACAGTATCATGTCATCTGAAAATAGTGACAATTTGACTTCTTCTTTACCAATCTGGATGCCTTGCATCTCTTTGTTTTGTCTGATTGCCGTGGCTAGGATCTCCAGTACTATGTTGATAACAGTGGAGAGAGTGGGCATCCCTGTATGGTTCCCGATCTTAGATGAAAAGCTTTGAGCTTCTCGCTGTTAAGTATGATGTTAGCTGTGGGTTTGTCATATATGGCCTTTATGATGTTGAGGTACTTGCCCTCTATACCCATTTTGTTGAGAGTTTTAATCAGGAATGGATGCTGAATTTTGTCAAATGCTTCTTCAGCATCTATGGAGATGATCATGTGGTTTTTGTTCTTCTTTTTGTTGATGTGGTGGATGATGTTGATGGATTTTCGAATGTTGTACCATCCTTGCATCCCTGGGATGAATCCCACTTGATCATGGTGTATGATCCTCTTGATGTATTTTTGAATTCGGTTTGCTAATATTTTGTTGAGTATTTTTGCATCTGCGTTCATCAGGGATATTGGTCTGTAATTTTCTTTTTTGGTGAGATCTTTGCCCGGTTTTGGTATTATTAGAGTGATGCTGGCTTCAAGAATGAGTTTGGAAGTATTCCCTCCGCTTCTATTTTTTGGAAAACTTTAAGGAGAAAGGATGTTATTTCTTCTCTATATGTCTGGTAGAATTCAGTGGTGAATCCATCTGGTCCTGGAAATATTGTTCTTGGGTAGTTTTTTGATTACCGATTCAATTTCATTGCTGGTGATTGGTCTGTTTAGTTTTTCTGTTTCTTGCTTGGTCAGTCTTGAAAGGTTGTATTTTTCTAAGAAGTCCATTTCTTCTAGGTTTTCCAGCTTGTTAGCATATAGATTCTCATAATATTCTCTTATAATTCTTGGTATTTCTGTGGGGTCCGTCGTTATTTTTCCTTTCTCATTTCTGATTCTGTTTATGTGTGTAGATTCTCTTTTTCTCTTAATGAGTCTGGCTAGGGGTTTATCTATTTTGTTTATTTTTTCAAAGAACCAGCTCTTGGTTTCATTGTTTTTTTTCTATTGTTTATTCTTCCCAGTTTTATTTATTTCTTGTCTGATCTTTATTATGTCCCTCCTTCTGGTGACTTTGGGCCTCATTTGTTCTTCTTTTTCCAATTTCAGTAATTGTGTCTTTAGACTATTCATTTGGGAATGTTCTTCCTTTTTTAAATAGGCCTGGACTGCAATATATTTTCCCCTTAGAACTGCCTTTGCTGTGTCCCACAGAAGTTGTGGCTTTGTGTTGTTGTTGCCTTAGTCTCCATATATTCTTTGATTTCTGTTTTGATTTGGTCGTTAACCCATTGATTAATTAGGAGAATGTTGTTAAGTCTCCATGTATTTGTGAGCCTTTTTGTTTTGTTTGTACAATTTATTTCTAGTTTTATACCTTTGTGATCTGAGAAGTTGGTTGGTAGGATTTCAATATTTTTGAATTTACTGAGTTTATTTTTGTGGCCTAGTATGTGGTCTATTCTGGAAAATGTTCCATGTGCACTTGAGAAAAATGTGTATCCTGCTGCTTTTGGGTGCAGAGTTCTGTAGATGTCTGTTAGGTCCATCTGTTCTAGTGTGTTGTTCAGTGCCTCTGTATCTTTACTTATTCTCTGTCTGGTTGATCTGTCCTTTGTAATGAGTGGTGTGTTGAAGTCTCCTAAAATGAATGCATTGCTCTCTATTTCGTCCTTTAATTCTGTTAGTATTTGTTTCACACATGCTGGCACTCCTGTGTTGGGTGCATATATATTTATAATGGTTATATCTTCTTGTTGGACTGACCCCTTTATCATTATATAATGTCCTTCTTTATCTCTTGCTACTTTCTTCGTTTTGAAGTCTGTTTTGTCTGATACAAGTACTGCAACACCTGCTTTTTTCTCTTTGTTGTTTGTATGAAATATCTTTTCCATCCCTTCACTTTTAGTCTTTGTATATCTTTGGGTTTGAGGTGAGTCTCTTGTAAGCAGCATACAGATGGGTCTTGCTTTTTTATCCATTCTGTTACTCTGTGTCTTTTGATTGGAGCATTCAGTCCATTTACATTTAGGGTAATTATTGATAGATATGTACTTATTGCCATTGCTGGCTTTAGATTCGTGGTTACCAAAGGTTCAAGGGTTGCTTCTTTACTATTTAACAATCGAACTTAACTTTCCTGTTAAGTTATTGTAAACACCATCTGATGTTTCTTTATTTCTCTCCCTTCTTATTCTTCCTCCTCCATTCTTTATATACTAGGTGTTTTATTCTTTGCCTTTAGTTAGTATTTGGATGGTCTGCTTTCTTTGCTATGATTTTATTTTCTCTGGTGACAGCTTTTTAGCCTTAGGGGTTCTTCCCTCTCGAGCAGTCCATTTAAGATATCCTGTAGTGGTGGTTTATGAGAGGCAAACTCTCTCAACTTTCTTTGTCTAGAAATTGTTTAATCCCTCCATCATATTTAAATGATAATCATGCTGGATACAATATTCTTGGTTCGAAGCCCTTCTGTTTCATAACGTTAAATATATCATGCCATTCTCTTCTGGCCTGTAAGGTTTCTGTTGAGAAATCTGATGATAGTCTGATGGGTTTTCCTTTGTAGGTGATCTTTTTTCTCTCTCTAGCTGCTTTAATACTCTGTCTTTATCTCTGATCTTTTCCATCTTAATTATTATGTGTCTTGGTGTTGTCTTCCTTGGGTCCCTTGTGTTGGGAGATCTGTGGGCTTCCGTGGACTGCGAGACTATTTCCTTCCCCAGTGAGGGAAAGTTTTCAGCAATTATTTGTTCAAAGACACTTTGTATCCCTTTTTCTCTCTCTTCTTCCTGTGGTACTCCTATAATGCGAATATTGTTCCGTTTGGATTGGTCACACAGTTCTCTTAATATTCTTTCATTCCTAGAGATCCTTTTATCTCTCTCTGCCTCAGCTTCTCTGTATTCCTGTTCTCTGATTTCTATTCCTTTAACAGTCTCTTGCATTTCATGCAGTCTGCTGTTAAGCCCATCGATCACTTGTCTGATTTCTGCATTGTCTTTCCTCACTTCCCTCACTTCCTCCCTCAGTTCTTGCACATTTCTCTGTAGATCCATCAGCATGGTTATGATTTTTATTCTGAATTCTTTTTCAGGAAGACCGTGCATTTCCATCCCTTCAGGCTCCCTCTCTGGTGTTGTCTGGTTGATCTTAGTCTGGACCATATTCCTCTGTCTTTGTATGGCTATAGAAGTGGTCGTTGGTAGTTGCCACGTATGTCAGCTGGGCTCTTTAAGACTTTAAAGAAAAAAAGAAAAAGAAAGAAAGAAAAACAGGAGAGGAAAAAACAAAACAAAACAACAGAAAGAAAAAAAACGCCCACTGGGAGTAGATTCTGTGGGGATGCTGTAGGTGGCGCTGTTGCTCCACTATTCTGCAGCCGTGGCAGTGCCACTCCACAGGGGCCTTTATAGCTCTGGCCGGGGTGGGAACAAATGGGATCTTTGTGAGAAGTCTAAGTGCGACCACTCTTTCCCAGTCACCAGCTAAGGGGTCTGAAACTCCCCAGGACTCCTACCCTGCTGGGCTGAGTGTGCCGGGCGATCCGGCTCTTCCACTGGGCTCCTGTCTCTTTTAGACTGCTGAAGAAAGCGCGTGCTTTTCTTTTTTTCTTCCCGGGAGCCGGCTGCAAGCACCCTGGCACGTTCCCCGCTCAGATCCTGCACCCTCTGTCTCTCCAGTCTCTGCTACACCATGCAACGTGTGTCAGCACTCCCCTCACAGATCACCGGGGCTGGTTATTTCATGGGGTGTACTTCCACTCCCTCCCAGCTCTGGATCCTCTCCTCCCGCCAGTGCGCTGGGGTTGGGGAGTGGGGTGGGTGAGTGCTCGGGTCCCACTGGGTCGCGGCTCTGTATCTTACCCGCCTCACAGGGTGCCGTGTCCTCTCAGGTATAGCTGCACGCTGTGCACTTTCCTGTGTATTCTGGTGTCTCCTTTAGGAATAGTTGTATTTGCTGTATTTTCATAGATATATATGGTTTTGGGAGGAGATTTCTGCCGCCCTGCTCACGCCGCCATCTTCCCGGAAGTCCCCATATACTAGTAATTTATAATGGAAATTCTCCAGGGAATAGCAGCAGGGAGCAGGGAAAACAGGACAGGCAGAGGAGGAAGCCAAGCAAGGAGGAGCTCATGGACAAAAGTAAAGCAGAGAATCAGGAGGGTAAACTGTGCTCAGAACTGTTCAACCCAAACAAGGGGCTGGCGTCCCACACTCCACGCGCAGACTCATTGGTAGTGGAAGCCAGGGCTAGAGAAGGAGATGGAAATATGAACTCCAAGGCACATCCTGTTTCCAGTTGTCTGATACAGTCCTCTGAGAAGAGAGGCAGGGACAAGCTATTGAAAACAAGACGGTGACAGCAGTGATGGCAAGACAGGATCTGAGAGGACGGGCCAGAGCTCTCACACTGCTGCTCCAAGAACCCCACTGGACAGGATCTGAGGGGATGGGCCAGAGCTCTGACATTGCTGCTCCAGGAACCCCACTGGACAGGGAGCCCCCTAGAAAGCACCGTCTGTGGCTGATCTGTCCCTGTGTTCCCAGCACCTAGGCCATGTCAGGCACTCAGCCAGCATCTAGGCCACGTCCAACACGTGAACAAATGCTGGCTAGAGGAGGCATATTGCTTCTGGGGTGCAAAAGGAAGTGACGGAGAGGAGTGCAGACCAAGACAAGAGGCAAGCAGGTGCCCGCCAGGGATTCCAACCTGTACTGACATTCCCTTCATTACTTTGCAAGTCCTGGTTACACTGTATCTGTTAAAGGAAAGAATGTGTGGAGTTTCCACAGTGAGAGTGCCCCTGTCATTAGAAAGGATCCAGCATACAGTGAATACTTGTCTCCAGAAGGAGAACAAGTGTTTGGAGTTCTCAGACACAGCCAGCCTGCAACTACCCATCCCCTGGGGAAAAGGAGAGAAGCTGGAGCTAATGCAGATGGCTTCCAGAAGTCACATAAAATACCCAAAGGGCATGGGCGATTGGCTGAAGCAGCTCACTTCTCTTTACCTGCTAGCAAGTGGAAGGCAGGACTGGACAGGCTTGTGTTCCCCTGACAGATATGCCCCCATGAGAAGGGCCCCAGAAGGATTCAGCCAGGCTGACTCTGGAGAGGGTTATTTTTAATCTGATGCCTTGAATCTGCCAGCCTCAGAGAAAGGGCAGAGTCCAGTGACAATCTCCCTCTCCCATTTAGGATAAAGAAGCAGCGTGGAGTGACTTGGCAAAGGCTTGAGTTAGGATGGGCCCTTCCAGTCTGGGCATATACGACTGCCCCCAGGAATGTGACCAAGCACCAGAGAAGGGACCACTGAGCAAGGTCCTTAGGGTCACTATGGCCGAGGTCATGTCATCAGCAAGTCAGTGCTTAACACCTTCCTTGGCTGTGGAATAAGGGCCACTGAGATGGTTAATTTTATGTGTCAACTTGGCTGGGCCACAGTACCCAGATATGTGGTCAGACATTGTTCTGGATCTTCCTGGGAGGGTGTTGTTGAATGCCATTAACTTTTAAATTGATGAATTTTGAATAAAGCAGCATGCTTTCCATAATGTGGGTGGACCTTATCCAATTAGCTGAAGGCCTGGATAGAACAAAAGGCTGACCATTCCTGGGCAAGCAGGGATTCTGCAGCAGGTAGTCTCTGGACGGACTCGAACTGGAACATTGATTCCTTCCTGGGTCTCCACCCTAATGGCCCACTGTGCACATATATGTAAGCTGCATGGAGGTGCCCAGAAGGATGTACCCAGGTGGTGTCAGAGTCCCCACATGTCTGGATAGAGAGAGCTCAGAAAGTAGACAGACCTTTTCCTGAAGGGGCTTGGAAGCCAGGGCCTGACTATCAGCAACTATAGTGTGAATCTCACAGCTGGGAACTAGAGGGGAACTTCTGCTGGGGTCCAGCAGGACAGCACCCCAAAGATCAGGTAGGTCTCCATGTACCAACAGATGCTCATTCGGATGGGACATCTCCTGCAAGGCAGTCCCCCAGCCAACCACATCACACCCCAAGATAAGTCACAAATCCCCCAGTGCTGCAAATACACCCTGGGAAGAAGAGCGGATTGTCGATTGACTGACTTTAACCTGAAATAACCAAGTTTTACTCAACAGAATGGGAACGATGTAAATGAGGTTTGATTACAGAAAATTAAAGTCACATTTCTTACACAGCTACCTGAGTTATGAAGATTGTAATTGTCACCACCCCCACAAAGACAGCACGTCCACACCATTCTGCACTCCACTGAGGGGACCATTAACCTCAGAAACATAGAGTCCCCATTTCCTTAAAATATACTGATGCAGAGGGCCCAGCCCAGACCAGTGGTACCAGCATCTGTAGAGTGGAACATGATGGTTCAGTTGTTTGTTTTTAAGATCCCTGGATTATTCTCATGGGAGCACAATTGTAACCTATGTTAGAGCTTCCTGTTCCTACCTGGCATGAGATCCTGTGTCTCGGCAATTTACTGGCTGGACAGACATAAGCAGACAATTGAGGACCTCTCCCCTCCTTGTTAGCTCATTTTCTGCCTTCCATGTTGTGGCGAAGTTTCAATACAGCTCTATCAGACCCAACCTCAAGCCCAACCGCTAGTTAAAATTTCACTTTTTCCTTCTAATTTGCTAGAAATTACACCTAGTAATTTCATCCCATGTGTTCCGATTACCAGAGAGGAGACAACAACAGCCATTTCAAATGGCTATCCCCTCATTCTGCCAAAACCATATAACAACTCCATGGAGAAACTGGACAGAGCTGCCCAGTGGGTGGGACCCAGCATCTCCACGCGGCCTCAGCAGCAGAGCCCTGACTTCCAGCCCAGGAGGACCTGAGCGGGAACCCTGATCCGCAGATTCAGGTGAGAAGTTCTAGGGACACTCAGACTGTGCTGGCTCCAATCATGTGCTCCTCTGGTGGACCTCACAAGTCTCCTGTCATTAATCTGTCTCTGGAGACCCAAAAAAGGAGAGAATTTACCCCATGGGAAAAGTGGACAAAGTTAGAATAAGTGGAATAAACCTTTGTTTGGAAAGGGTTCAAATGGTCACAGCCAGGACAGAAAAATGTACCAAGAATGGGTTCATTGTTACAAATGAAACTAACCGGGATACTGGAAAATAACATCAAAAGTGGCAATAACAAAAGAATGCCAGCATAAAGGATGAGGCCATCCTGCGGTCCAGTGACCACTGCCATGCTGCCTGTCTCCTCAGGTACAGAGGGAAAGGTGAGGGTCACCTCATGGTGGGGGCACTGAAACGCTGCAGCCAAGTTTAAAAGCCAAGGTTGGGAAATGAGATCTAGCCTCTGCCTTCAAAACAAGATAAAAGGCCCATTAGCAGACTAAGCAAGAGGCCCTGGAAAGGGGACAGTGGTGGATGGAACAGGGCAGCAGGCATAGACACTAAATATGTGAGGGAATCAAGTTTGGCAAGAAAGGCTGGGACACCGTCAGACTAACTTTGCCCCCCTAGATGCTCTCGTGGCCGTCCCCTTGGGGGGCTCACCGCTGCAGATTACACCAAGAGTTTCAGACCCTCTGGCCTTAGCCTGGTTCAGCCTCTGGTGGGCTGCACAGCAGAGAGTGGGGGGATGTGGGTGAGGTCAGGGTATGTATTTATCGCCCTGGCTGCCTGCCTGCAAGGTCACCTCACACCGGCTCCGTCCCTGGACACAGTCCTGACCCTCTCAGAATGGCCCGCTGTAGGTGTACCTCCCTCCTCATGCTGTAACTGCTCCCTCCCTGTCATTATGGCCTGGGGGGAGCAGCTGGGAAGCTACTAGGCCACAAGTCCCTGCACTTTCCCTGTGGTCCCCACCTTTGTGCATGAAACCTCATCAAACGCCCCTTGCTGAGTCTCCTCCACTCTCCTAGCAGGGCTCTGACTAATACAGACCCCAACAGTCCTGGATCTTCTTTTCCTGGCCAGTGCCAGGTGTCTGTGGAAAAAGACAGATGACATATTCAGTGAAAAATGATTCCATCTGAAGAAGTAAAAAACAGAGACAGGAGAAAAAGCTTTCAAGATTCTATGAAATGTGTCTCTAACTTTTTCGTTTTTGAGCTGCCATCATACTTCTGAGTGCAATTGGGTAAAAATTAGCGTTCAGGGCTTTTAAAATTGCTGCGAGAAATGGTAGCTCCCTTAAACCAATAACTGAATTGCTTAATTGAGAACATAAATCTCTATTGTGAATGCTGACGGTTTCTCTTAAACAGCTATGTGGGCTGCACCTACCAGCCGGGGCTCTATTGTTTTATAGATGTGTCACGTAAGTGCTTTCAACACAAAGTATTCCTCCCTTGGTATGTACTGAGTAATAAAAGTTAAGTTGTTCTTAAAATGATTTTGCATTTCTGTTTTGGCTATGAGTTAGTGTCTGCGTTTTAAGGTTAGGAATGCTTCTAATGCCAAGTGTCATTAATTACTTTCCTGATGGCCCATTTGTCCAGGGATTCCATGCCTCTTGAACAAATTGCTAAATTGCTAGTGGAGAACGATATTTTGTTAGGCAGACTTGGGGAGGTGTCTGATTTGTTACTACAGCAGCATGCTGGAGTCAGACTGTGGGCTCCTAGCTCACAGATGTTTTTATGGATTTAGCCATTTACTAGAAGACTAATTTTTGCATTTCATTGTAGTATTTTGGTTGTTCTGTTTGTTTTATTTGCTTATAAGCCAAGTGCTTCTTACTTTTCATAAATCCTTAGAAACTGGAAATGAGGGGAGAGGCTTAATTATCCCAAAGAACTTTCTGTAGTTCTGTTCAACAACCAATTTCCAGTAGAAATAGGAGGCAGAAAAGAATACACATGCCACACGTGAGGGAGTGGGTGCCCCCTCTTATTCAATTGCCCAGCATTTGCCTGAGGAAAAGACAATTGTTAGAAAATGACAAAGTGAATGCCAATAATCACAGCCAATCAGAGCAAGCCAAATAGAAAGCCCACCAAAAGCCTATGAAAATGTGAGAAGAGAAGGGAAATGAGCCAGAGACATGCAGCATAAGACGTAAAAGACAGTCAGCAATAAATAATGGTTAAAGGAGTCAGGAAAAGATTTATGGAATGTCTAGGCTGAATTTTTGGTCAACACCCAAGTAATTGGCACAAATTGCTGCTGCCCCACGGGCTGGCAGAAGTGTCCAAGCCACTTGGCTGATAGCTGAGAATCTAGACAAAATGTGGCGTCCCTTGTGATGAATTCGTTGTGCAATCATTTAGTTTGTGTGATAAGGGAAGGGTAGAGTAGAGTACGCTAAAGAACCCATATCAGGCCTTCATTCACACACGCACACACACAGCCAGTGTTTGGGTCTGAATGACTGCTGTGGATCATACTTAAGGCATTTTGCCCTTGAACATACACACACAGACATTACTGCACCTTCTGGCCTCTATACCTTTCTTATGCCTTTTGTTTCCTCTTCCTGGAAGCCTCTTCTATTCCTCTTCTGCCATTTAAATTCAGATTGTATTGATGACTGCCCCCCCTCCTCCACCAAAGAATTACTCTTCCCACTAGCTGCCTCCTCCTGCCTCAGGAAGAAGCAGGAAGGTGTCCATGGAGCACAGAAGCCTCTCACTGAATGGACTCCACCATAGACAAGCTCTACTAGCCAACTTCCTCATTCTACAGAGCATGGATGCTCCCAAGGCCACCTCTCCTTCAGCTTCCCTCTAAGGATTGCTTCAGATTCCCTCTTTGATTGCTGAGCCTCTGACATCGGTGCCCCTGGAGTAGGAAATTTCCCTTCAGAAGAGCAGCTGGCACAAGCATTTTAGAGTCTGCCTCTGGCTCTGCAACCTCACCATCCTCTACTGGACACAATTTCCTGGGGGATGAGCTCCTCCCCTGAGATGAGGCTATAGAGATAAGGATGTAAGTGGATACAGAAAACCACTCACTATAGAGATTTACACAGATGTCTGAGCATGGTCAACAGAGAGAAGACATTCAGCTCTTAAGTGGTTAACAAGGACGCCATGCTCTACAGACATCATCATTTTAAAGCCCACCAGCTAAAGCCTAACTGAAACATACATGTAACCAAAGTTAGGTTTATCAGTTTGTTGCAAAAGGGAAAGTATTTATTGAGTCTGGGGACCTGGAGTTGATCACAGAATGGCCTACACAAGCACTGGTCAGGTTGTCTGAACTAGGGAACTGCTGGAGCACCAGGAGCTCTTTAGAACATGGGTCATACAGATATACCCCCACGTTCATAGCAGCATTATTCACAACAGCCAAAAGGTAGAAACCACCCAAATATCCAATGACGGATGAATGGATAAATAAAATGCAGTCTATACATACAATATTATTATTCAGCCTTAAGAGGGAAAAAAATTCTTACACGTGCTACAACATGGATGAACCTTGAAGAAATTAGGCTAAGTGAAATAAGCCAGTGACAAAAAGGCAAATACTGTATGAGATGAGGTACCTAGAATCACCCAATTAATGTGGACAGAAAGTAGAATGCTGGGTTCCAAGGACTGGGTGGGGAGGAAGAATGGGGAGTTATTTTTTAAAAGGTACAGAGATTGAGTTTCACAAGATGAAGAGTTCAGAGGCTAGATGGTGGTGGTGATGGCCGCTCAACATGACTGCAGTTAATACCACTGAACTGTATATTTAAAAATAGTTCAAATGGTAATGTTTATGTTATATATTTTTTACCACAATAAACAAAAGAGGCAGAGTTATTGTTAGATCAGTTTGTCTGATGTCCTAGTAAAACATATGGGTTTACATAGCTAGTTAAAAAAAAAAAGTTTGAACACAGACAATTTCCCTTGCAGGCTAGAGCTTAGTTCAGTTATCTGTTTTGCAAGTCACAGAACAGTTTTGCCAAGATGTAATTTCTGTTTCAATTCTCAGTTGCCCCATCTCAGACTAGCTGGTAGCAGAGCTGTCTTTGACTTTTTCAGTCTCACTTGTTTGTTTGTTTATTCCTCTTAATTGAAAGTAGTGGATTCAGGATTCAAACCCAAAGTAGCCATAATACACAGCCTACGCTCTTTGACTATAGGCCTCCTCAGAAGGCTAAAGCAGAGCTTTGAAATTTGCCCAGTATAGCCATACGCCAAATTCGTTATAGATTAGGGATGTGGCATGAAGACCTAATCTATAACAAATGCAATTCCACACTGACTATTCCAGGCACCATAAAACACACAAGTAAATATGGCATTGTCTGACCTCCAGGACCTCACAGACTGGAGAGCAAAACAGACATATATATATAAACGCCGTTAAGTGTAGGAAAGTATGATAAATTTTAGAAAGCAAATGATTCTGTGCCCAGGCAAGAATATAACTGTGATCATACTTGCCTGTGTGTGGTTAAAATACTTTAACAAAGAAACAACACACCTTTTTGGTTACTAGAGATGTGTTTCAAGTTTGAAATGGGAACACTGCTAGAAAATGTAACGTATGTAATTAGGTTTCTCTGAAGTATACACAAGGATGTTAGAATCTTTTCTAAGAGTAGATTTAGATAAAGCAGAGAAAGAGAGCAAAATAATTCCTAACATAAGCACCATAATTTAAAGCTGGGGTTGGCAAACTCTTTCTCTAAAGGGCCAGATAGTAAATATTTTCTGCTCTTCAGGCCATTCACAGCCAAAGACACTACATAGACAAAGGAGTACGGCTGTATGCCAATAAAACTTTATTTATGATTACTGAAATTTGTAATGCAATTTTCACAGGCCATAAAATATTATTCTTTTTAATTTTTCCCATCCATTTGAAAATGGAAAAAACACCCTTGGCTCTCAGGCTGCAGGAACACAGGCAGCAGGCCGAATTTGGCCTAAGGCTATACTTTGCCAACCCCTGCTCTCCAGGCTTGCTTCTCAAAGTGTGGGCTCCATCCCAGCAGCATCACTGACATTCAGGAGCTTGTTAGAAGTACAGAACCTCAAGTCCCACCCAGCTCCAGTGAAGGAGAGTCTGCATTTGAGACCCTTACCTCATGTTTGATTTGCACATCCCAGTTTAAGAAGCACTGGTTTAAGGTCTATACAGCTCCGAAGCCAGACTTATAAATTCCAGTGGTATAATACAACTTCCCAGGAAAGTGGCCATTGTCTCCTTTGGCAGACATGTGTGAGATTTATACACACACACACACACAGAGCTTAAATGATATTTGTCATTAGCATTGGTCACCCTTTTTCACAGAAGTGTGGTCCAGAAAACTGAAGACACTTGCAGAGGGTCACCAAACAAAGGTCTTTCTGCCTCCAAATTGAGTCTTGAGGACAATGGAATGTTCAAGGCTCCACAGGGAACACACTTTCCAGGCCCCGAGGTCTTCATGCCACGTTTGCCTTCCACCAGGCCACTCTCGGCAACCTGTCATAGCCCGTGCCCCTTAGATATCTCCCCATGCCCCACATGAGCAGCTCCCCAACTCCACTACACAGGGGGCTCCCTGCCTCTGTACCCCAAGTTACCCTTCATTCCTTGAAATTTATCTTCCATTTAAATTGCATACTGTTTTTTACAACTTCTCTTTCTAGTTATAGATTATAAATGTTCCCTCCGCTGAGTCTTGTAGCTGACTGACTGTTTTTCATTATATTTGTAGGGCTCAGGGAAGAAAAAAAAGGGCAATTCCTTTATTTGAGAATCCTGACATTTATTAGCATAATAAAACTCTCAAGATGAAATTGCAGTTTTCCAGACAGTAATTTCATTTGCAGGACAACTTAGAAAGAATTTATTTTAAGGCCAGGTAAAACCTAAAATATGTGAGTCATGCAGAAAGTGCAGCCCCAAATAAAATGAAATGAATGTGTTAGGCATGGAAAATTCAGCTATTGTCTCTCACATGTTAATTAGGGGTGACAAGAACAACAGCATGGGGATTCAGTTTCGCGACCTGGCTTGGTCAGCTTTCAAAGCCGCCGCTAGTTCTTGGAATAAGAAGTTTCTTCTAACACCTTGAAAATATCACACTGTATTCCCCTGACATGTCACTGCTAAGCACAAAATAATTGTTGCTGTTACTGGGGTTGTTATTAGCAATATCTTTCATTTGGACAAAGCTTTCATATTTATCATTTCACTGACCTGCCAGGGAACCTAGTGACAGCCATACAGAAAATTCTCTTCTCAGCGTTAGTGAGGTTAAATGACTTGAACAGAGTCACATAGTTGGTAAGTAGCACAGCCCAAGTTAAAATTTGGTTCCCTGGAGTCTAACAGAAAGAAGGTAATTTTAGCAATAATCAGTTATTGTTTTAAAGCACTTGAGATTCAGAAAACAAGTTCTCACCTTCACTGCATTTTATTCACGCAGGGGGCTTGCAAGACAGGCAGACAGGATGGAAATCATGGAGCCAGGCTGCAAAATTGATATTGCTGAACACATTTGCCCAATGAGCCCTCACTCTGGTGTCCCTAAAAAGCAGAGCCTATGGCAAATGCTTGTGCGTAGCTATTTTATCAGGAGTGCAATCCCAGTCGGGGCAGGAGAAAGAGCAAGAGGAGGGGAGCAGTCGGGAGGGTGTGGTACTGATCCGCCTCTGCTTGGCTTCATCATGACTAGCCAGTAGCTCAGGACTAGTCCTGCAGGACTGTCTTCCAAGAGGCCATATGGAGAACTGCTTCTCAGAAGAGTTCCTCTATAGCTGCTGCCTCCCACTGTTCAGAGATTCACTGCATGGAGACGTGGCTTCCAGCTCTTCCGGGTTGCATGGTGTCTTATGCTTCTGTGGCCACAGATGAGAAACCCGTGACACACACATGGCAAGGCATGGTTGGCTTATGCTCACACAAAGCTGATTAACACAGTGGGAAGCACAGAGCACATGCAAAATTAGTTGCATTCGTGGTGACCCAGGTGAAAGACGAGGCCAAGGATCTAAGGAACCGGTGAGGCATGAGGGAAAGTAGAACATAGAGATGTTTGGTACAACCAGCAGGTTAGGTAAACCAGTTCATTGACACCCAGAGTCCTCTACTCTCATCAAATACAATGCTGTTAGCATTAAAATACTAGTGAGTTCTAGGGTGGGGAGCTGAACACAAGTCTGCTTGATTCTAGAGCCTGGACTGCTCCCATGGTAACATGCTGTCTCTGTGCACATGTCCGTAAGTGTGAAACATGAACCAATAGCCACCACCCCTGACAGTTATTGAGGAGGTATTAGGAGAGTCTTCTCCTTAATATGAAGAACATACTCAAATTAAGTTGACAGTAGAATCAAAATCAAAAGGACTATGAAGGCAGAAGTAATCATTTGAGCAATCTGCATAAAGAGGGCCAAAACCAAGGGAGCAGAAGCCTTATCTAATGTCTATAAACCATTCTTGGATTTATAATTAACCCCAAGTTTGCGGCACATTTATAGGAATACATGAAAACACTGCCTCAATATTACAAAATCAGGGCCAAGTTATGTTCCCAAGACAGAAGAGAGGCGGCAGAAGAGGCAAATAAGGAAGGCAGAGCAATATCAGTCATCTGTTTTGGAAGCTGGTCTCAGAATGTTTGGATAATTCTGATGATCATATCAATGTGGGTTGAATGCAAACATCCTTAAAGATGCTGCACCTGTATTTTCCATATATACCCTTTATACTATTTCTCTAAACGATAACTTTATAAATAGTGACAAGTAGGACATAACTTTAGAAACCATTGCTGATCGGTGTTGGAAGACTTTCAAAAGAAGTGCATTCATTCAACAAACATTTATTAAATGTCTACCATGTGTTAAATTCAGAGTGCAGCACAAGAATTTTTTGGATTATTAAAATATGACCCGTGGGCTCCAGGGGCTCAGCTTAGGGCAGCCATGACAAACAGGCTTCATCTTCTGAGGTCAAATCTGAACTCCTCATGAGAGAGTTGCACGAGCTATTAGCAATTTCTGTCCTGGGCTCGGGGATGGGGACCAGTAGCACATATGCTATATATTTCACATCCCTTTAGACATTCTAATCTACTTAACCCCACCAATGGCAATGGGTCTTCCAGAAGGCCACAAGGATTTGAGCTGGGACATTCTTGAGTTCAAAAAAAGGATGCCCAAAGGAGTCCAACTGATAAGGGAAAAAAGTCATTCAAACAACAGGTGGTAGTCTGGTGGGCTGTCCCTCTGTCCACAGGGTTCCTGCAGCAACTCTCCCCCTGAAACAGTGATAATTTCCTCCTGAAAGGAAAAACAAAGGAAATTCACTTCTAATCAAGAAAGAGAAATAAACAGCCACCAGAGAGAGACTGGTTCAATATAGAAAGACTAAGAATATGTGTCTGCCTCCTCCTCACTCAAATTTATAGAAATTACAGGAAAAAAAATCAGCTTTTAAAAATCCATAAAATACAAGGAAACAAGAAGGATGGCCATCAACAAAGCAACAATGTTTAAGAATACTTGAAAACCAGAAGGCATACAAGATGAGACTGTCAGAGAAGTTACTATGCGGCAGGGCTAGAACAAGTATTGGTGGGACGGGCTGGGAAAGCCCAGACAAAAGAGGCCTTTACCTCAGGCAGATCAGGGAGTGCAGAGGGGTACCCTCCTTCCTCGGGATGCAGAAGACACGCAAAGAGTTCAGACATTCCCATGTCCAAAAGATGAGCTATTCACTGTCAACTCCAACCCTTAAAAGCATGGAGAGACTAGACTTGGGAAACAGGGGCTATATCTCCTGACAGACAAACAGGAAATTAAAAGTTCTAAAGTTACCTCAGAGCTCAAAATTGATAAATATTTAAGGGAAATCATAACCATAAAAGAAAGATGCCAAACTCAATGACAGAACTGACTCCTAAGAAAATACCACGTTTACAAAGCAAACAAAGAGCCTGCAAGACATGCATAATCTCCTCAGTGGAATAAGAAGAAAAATCATTCATGAAACAAGAATGGCATTATGAAGAAAGAAACTGGAAATGAAAAGGATGCTCCTCTAAATTAAAAGGAAAATTCCCATATAAGACCTAAAGAGCAGGACAGACATAGATAAGGAGCAATTTAGTTGCCAGAGAAATTGACACATCAGTAAGAAAGAGACATCTAAGTAGGAAATGGACAAAGAATATGAACAGGCAATTCACAGAAGAAATCCAAGTAGCTGTTAAACATATGAAAGGATCCTCAGCATCAGTGCTAATCAGAGAAATGCAAGCTAAACAACGATGCGATACAGTGTCTGCCCATCTAATGGGAAAAAATTAAAATGATAGATAATCCCCAGCATTGGCAGCAATGTGGGGAAACAGCCTCACATGGTTTTGGCAGGAGCATGAACTGGTGCTACATTTTTGGAGGGCAATCTGGCAGATCTTTTCAAATTAAAATGTGCATAATCGTCTATCCAGCAATTCCATGTTCTAGAGATTCATCCTAGAGAAATACTTGCACATGTGCCCAAAGCGACATATACAAGCAAGTCTTTCCAGCACTATTTGTGATCATGAAAACCTGGGAGCTATATAAGTGGCCATCAAAAGGAGAATGGATAATTAAATTGTAATATATACGCATACCATAGGGCATTTACAAGGGTGCAGTATACACACTGACATGGAAAGATCTCATAGACATATTTCAATAACAGCCAGTGCCAGGTGTATTGTTCTACATTCTACAGTGCTATCTCTTTGACACCTCACAGAGACCCTGAAGAGGTGAGTGCTACTATTAAACCCATCTTACTAAGGAAGGAACTAAGGCACAAAAGTTTGAGTTGTTGCCCAAAGTCACACCAGTAATGAGGGTGGGATTTAAAGCTCGACAGCCTATTCCAGGGACCAGACTTTTAAAAATACATTCTATGGTATATTAAGCATGTTAAAAAATAAAATTGCTGTGCTATTAGCAAATAATTATCCAATTTATGTGAAAAAAATTAACAGAACTATATATTTCCTTATGTACATGAATGTCTATGTCAATGCCCGGAAATACTTGGATAGGTACGTGGGAAACCGGTAATTCAAGGTGGAAGATGGAAATAGGGATTGAAATGAAGAAGACTTTCACTTTGTATTGTATTTTATTTTTCTTAGCATGTAATCATAAATTAACATGTAATTAAAATTTTAATTTATAAATGCTGGCCACAAGATCACCACATGGGCATGGACGAGCTCTCTGTTCAGTGGTAAAAAACTAAAGTGGCAGTCTCAAACTTTCGATTTGGGAGAGAATAAAGACCTCAAAGATGTCTGGTCTAGCTGTCCTATGCAGGAGTCTGTCCATAGTATCTCTAAGAGATGGACATTTTCCCTCTGCTTGAACACTTCCAGGGTCAAGGAACTCATCACTGCTCAAAGCAGTTTATACAGGAAAAAGCACAAGCTTTAGAGGCAGATAGCCTGAGGCGTAACTCCTGCATCTGGCAGGTACCAGCCACAAAAACTTACATTACTCAAGCTCTCTGGCCTTTGTTTCCTGATCTGTGAAATAGGACTAAAATGCCTCCTTGCAGAGCTATCATGAAAATTAACTGAGAGCATGGATGTAGAACAGTAGGTACAATGCTTGACACAGAGAAGGTGCCAATATCCACACATCCCCTCCCTTTCTCTTTCCTATGGTGTTAGAAGGCTCTTCCCAACACAAGTAGAAATCTACCCTGATCTGCTGTCCAGTTTTCCAGCAGCGCTCTCCACCCAGTGTATAGGTATTTGCAAATAGATGATTTTCTATGTGCTTTATATATAAGATCAGGTCTAGGGCTGTCCCTAAAGCCCTAGGGACATCCACAGAGAAAAAGCAATACAATTGAAAGAGTCCCTACTGTAGCAAAACCCTAGTGAGACAGTCAAGTAATTCTGTGAGCCTTTCTATACCTGCAAAGCTCAGGTAGATGGTGGACTCCTGAGCTACCCCAACTCTGTCTCTCAGAATCCCTGGGTCCCACCCTTCTGGGTCACGGAGGTCCACTGTTGGCTTTCTCCCAGTTACTACTGATGCCAACAGCCACACTAACCCAAAAGTTGTTTCTGTCTACATATACTGTTTGAAAGTCAACATCTTTTTCAACATGAGGTTCATGGCAGGGGAACAAATAACAAAATGGGCAACAAGAACTTCCATATCACTTTACAGTTTCAGAGTACTGTTATGTACATTCCCTCATTTGATGCTCACAGGGTTAAGCTAAGTATTCTTTACATCCATTTGCTCGTTAGGAAAAGCTCAGTGAAACTAAGAAGTCTGCGCAAGGTCACACCCATACCAAGTGGTAAACTGTATTTGGGACAAGTTTCATGGGAAGTCTACTAGGAAAGCTTGTCTAACCACAGGGCTGACCAGGAGGCTTCAGCTCACTCCACAAAGCTACGAGACACCTGCCTGGAATGTCCTCAGGAAGGATATCCTGGCAATGAGTTGCGGGTGAGACAAGGACTTGGACAGAAGGCAGGTCGACCAGCCCCTAAGTGTCCACAGTAGGGAGCAGTCAGGTACTCAAGCTGAGAAGAGGCCTGGGGCCCAGGGTTGGAGGGGACTGCATGAGTCAGAGGGTAAGCCAGAGAGAACAGTGCCCCAGTCTTGTCTAGACAACCTCTGGTCTCTTCCGCCCCAGTTCCATAGCCCTGGGACCCTAGGACCTTCTGGGGCTGCCTGTTCCCTCTCCATCCCCAGTTCTTTACAATGCCTGCAGCCTGGCTCTCTCTTCTGTTCAGGTTTCTACCAGTTTCATCTCCCAGCAAGCACCCCTATGAGAGATACCTTGTGGAAGTCAATGAGATCAGTGAGCGTTGCATGGCGGTTGGGGTCCACGCCCAGGAAGCTGTAAAAATCCCCAGAGGCATCCACAAGAAAGTGCTTGAACCCTTTCTGTAGGCGATAGGAGAGGGTGTAACCCCAGATTTTCTCACTGACCCGGACCAGAAATGCTCCCTCAGTCATGTTCTCAAGGAGACCTTCTGCGTCTTCTCGGCTAATAATTCCTGGTTTACAAAAGAAAAATAAAATGTCAGTACAGGCTGCAACCCCTTCGCTGGACATCCCCCACTACTTATTACCCCTGCCTCTCTCCTCCCAGCAAGGGTGTCTGGTAGGGAGGGGTCTCAGGGGCTGTCCAGGCCTTGCCTCATCCCATAAAGCATGCATCTTGGCCCAGAGCAGCCAGCTGTGAGCTTGGGAACAGTTTCTACTAGGACTCGAGTTTAGCAGGCTTTCCTCCAAATTGAGCCACACTAATTTGGATTAATTGGGTAAGCAAAGCATTACTAATGGCTGGAATTATAGCATCTATTGATTACAAATACAAGTCAACAAGCATTGCCCTGAGGAGAACCTTCAGAGTCCTATTTTAATGATGAGACCAGAATGACTTACAATTACTGCCCCAGTTCTCTTTCTAGTACCCGCGAATGAGCGCTAAAAACAGTATTTTGTCTTAAGAAGTGAAAAGACTTCCTCCATGGACCTGTGGACACTAGGCAAACAGCTTCTTAACAGGTCCACAGAATTAAGCTTCACTTCAGCTCAAAGAACAAAGTCTTGTCAGGTTCTGCCCTTGTGCACAACGTGGTGTCTCCAGAGCATGAAAGTCAGGTCTGGCCCTGGGTTGTTTACAGGACAGCGGGAGTCCCTGAAAGGCTCTCAGGGAGCCTTCTCATCCAGGCAGGGCTCAGGACGCAGTGCGCTCCACGGATCAGGCTCTGGAGGGCAAGAAGTGGAAGGGAGTCAGAAAACCTAGATTACCTGTCCAGCTCGGCCCTCGCCTGGCTAAGTGAGCTTCAGCCAAGCCCACAATTTCTGTGATGTCCTTTCATATTTAAATGATCATCATAATCCATCCACTTCAAGGGCACATTACAACTCTCAGGTCAGATGAATTAGCATTTCACAAACAGATAAGAGCTGTGGACATGTTGGCTACTATTACCATCTGTTACTGTAGGGACAGGCACCCGGCAGCACACTGTCCCTTTAACCTCTACTTTTAGTCGGTGGGATTACTTACAGCCTGTGACACAGAAGAAGGGGAGGAAGTAGCCGGCTGCTCATTCCCATGACCCCAAAGGCACTGCACTGGTGATTTCTGTCCATCGCACACCATGCCTCTCCCAAGCTCACCAGGCACGCACACACCCTCCCCTTCCTCTCCTACTTAACAGGAGGCATGGCAGGAAGTTCCCTGTGACCAAAGCAGAGGACACAGAGGCAAACACACTGTCCCATGTCCCCCTTTTAGAGACAGCCAACACAAATGGGGGCTACCCCTTTCCTCCCTGACCAGGACTCATGGAGAAGCAATCAAGCCAGCCACCGCCTCCCAGACAGACCATCTAGGCAGACAACTAGAGCTGGATTGGGAGGGAAGGAAATGCAGAGCCCCACCCCCCGCCCCACCACCACCACATGGCACCTGAAGTTTCTCTCCTTCCTTCCTTCCTTCCTTTCTTCCTTTTTTCCTTCATCCCTTTCAGAAACACTTATTCAGCACTCTCTAGGCACCAGGCCGCACATGGGCACCTGAGAATCAGCATCGAATGAAAAATAGTTCCTGCCTTCCAGAAGCTTTGACTCTGAACAGAAATTAAGTTTGTCAGAAACTTTTTTAAGGCCCACCACAGCCAGTGGCAATGAAGGCCGTGTAAGGTATGGGCCAGGCCCACGCACTGTGGTAGCGCACTAGGGAGACACTCCACCCAGCTCTGGGGCCCAGGCATAGCCACGCAGTTAGACTGGGACAGAAAGGTGAAAACAGAGGAGCAAGGCAAGGTGGGCAGCCTGCAGAAGGAGTGAGCGCACGGTTCTTGGCGGCCGAAAGGGCGAGCCAAAGCAGGAGGCGGGCCACGGCGAGACGTGTGGGGTAGGCAGGAGTTAAGCCTGAGAGCGCTCTCCATACAAGGATGGCAGGCTTCATACAGAGGGCGATGGGGAGCTACTGATGATTCCTGAAGGAACATATGAGAATGTTCAAGGGTGAATTCAAGGGGTGTAGTTTGGAGGTACACAATCCAGGGATTTCAATTCAGTGACGGCCTCCTCATCGAAGGACTGCTTCCTAGCTACATTTCCACAGTTGTAGCACTGGAATACAGCTCCCAGACCACCAGTCTTCCAGAAATGGCTTCCATCTTGAGGTAGAGAGGCAAAAGGACACACTGAAGGTCCCACAAGCAGCCCTGAGGCAGAATCAGCTCTGGGCACTATCTGGGACTCTGTGGGCCTCGTCTCCTTTGTCTTCCTGACATCCTTATCATCATCCGTTTGTAACTGAGGACACTGAGGGTCAGCAAGTGAAGTGACTTATGTGAGGTCACAGAGCTATTAAATGGTAGAGCTAGCATGTGAACTCAAGGCCTCAGACTCCAAGTCCGGTGCTCTTTGCTCTACCCCATGCAGAGGACAGTAAATGCTGGGAAAGACACAAGAAGAAGGAGCTTGAGGCCTGGATGTCAGAGCAGGCCTTACAGAGGCAATGAAGTCTTGAAGACTGGGTAGATTCTGCGAAGGCAGCAAGGAGTATAAGAAGGAGAAAAGAGCAAAGAAAGAATAAGCTGAGTGAAGTTACCACGAAAACTCGGAATGATGCACCCATTTATATAAATTTATGTAACTGTAACATAAGAGAAACGTAATCTAAATTGCAGGAAATTAACAGACATGGGAATGGAATGAAAGGTCTAATACATGTTGTATTATCTGAATCCCAAAGAATGGACAGATGAACAGACAGGAGGCAAACTTAAACAGTAAATGGCTGGGAATTAATCAAAGACACAAAATAGTGAAACTACACAGCATTACTCAATGTCTCACTTTGTCAACCAGAGAAAAAAGGCAGATTACACACAAAAATAAACAATCAGACTGTTGACTTCTCAAATGCAAAAATCAAAGCCACAGGACAATGAGACATTTTCCTTGTGCTCAGAAAAAAATAAGTGTTTAATGAAACTACCTTTTTAAGGACAAGGGCAAAATAAAGGCATCTTCAGAAAAAAATTGAGAGTTGACTATTAAGGATATTCTAAAGGGTGTACTTCAGGTAGAAGAAGTATGATCCTGGATAGAGAAGCTGAGATGCTACAGGGATGATGAGCATAGACAGTGTAAGTTAATTTAAAAATATATACTGAATTACAAAATAATAATAATGGATAATTTCAGGGTTAAGAAAGAATTCAAATACTGGACAACATCTGATTAGTTGAAAGTAGGAATGATTGGAGTTCAAAAATCCTCTTTAGGAAGAGGGTAAAATTATACACATTAACTCTGGAATATGTAAAGTATGCAGGCCAAATCATTCTACATTAACCATTAAGCAATAGGCATTGTGCCTGGTATAACCTCCAAACAACAGAGGTTGAAAAATGCAATGAGAAAAAAGTTTTCAATGAAAGAAGCTAACAACTGAAAAATAAATACAGTATCATTCCATTTATATTAAGTTGAAAATCTCATAAATCTAAACACTATAGTGTTTGAAGATTCGTATCTAAACAATAAGTAAAGCAAAGAAATAATGGGGGAAATATACAGGACAGTGATTCTATCTGATGGAAGGAAGAGGGGGCTTTGTAGGATCAGTGATAATATAGACCAAGGTGTCCCAGCCTAACACTAGTGACATTTTGTTCCAGTTAAGAATCTGTTATGGGGACCTGTCCTAGGCACTGTACCATGTTTAGCAGATACCTGACCTCTATCCACTAGAGGCCAATGGCACCTCTAAATTGCGACAAGGAAACACGCCTGCAGGCATTATCAACTGTCCCCTGGAGCATAATCACCCCTGTTGAATTGGAACCACTGGCATGGAGATAAACCTGAAAGAAGTGTAATTGATAATGGGGGAAAAACATTATAGAAAAATAGTGTATGATATAATTTATTCAGGAAAGGCAGCTTCCACAACAGTTTATGTAAAAATTATTATTCTATAACATAAGATCTATGAGTGCAAGGTTTTGTCTGTTTTGTCCCTCCTATATCCCCAGGTCTGGAACTTATTAGGCCCTCGATATTGTTGAATAAATCATTAATTAATTAAAATTATAATCCCATCTGCCACTGTGCCAACCACTGTGCTAAGAGCATCACACACACTAGTTCATTCAGTCTTCGTAATAACCCTTCGATGTAGGTACTTTTACTCTCCCCATTTTACAGGGTGGAAAATTAGACTAATAGAGAATGAGTGGCTGCCCAAGGTCTCACAGTTAGTTAAGTGGCAGAGAGCGGAGAGAGGTCAGCATTCTTTCGATGACAGTCACATATGCACAAGGCTTGTATTCCTATTAGACTGTCAGCAGCCTGTTCTCCCATGCAGAGCCTTACATGCAGGAGGCCTTGGAGGAAAGTGTGTGCCTCTCAGGACCCTACTGTTCTGAGGGGCCAAGGTCAGGGCTTCAGGCTCTGACCAGTTGTAAGGCTGACCACTGCCCAAGAAACAATGCTCAGAAGGTGTGTTTGGCCCAGGGGCTGTACCCAAAGAGGCCGGAGGTGGGGAGTAGTTGCAAACGTCCAGACAGAAACTGTGCTCAGTCTCCAGGGAAGAGGCCTTTCCAAAGTCTGGGCCCATCTCCAGGGTCTGCAAGATTCAATATGCTATCCCGTTGAAAGTGGCTCTAAACGAACAAATCTGAGTTTCCAGTCAGGTCTCTTGCCACTTAGGGCCTGACCTTGAGAAATCTCTCTTCAGTAGTAAAATGGGCTCACATTAGAGTCACCCAAAGTTATTGACCATATTAAGTGAAACAATGCCAGGAAAACAATGGCGGCTGCTACTGTCCGGCTACGCACAAACCCAGCCAGGCCTTGGCCGCAGCCTCGTAGGTCAGTGGCAGAAGCGAACTGCATTGTCATCTGGAAACTGAGGCCGAATGCCGGCATACAGATCAGAACCCGTGAGGAAGCCTGGGGGCGAGGGCTTTGCACCTGAGCCAGCTCCCACGTGCCCAGGGCTCCTCGGGCAGGGCCGCAGGAGCAATCCGATCATCGGCAGCGCCCTCTGTCGGGCCTCTGCAGAAAAGACGGAGCCAAGGTGAGGACAGAGGCCCGCCACAGTGCTTAACCAGGGGAGACTGTGAAAAGGGGGCTCTGCAGAAGATGCAGCAGTGTAACCAAGGAGTCCGGGTTCACCCTCACTCTGCCAACAGCCGCCCAGTAGTACTGCCGGCAGCACCCCGTGAGTGGGGCCAGCAGCTCCCGACTCCTGTGACTGCACTGCGAGCACAGATCCCCATGCGTTCTTCCTGACACCCCGCCTAATCCTCTATCTACAACACCGCCAACAACTTCCTGTTTGCTATCAAAATATTTACGCCATCAGTGCTCATCAGCAGCAGCCCCAGGAAAGGAAAGACACTTTAAGCACACTTTCAAAAGATACTCTGCTCTAATGGACCATAAATCCACACATGAACAAATCCTAAAGCAGACCTGGGATTCAGTTCCCAGCCCCTCGGCCACCTCCATACCAGTCCCTGAAACCATTAGCTCGGAACTGAACCTGAGCAGCCAAATGAGCTCCTTTTATTTCTCTGTTAGGGCTTCTCCCTGAAAAGAATGAAATGCAGGCAGTCCAGACACGACGTGTTACTTTTTATGGGTCTCAATTTATCTGACGCGCATATTTCTTAAAGCTTTCACTGCAGCTACGCCTCACGGCCGCCAACTCCTCCATTACGGGTTAGCTATTTCTCATTCATTTTTGTGACTTTCCTTTCTTATTGCTGTACTTTCCAGACGATGTCATTAAGGAGACTCGAATTATTAAGCTCTTCATTCATTCTCAACAGATTCTCAAAGCATCCCAAGGCCACAGAGATTGTGATGAATGAGTTCAAATGCCTTCATTTTTTATAACCCCAAATGAAATGTAACCACAGCTAACTGCTGAGACAGGGTTTCACCCGACAAGTTTTTTGGTTCCATATATATTTATGCACAAGAGGCAATATTCCATGCCCACGACCGCTTCAAGCAGACATGCCAGGTTCAAATCACTAACGCCGCTGTTCACAACAGAGGGTCGTGACCACCCAGCGAAATTATCTCTGAAACTGGCTACCCAAGGCCCCTGTAGCACGAACCTCAGCTGAAGTGTAAGTTTATTATTTGCTTCATGCCAGTCTCGCTGACTGAACTAGGACACAGGACAGGGTATTTTCCTCTCTGTGGTAGACAATGATTGGTCTAGCCCACTCAGGCACATTTGCCCTTCCTCTGGCAAGGAAGGTAGCCCTCTTTTGGGAAGTCCCAGCCTCCCACCCAATCTCTGCAGTTGTGATGAGATGGGCTCCACCCGACTCCAGGGATGGTCATGTGACTCCAGCCTAGCCAATCAGAGAGAGTATCCTCTAGCCAGGGGTATTGGCTCAGAAGTGAGCATGTGTCCCACACAAACCCAACAGGGTGGAATATTGGGATTAATACCCGAATTGATGAGAAAAGTGTGCCCTCTCTTCTGCTGGTTTGGAACCTACATGAATGCAGGCACGCAACCCCAGGCTGACGCATTGCTTGGGAATGAAAACAACATGCAGAGCAGCAGAGCTGACAGAGAAAGCCAGGCGCTGCAAACGTTTAAGACCCCTGGATGGAGCAAAGCCTGATCCTATCCTGTCTTTGGGTTTTTCAGTCAGGTCAGACAATAGGTTGTTTTTTATTACACCAGTTTGATTTTTTTTCTGCTACTTGCAAGTGAATGTTCATGAGGGCAAGGAAGCTGTCAGCTTTATTCACCACTACGTGCCCTGCCCTTTGCACAGTGCCCAGCACACGATAGAAGCTAATATTAATAATCAACAGATTATTTAACTGCCTTATACAGAGAGCCTGCCTCCTAGTGCTCCGGTTCCAGTAACTCAACCATCCCAAACACGGAAACCCCGTTTCACTCCATTTATTGCATGAGGACCTTGCAGATTGTACAGAGACTTGGATGGCAGGAACTCTCTGGGAGCGTGGTACAGGACTCACGAAAAGCAGACACTTGCTCCAGCCAGGAATAAGGCATGGCAGCTGAAACAGATGGCCGCGTGTCTCCTCAAGGAGCAGCTGTCTCTTCATCCTCAAGGAGACCTTCTGGACTGGAGGAAACTGACTCCACTGAGCACTACCTGCCCCAGGGCAGTTACCCCATCTCTAGAGCCTCTGTATCCTCACTTATGAGATGGCAGCACGGCTGCACTGCATCACAGATAAGAACATGGACTCTGGAGCCAGACCACCAGGGTGTGAATCCTGTCGCCCCCACTAACGTGAGCTGCCGGCAGGTGGCCTCACTTCTCTGTGTCTCAGCTTCTGAGTCTGTGAAATGGGGCGAATGTTAGCATCAAGCATCCAGTATGTTGTAAGGATTCAGTAAGTCAGTGTAAGTGAAGTACCTAGAAGAGTGCCCCACATGCTATAAGCACCAGGTATCCAACTGCAAATACTATTACCTCTTCCAGAGAGCTCTGTGAGGAGTAAATGAAATACTGGATGCTCAATGTTTACTTGACACAAAGCTAGCACAAAGTAAATATGCAATAAATTATCCGTTAAAATGGAAAAGCTAGCATGATCCCACAGGTGAGGCTAACCCACCATCCCTGATGAGCCTTCCTTTCCAGCAATGTCTCCCATCCAAGCAGTGCCTCTGTGCACCTCCAGGTGGACACAAGCCCATGAAGGGTACAGGGCTTGGAAGCAAAACAGGGACCCAGATCTCTGCCTCCGTTGTCCCGTCCGCCACAAACCCTCATGCAGGACAACATCTGCACACCAGCATGGCAGCCCTGCCCCCACTCACCTCCCAAGAGGAGGGAAGCCTCAAACACTAGATGCCCTCTTAGAGAGAAGAAGGGAGGGAGGGAAGGGTAGAAATCCTCAAGACCTAAGGGACTGAGTTCACTGAAAAGACTACACACCACTGAACAGGATGAAGTTAAACAAAATGGACTAGAGTTTTGTTTTTTCCCCACTACCAGGAGGGGAAGAAGAGGGTAATGATAACTTCACCAGAAGGAAGAAATTGGAGAACAGCAAAGGAGCTGCATTTTCTTGTGCCCTGAAACTAGAAACAGGACTGCACAGATGCTGGTGACGCCCTACTGCCTGCAGGGGGCACACAGTGTATCTGGGCGATTGCCCAGGAAACCACACATTAACTGCATTTGCAGGCCATGCTCACCCCTTCCTGGAAGCATTTTGAGGCTGTCGCATCCCTGACTAGGGGACACCTCCTGCCTTGTGCACACCTGAGAGCTGCTGTGTGAATCAGAACACCCAAAAGTAGCATCATTATTTTAAATGAAACCTGCAAAGCAAATGACTCCGGTGTGTGGCTCTATAAAGAACTTCATTGCTAAACGGGATGTAATGTGAGTCTGGTAAACTTTTAATAATTCAGCATAAATATTAATGAGTCTTCATTTTAAGAATGGCTTCTCAAATACTATAGTGACTGGACTTCTCTAGCAAAGGTCAAAGCCACCATATCTGTCTCTCAGATAAGCAGAGAAAGAACAGCTCATGGCAGGAGGGTGAGAGGAGAGAAGTCATGTGATCTAATCCCCATCAGGCTGGACGATCCATGCCTTCACTGTCTTGACTGCAGGGCCAGCTGGCCTGTTTTTCCACACCCCAGCAGTGGATGCTCACAGCTCTGGAGGTAGCTCATCCCATCTCAGGACAGCTAACTACTGAAAAGCTCATCAGACTGAACCAAAGTCAGCACCTCATAATGCTCACCAAGTGCTCCCTGTCCTGACGCTGAGGCCCCTTACAGGTTGGGGGAAGGCAATGGTGTGTAGACAGCAGCTGTGCCCCCCGCACCAGGTCTTCCTTCTCAACCCCATGTCTGCCCTCGTGGAAATGTGAAGCCAAGGGCGTGGACATGAGCTGGGGCCTTGGGTGCCAGGGCTGGGATGAGCTTGGGGCTGGAGATAGGTGAGGAACTAGACGACAGAGCCTGGAGCAAAGAAAGCCCAAAGGCTGCTTCCTGGAGTTGAAGTTGGGTCTGACCTATGAAAGGATCTTCCCAGACTTAGGGAGGTGGGAGCAATCTTTTGTAACCACCATAAATATGATGGGACAGCAGAATATTAAATGAATTACATCAACAGAAATCACAGCTACTGCTACTCTGTGCTTTTTTAAATCAAGATAGAAAATTTACAAGTCAGTTCCATCAAATCCAAATCATGGAGGTCGTCCAACCCCGGCTCCTTCCCACACATTTTAGTTACCCACACCTATGGATCAGAAAACAAAGCTCTCAGCCGTAAGATCCAAACTGAAAGTGTTAGGAAGACAAGGCACAAAAGGTGTGAAATCAAAAACAGAACTGTAGACGGCTAAAAGGGAAGTTACCATCATGGGAACCCCATTCCAACCGATGCTCTCCTAAAGCAAAAAACAATTTTGCTCTTTTTCGTATTCCTTTTTTGAGACTATATAGCCAGTGCACAATTTTTTTAAAAAAAAGAAGGAAAAGATCCCTTTATTTCTTAGCTGGAAAAGCTTAAGCAAGAACTTAAGAGGAAAGTAGGTCAACTGACCTACTTTTATTCTTCTTTAGAAGTTTTTGCATTTGGGTCAGAGTTGGTGGGAAATTTCCATTCCGAGCCCTGCTCAGGAGAAGAAAATTAGCAATCTGACTGGACATGATGGCTAGTGACATGCTAACGATCCTTCCAAATGGCCCATGTGTCACCCCTCACAGCTTTTAAAAAATCATTTCCATAATGAAAGAAAATTCAGGCTGGTACTTTCTTTTTTGGAAGCCTAAATAAGTATCATCTTCCTTTTGTGCAGTCATTTGATGTTGTCTTTTTCTTTATTTCTAAGTAAGAGGAGTGCACACCCTGAGGGTATGAAGCCACCATTTACATGCTTCAAAGCCTGATACGCTTCTCCACAGACTACCATGTTTATTTATCCCATCTGACAAACAGAAGCATTTATTGCATGCCAGGCACGTTCTAAACACTTTGTAAATATTATACATTTTATCCTCATATTACCACTAAAAGTGGGTATTACTCCTTTCTCCACCCCTGGTTTCTTCAGCTATTCCTTGCTTAACATGGATTTACTGCCCAGATCTACACTGCCGAGGTCACCCATTCTGGCTGCCACTTCTCAACAGGTGCAGAAATCTCACCATAGCTTCCTATCCTCCCACCGATCTTGGAAGCCAAGGACAAGGGCCTGAGCTGGCTCATTCTTTCCACCTCAGCCCCAGCAACTCTAGCTCCTGAGAATAATCCCAAGATCAAACAGAGCATTCCCAGAGTTTCCCTCGAACTGGGCCAGGAGATGAGTGGTGGCTCTGCTCTGCAAGGTCATAGAATGAGGAGCCAGAAGCCCCACATCTTGTCCCAGCTCTCATGCTTCCTGCTGGGTAAACAGGGGTTGGTTGCTTAAGTTCTCTGGGCCTCCGTGTGGTCACCTGTAAAGGGCTAACTATGCCTGGCTCAAGGAGCAGCTGAGGGTGCCCATGAGATCGTGCACATCAAACCAGTCTGTATGTAGACACAGCCAGGCATAAGCACAAAACTGCGCAGCAGCATCGTGCAGGAAGGATCACCAAGGGCGAGCACTGGTCAGCCAGGCCAGCCCAGCCCTTCCTGTTCCATGTACACAGCCAGAGGGGCTGAGCCAAGCCTCCATTCCCACTCAGCCTCTGCCTCCCAGGAACAATCCTCCCCACCTCCCCAGGACCTGCCTCCCTGCAGGCCAGCCTGGGGTGTCTGCCCCTGGCCTGCAGGACTCCTTGAAGGGCCATCCAGGGGGCAGATACCCCTGTGTGTGCCTCAGCTCCTGCACCACCAACAATAGAGGAATGAGCAAGGCAAAGAAAATCAACAGCCATTGGGAGAACACCCTCAGTCCTCAGCCCACAGACTCCCAGGCACCCACTCTGTGGCCAGCCCTGTGCCCTGGCCAACCTTTCCAATGTCCCTGACCACCTGTGAGAACATGGGAGGCTCAGCAGGGGCTGGGCTGGTGCTCCTGGAACCCCAGAATCAGGCTGCATCACAGACGCCAAGGCCGAAAGCTTAGGGCCCCCAATCCTCCACCTGGGGAGCCCACTAGCGATCCAGCCTGCCTAACAGCAAGCTGCAGCCGTCAAAAAGCAATTTCTTCTATTGAAGTGAAATGTCTCTTCAGAACTCCCAGCCCTGAACCCCAATTCTGTCCTCTTTAACAGTCTCCCTTTCTCAAGACAGGACTCCAGAGATTGAACAGTGGGGGCTTTGTCCCCTTATCTATCATATCCCAAGATTTCCCAAGACAAACATTCCCCCAAGTTATTACTAAAAGTGTCTACTATGACTTCTATTCCCTTCCCTTCCTTCACGCACATTTGGGTGTGTTGTGGTAAAGAGCAAGGTGGACAAGGAGTCCGAACGTATGGGCCCATTCTAGAACCTCACAGCTCTGCGACCTCCAACATTCCTGTCCTCTAAATATATCCCGAAGTCGCAGTGTGGGAAAGTAGAAAACAACACCCATTCCACTCGGAGCTCTCTTTCCATGGAAGACCACCCTCAGGTGCCAGGCTCCTACTGACTGTACAGTCCATGTGGACAGGGAGTGTTTCCTCCAGTGAAACCCCACTTTGTGCTTGTCAGAAAAAGCGTGATAATAATATCCCACCCAGTGCAGGAGAGGCCATGCTTGAGGTTCCCAGCACCTGACAGGGTCCGAAGGGGAGAGCTTACCAATGACAACTACATCATGCACGTGTGACCCCACCTCCACCAAGCCCTCCAAGCTGCAAGACAGCCAGCAGGTTGTAGCCAAGACAATAAACCATGGGCCACGTTGCAACTGTTTTCTAGAAGAAAAGGTCAGAAGAGAAATGTGTTCCAACTGAGCCAATGTTCAGACAGAAGCTCTTCTTAACCATTTTAGACACATGTTGAAGTCCAAAAATAGATTTTTCGTCACAGCCAACTTTATATGCACTAACTTTTCTCAGGAGTATTTTTGTATAACTACAAGTCTCTCTTATAACCCCTGGAATATAACTGTGAACAAAGGAGGAATGAGGAATGACTTTGCCACTTTATCTCTCTTTTTAACAGAAGACACTTTATCGAGAACCCTGTGGTCCCAGCGGTGGGCCAGTTCCCCTTTCCCTTCCTACTGTGCTCTGAGTCCACTTCCCCAAACTTGGTTTCCCAGAGGAGATGGGGTCACCAATAGGCCACCTCCAGGAGCCACGAGCCCTCACACCACCATAGTTTATAGGGGTGGACAAAGCATATTTGTTCGCTTACCCTCCCGAAGTATCCTGTGATGTCAACATTACAATCCCAATTCACAGGTGGGGGGATTAAAGGATACACCCAAGGTCACAGAGCTGCTAGGTTCTAGAGTGGGCCCCATATCGTCAGCCTCCCTGTCTACATTGCTCTTGACCCCACAACACATCCAAATGTGTTTGAGAGAAGGGAAGGAAATAGAAGTCACAGTAGTCATTTTTAACTTGCATCTGGAATTCAGCTAAATTTGCTAGGAATGTTTTACCTGGGAAAGAAAAGATTTATATGGGGATTGATAGATTGTATTATTGGCTCAAATTCCCCTCCCCTCCTTGTTCTCACACCCTTTGACATACAGCTTTGCAGCTTCTCACACAAAAGGTGCAGAATACATTTTCCCACCCAACTCTGTGACATATGGTGGCTAATGGCTTGGGGTAAAAACAACAGTGTGCTGGTTCAAAGACTAGACTTCAAGAGCCCAGCATGCTGCCACATGCTCTCTGGTCCGTGGGAAGAGCATCCCTGGGTCCTAGGAGGAGCATGAGAGATACGTGGAGCAGAGTCACGCCAGCCAAGATGCCTAGCCAAGACCAGTTGGGAGCAGAGAAAACCCCAGCTCATCTGCAGCAAAGACTCCCTCACAGTTAGAATGGAGCAGGCTACCTGTGGGGCAGTAAGCGCCTTCTCTGTAAGGACGGGTGAAGAGGAGCCCTACTGGGGATGCTATCTGAGAATTCCTACTCTGGGAAAGAAGTTGCACCATACCGGCAGTTCCAGACTGGGAGCTTGAGTGTAAATATAATTATTCTAAAGAATTTGGAAACCAACACAGGGCTGCTACCTTTGGGCTTTTCTGAGCAAAGGCAATATATAAAAATAACTATGGCCTACTATCACCATCAATTCATAAAAGATGAAACATTTTAACACTAAAACTCAGGAAAGGATGTTATCTTAGAATATAACACAGTCCTTTCCAAGCAAAGATTGTTGTTTTTTAATCAGGATAGAAAATAATGCTAAAGATAAATCTGAACACCTCCTCTGTGCCTTCTCCACTGGCTGCCACAGGCCTCGCTGAGCACTCGGTGCCCCCGCTGAACCCCCACCTCCACAGAGCTTTGAGTCGCATTACGCAGGCACCAAAGATGCTCGTGTTGTGCTTCCATGATTATAACAACGTATGAATGAGAAGGAGAGCAGTGTTCCAAAGGGAAGCTCTCTCGGGGACCAGAGGAACACATAACTGAGACAGAAGTGAGAGGCAAGCGATCCCCAGATCCAGCTCCCGGGCCACAGGGCTCAGTCATCCATGAATGCTGACTGCCTGCTCTCTGAGCCTTAAGGAGCCTCCATCCTCCTGTGGGATGTGTGAAGGCCTGGGGGAAGGAAGGGGTCTAAGAGCGGATGGCTCCCAGCTCAGTCTCACTCATCAGGCCCTGAGGGGACTCACGTGTCAACCAGAACCCAGTGCAGAGAAGCAAGGGCTGTTCACCAGAATTGGAGAGACTGAGATCTAATCCCAACTCTGACCCTTTGTCCATTTTTTCCTGTGAATACTTACTGTGGTAGGTGTTTGGGGGAAATGGACAAAGCCCTTAGTTTCACAGGCTTATATTCAGGTAGGAGAGCAGACCATAAGCAAATGAGAAAAATACCAACTGGGTGAGAAATAAACAGGTTGAACTGAGAGAAACTGGAGAAGGCTGCTTTAAGGAAGGGGTTCAGGAAAGGCTTCTCTGAGGAGGGGATATTTAAGATGAGAACGGAGAAGGTATCAGCCCTGCAAAAAACAAGGGAAGGAGCAGGAGCAAGCAGAGCCAGAGCAAGAGCAAAGGGCCTGAGGCGGAAAAGGAAATGGCTTGTTTGAGGAAGAGAGAAAAGGCCAGAGCTGGGGAGCAAGGTAAACAAGGGGAGAATTAGGGCATGAGGCTTTGGTGGGAAGCAGGACCCGCATCTGGAGCCTTGCAGCACAGCATGAAGTCTGAAGTTCATTGCAAGTAGCAAGGGAAGCAAAGGGTACTGAGCTGCCACAAGAACAGCCAAGCACAGGGAAGAAATGAGATCTGGTTTATATTTAAAGATTCTCAGGATCGTGTGCAGAGGATGAACTGCAGAGGGGCCAAATTGTTGGAAGCCATGTGGCACAAGAACAATAAGACTCCACTTTTGTTTTAAAGACTCCATCTTGTTTACTTCTTCTTGATCACTTTCGCGCCACAATGTCCCGCCAAGTGTTCCCACTTTGGTCCGCTGCTTACGTCAGAGACAACTGCGCATGCGCACAACTCAGTGCGTGATTGGACTTTGTAGATCGCTTCATTAACATGATCGGCAACCAACCAGAAGAAACCACTCCCTACCACACCCCTTCAAATGCTATATATTCCCTGCCTTTTCTGCAAATAAACGAGAGTTGATCAGAAAGCCTGTCTTGTCTCCCTTCTCTCTGTCTTCTGTCCCCCATTTGCGCACCCCCTCCTTAGGTCCCAGTTGGCGAACCCCGCGGCCAGGGGTTTTACGCTCGCACACCTGCGGGTCGGGTCACCAAATGAAGGAGACAGGCAGGGAGGACAGTCCTGCATTGATGGGTGGTGCCTCTGTGACCTTGGACAGTCCCTAAGCAGTGCTGCAGCTCTGTCATCCCATCAGTGGTCGGGCTACTGCCTGCACTTCATTGTCCAACACTCGCTGGGCTCCCTGAGGTGGGGATAAAGGAGCACAGGGCCTTGCTCACCTCTACATGATTTCTTCTAACCACTCCAGCTGCCTTTCCTAGAGCTAGAGCCAGGCCCAGAGCTTGCCTATGGGGCCTCCCTATCAGCCCCCAAGATCCCAGGATCTCTAGTGCCCATCATGACACTGAGTTCATCTCTCCCTGTGGATGGAATTGAGAACATGGAAACTGGCCAGGAATCACATCACCAGAGCGAACTCAGGGGAAATACAGGCCAAAATGGAGGCCAGTCAGGCTCCCAGGAGGCTAGCAGAAGGGAAACAGAAGAGGTAAAGGTCAGATGAGTGCTAACTGTGGCAGGAGAGATCAAATCTGATCAGGGGATTTCTCAGGCAAACCTGAGCTCAGCGCTGATCACGGAGGGCAGGCCAAGCTGCAGTTTATCCAGAAAAACCTGACTTTTGGTCAGGCTGCTGGAGACGGAGAGGCCATATGGAGTGGAGGGATCTCAGCCAAGTTGACCCTAGACAAGCCAGCCCCAGCTGACCTGCCAGCTGTTGGAGGACACAAAAGCAAGATGATCTGAGGCTAGCCAACTCCAGAAGAACTGCCTAGCTGATTCAGGAACTCATGAATAAATAATAATTGTTTGTTTGTTTTAAGCTACTGAGCTTTGGGGTGATTTGTAATGTAGCATTAGCTAACCGATACAGAGGGGTTTCCTGGCCAATAGCCACTCATATTTAATTGTAACAAGTCTGTGCTGAAATCACAATCCTGTTTTCCTATTTGAGGGCTCCATATGTTCAGATCACTGGATGGGGTTGTTAGCCTTGAGATATATTCTTGATCTTGACTTTACAAGTCTCCTGGTGACCTTACGAAAACTTCCTCCCCAGTTTGGGCCTGTTTTTTACCTGCAGAATGAAGAGATTAGATGCTTCCAGGGAACCTCCTCCTCTAATGTTCTGTTTGGATGACTCTAACCTCTTCTTTCAGCCACTGTGTCATCTAACCTACAAGTGTGTATTCAGAGCCTGATGTGTGCAAGCTACAGTCGGGATCTGGGGATGCGGGATCAGACAAGATATGGGCCCTGCCCCCAGGAGTTTACAGTCCACCGAGAGCCACTGTCTTGTGAGTATAGAATAAGATGCCTCTGAGGAGTTCTTGATGGCCAAGGGTGCCGTGAATGAGTCAGTGGGCAAGTTGTGTTCATCCTTGGCAGCAGAGAGAGGAGCATGCACATTCAGAATCCCTGGGGCCTCTTGCCTCCTAGACTCCAGCTCTGAGACATCGTGCCTTGGTCTCTAAGGGCCACAGTAAACATCACTTCGTATTTGAGCACATGCCCTGGAGAAATCAGAACTTGTGCCTTGAACTCAGCATACTCAAGGAGCGAATAAAGGATACACATGGGACCCCTCTCCACTCCATTCTCACCCAGATGAGTGAGGAACGCTGATCCTTCACTGGGAGACTGGCCGATCTTTGTGGGACAGAGCAGAGTTAGCAGAGGCTAAAGCCTCTGCTCCCGCCATTATAGCAGTTCTTCAGGACCTCCTGACAAACCCAGAGAAAGGCAGATATGTGGAAAATATCTGCCCAGGGGCCTGGAAAGCCAGCCTACCATGGAACCAGGGGGCAATGGATTTGGAATTCCTCTCGAAGCCAGCTCGGCGAGGCAGCTGCTCCTCCTTGAACCAGCGGACTGTGACTTCTCTGGAGACAGGACGCAGTGGACGTTCCCAAGTCCTGCTGAGAAGAGAGACAGAGTGTGGGAAAGCCTGAGAGAGGAGGGAAGGGAGGAGAGAGGAAATAGAAGGGAGGAAGGGAGGGAGGGGAGGAGGGAGGCCACCATGAGAATGAATAAGTGTGATGTCCACACTCATGCCTGTGGAGAGCATTAAATGAACCCAGGTACTTGTAGGTACTTTGCAGATTATAATGTACCAGCTGTTATTATTTTCCCCCAAAAAAAAAAAACGTTATCACTTGCTTGGAAAAAAAGCCACACAGGTGGGAGTGGAAAAGAGGATAGGAGGGAAAGAACAGGCATATTTTCCCCCCTAGAATGGCCACGGCATGAACATAAGCATCCATGAAGGATCCTAATGAAACAGGAGCAAAATTATTAACATATGAGTGTCCTCTGCCCCCCCACCCCAAGCCCCCTGCTAAAGAGAATTCTGTTTTTGCCCCTCTGTATCTCCCCCATCCCCTGCCTTCTAAGGGGACACCTGCCTTTGCCAGCTAGCTCCCAAGCTTTTGTGAGGCAGAATCAGGACAGTGATCAGAGAGAAGCCAGGAACTTCAATTTGCTGTGGAGATGGCTGAGATTCACCACCAAGAAATTAAAAGGAGAGGGCAGGGAACAAAACACTGCCCTCGGGGGCTCTGGACAGAGAATCTGATGAGGTTTGAAACTGCTAAGAATAAGCTGAATGGGGCACTTGAAGAAATTCGAGTAATGAATTGGACATTTTTAAGTATTTTCTCACAAGCAAGCCAAGATTTTGTTTTGTGTCTAAACTGTGGTTCTTGAAAGCATGCAAAGACTGTACCCGTAAGACCTCTGTTCTGCTGACGCTCCACTAACACGAATCACAGGTAAGAGTTTGCCAGCACAGGACACAGAACAGGCCTGTATCACTATCTGTTGAATCATTATGCGGCAAGATCATATTGCATTGATTTATAGTATGAGGATACTGCATCCGAAGAACAGGCCTCTGGCCCAGTTTGAACAACCACAGCTTTTTCACCTTTCCAACTGAGTGAGAGAAACCTGGCAAATTCTTACTGGGTCATCCCTAGCCGCCTAACAGTACAGCATTTAGAACTCAACACTGCTGTCGTCACGTTTTATGAAATAAACTTCAGCTATCTCTTCCTGTAGTCTCTGTATTTGCCCGGCACCAGTGCCGTGACGGGGAGTTCTGCACTTCCATGCAGTCCCCAGAACAAGTTCATATTTTTACTTGCCCGAAGGTGAATCCACTCACACACACACATACACGAACCTGTGGCTTTGAGAAAGACATCATGAGAAAGGCAGAGGGTAAGGTCCCCTGCCCGGCTTAAAACCTCCATCAGCGGAGTTTATTCTCCAAAGCCTGGCTTTCCCACGGCCGCCTGCCCAGGCTCTGCCCCACCCTGCCCACCCTGTGGGATTTCCCCTCCTGGAAAACCTCAGATGCCTTTCTTCTTTGTTAAGTAGAACACTGCAGCCCTGTCCCAGCCTCCTCCTTCACACCTGCATTCCCCAGCAGATGACTATGCTCCAAGTAGAAAATCCTCTGGTTTCTAGGACTCATTCTCCTAAGAAAGCAAGAGGTTATAAATAACAGCAAGGAAAATTAATTCGCTCTTGTCCCTCTGTCTCTAAGCAGAGAATCTGATTCACCAGAATATAAATGCTAAGATGGGTGCTCCACGAGGCCACCCGGCCAGGAGCCTTGCTCTTCCACCTGGAATGGTCTCCTATCAACAGTGTGTGTCCGCACCTCAGCACAGCCAGACGAGGGTGTGCTGGCCAGTGCCGGTAGTGCAGTGCTGAGAGCGGTGAGGCCACGGTGCCTGTCCCACGGTGCAGCCCAGGAGGGAGGCTGATGCATAGCCTCTCCCGGTGCCTGGCTCTGCCACTCCATCTGTGTGGCCCCTGGTCCCCCTTAGCAGTTCCCTGTGGCATCGCTGCCCCCTCCTGACAACTACACACAGCTGGCCTGAAGCCATGCTGTACCATGATCCCTGCAGCTCCATCCTGGGGGCCTGAACTCCCTCCTGCACGCACTCCTGCTCATCTGCAAACCTGTTACCAGAACCCCAGGCGCGCCAGCACCTCCTGTGGTGACAAGAGGCAGCCAGCCCTGGTCTCCAGGCTGCTGGGCCATATTTAACTATTGTAGTCCTTGTATCACAAGCTCTTAACCTAGGGTCTTGGAGACCTTTAAGAGCTTAAAATTACATGCACACATTTTTGATTATTTATATATGCACATTTTGGAGGGAAGAGGGTATACAGCTTTCTTTAGATTTGCAAAGGAATCCTAGTCCCCAATATGTTAAGACTGCCAGAACTCCAGAGTTATTAGAAATCTCCAATGCCAAGTCCTCATTTCTCCCTCCTGCCCCATTACACGGACTGGAACATCGAGGCCCACAGAGCAGAAAGGATTAGGCCCAAATGTCACTGCACTGCAAGTCGGAGGCAAAGCCGGGACTGGATCCCAGTGACCCGCGCCCACAGAGGCCCTCCCCGCAGCCAGGCCGCAGATGCAGAGTCCCCCGCACCCACCCGACAGACACGGCGAGGGGTGGCGGCGGCCCTGGGCCCGGCAGGTGGTGGTAGAGTCTGGCCTCCTGCTCGTGGCTCTGGCCAAGCTCTCGGAACCTGGAGCTGAGGTCGGCGACCGTGCCCTTCTGGATGGCGCGCAGCGAGTGGCGCCGGTACTCGTCTCGGGCGCGCTGGGCTCCGCGGCTCCGCTCCTCGTCAGCCGCCTTGGACCTGCGCACTGGAAAGGGGTAGAGAGCGCGCTCAGCGGACCCGCAGCCCAGGCGGCACCGGGCTGGGCCAGGAGCCCGGGACCCACCCAGAGCCCCAGGATTCACCCGGATCTGCTCATGCGGGCTGCCTGGAGGCTCCCCGGAATGACAGAGCAGGCCCAGCCCTAGACAGCAGCCTTCGGTTAAGCCTGTCCCCGTCGGGGTAAAGACACCCAGGGCAGTTTAGGGTCGTCTGGCTGTTCCTGTGGCCCTGTTCCAGATTGAGCAAGCCACACCTTTGGGTGGAAATTTACATCTCCATATGTATTTCTTCCTGGGAGTGCGCTGCTCAGAGCAGCTTGTCAAGTCCTGTGCCCACCTGCCCAGCCTCAAGGGCACCAAAGTGGTCAGCATTTCCAATACCACCACCATCACCCACACTGATTGCAGGCTTTCCCTGGGCTCACTGCTTTTCCTGCTATCTCGTTATAGACACTTCCCCCAACCACAGGAGAAGGGCATGGAAGGTGTGCCTCAGAAACCCAGCCTCCGGGAGGCTGAGACACTTGCCCAAAGATAAATAGCTAATAAGGAGAAGAGGTGGAATTGGACTCGGGTGTGTCTGCCTCTAAACTCATGCAACCCCTTCTACCACATGAACCCCGCCTCTCGAGCTTCCTTCGTTTTAACACCAAGCGTATATGACACCAGAGCCCCTGCTCTTCCCTGCAGAGCCGACAAGCATTTAAGACCATCTAGTCCAACCTCCTCACATTACTTAGGTGGAAACTGAGGCCCAAGAGAGGACAGTGACTTGCCCCCTGGATCAGTGGCCACACCCAGCCAGCAACCACCCTCTCTGCTACCACAGAATGAGTTGTTGGAAACAGTGGTGCCCCAGTTCTGATGCCCTCTCTCTTTGGTTTCCTGTGGCCTTGACAGCTGGTGGGTGAGTGTGTTGGAAGGAGAAGGGAGAGGATCCTTTGACAGCTCCGTCACTCCACGGGTTACAAAACTCCAAGCTGCCCCTCTCCAGGCCTTGCAGATTTCTGTGTTCCTCAAGGCAGGGCCCTCAGCCAAGTGCCATGAAAAGACATCTGCAAGTTGCTGCTTCTAGAGCTCAAAAGGGAGTAGTGAAACTGGGAAAATTCTGAGAGAGTTAATAAAACCTGTTGGAGGCAAGATCTAGAATTAAAACCCAGTATTTTGTAGTCTGACTGCATCTTGTCAGGCCCCTGTCTGCCTCTAAAAATCCGTTGGTAGAGAACTTTTGGAGCTGGCCGTGTTCTTCTAATTAAGCACAACTAGCTGTTGCACTGGCCTGAGCGGGCCCCCCTCCTGGAGTAAAATCTCACCCACTGTCTATTTCTACGTCAGTTCCATCCACTACAATGTGTAGCAAGCACCTGCAGCCAATGTCAGAAAACTGCAATCTCTTAGCATTTGGAAGATACAAGGTGAAGAGCCCTGGTCCCAAAAGGAAACTCTTGTACTTCTCAAGGGTCAAAGACTTTCTCAAAACATACCATTCCCAGATCTGAGGAAGACAGCATGAAGTCTGTCCCTCAGAAGGTATTTATGGAAGTGGAGGTCACATGCCAAGGATCCTGTAGGCTATGAGCCCCACCAGGACAGGTGGGGAATTTTCTTTGGTCTATTCATCACTATATTCCAGTGCCTAGAATACATGTGTATCTGTCACTAGGAAATACATATTCTTGAATAGTTGTGCCCAATTAAGTATTTAACTCTGCGCCAGGGCCTGAGCTGGATATAGAGATAACAAAATCCAAACTGTTCCCTCAAGGCATTCAGACCCTAGCTGGGAAAATAAGAAACATCTCTAACACAGTGGGAATGGGGACAAGAAAGTATTGTCAGAGTTTAGTGACAGCTGCATTCATATTCTGTGAATGAGCAAGGAGCCATCGCAGGAGAGGTGACATCTGACTGGGTCTGGGCAGGTCAGTAGGAGGTTTCCAGAGGAAAAAAGGGGGAGGAAGCCACCCCAGGGAGAAAACCGAGGTTTCATTGGCTCATTTGTAAGTTCTGGATACTAATAACACCACAATGCCTTGCACTGGGGTGAGAGGCTCAAACAAGGCCAGGATGCCTAGGCATCAGCTTTGCAGTCCCTAGACTGCAAGCTAAACAGAGAAGCTTACGCCACACAAGGGCCAGTGACCTTCGAGGGCTTGTAGACCATGAGAGACAGTAACAGACAGACAGGCAGGCAGCCCCTGAGAGACAGGAACAGACAGGTTGCAGAAAGAAGTTGTATGCAAATTAGGAAGACAGGTTTTTGGAATTCAGGTAGGTGAGGCCCAGAGCCATTGGTACACAGAGACTGAACCCAGTGTCCCAAAGCCCAGGTCTAATCTTACCACTCTCTTCCTCAAAAGCCTTCAGTGGCTCTCCCTGCACGCAGGGTAAAGGGCAAACTCTTTGGCCCTTAAGAAGTGTCCTTTCTGCCCTTCTTTCTTTCCCAGCCCAGTGGGTCTCTGAGCTCCAGCCCACACTCTGCACTCTGGCTCCACTGAGCTCCCCACCATTCTGCAGACTCTCTCCTGTGCTCTGTGTTCACCAGGTCATACTAACTGCAATAAACCAGATCTGCTCGGAATGCCAGGCAGCCGCACCGAGGGCACTCTGAAGAAGCAGTGAGGCTGCAAGCGGGCAGCAGGGTCTCTGCCTCGACCTCAGCCAAGCCACCCCTGCTGCCCAGCCCCAGCGACTGAAACAGCCCAGTGTGGAGTCAGACAGGGTCAGGGCAGCTCCAAGGAAGCTTTCCTGGTGTTTTTCCTCTCTTTGCCTTTTTTTTTTTTTTGAGATAAAATTGACATATAATATTCTATAAGTTTAAGGTGTTGGTTTATTAATATATTGTAATGACTGCCACCACAGCATTAGCAAACACCCCCATCATGTCGCATGATTATCATTTCTTTTTTGGTGAGAACATTTAAGATCCAGTCTCATAGCAACTTTGAAGGACATAATACATAATTGACTCTAACCACTATGCTGTGCCTTAGCTCTCCAGGACTTACTCATCTTCTAAATGAATTTTTACTCTTTAACCAACCTCTCCCAGGTTTCTTCACCACCCCCCACCCCAGGCCCTGGTAACACCATTCTACTCTCTGTTTCTATAAGTTGAGCTTTTTTAGATTCCATATATAAGTGATATCATACTTTCTTTGTCTTTTTCTCTCTGACTGATCTCACTTAGCAGAGTGCCCCCAAGGTCCATCCACATGGGCAGGATGTCCCTCTTTCTCAGGGCTGAATAATATTCCCTTGTGTTATAGATATCATGTAGGTATAGACATGGATATACTACATCTTCTTTACCCATTTATCCACTGATGGATGCTTAGCTTGTTTCCAAATCTTGACTGCTGAGAATAATGCTGCAGTAAACATGGGAACACAGATTCCTCTTCAACAGCCTCTTCTCATTTCCTCTGGATATAAACCCAGACGTGGTGTTGCTGCATGATACAGTAGATATATTTTTCATTTTTAAGTAACTTCTGTACTGTTTTCCATAGTGGCTCCACCAAATGACATTCCTACCAACAGTGCACAAGGGTTCCCTTTTCTCCACATGCTCACCAACACTCCGTGCCAGCTTTCTTAAGAAAGCCCCTGAACCAGTCTGGCCTCAGCTTCCCCCTCTAGCAATATGAGAATGGTATGAATGTCTGTCTCACTGAGTTACTGTGAAGAGTAAATGAAACATGGAAAAACACCATAAACTATGAAGTGCTTTGGAAAAGCCATGTCTTGTTAAATTAGGCCTCTGACCTTGATCCTTTCTTCCAATCTCCCAAAGCCTGAGTCTGGAGCCAGGCTGCCTGGGTTCAGATCCGAGGCTCCATTTACCAGCTGCATGACACTGCACAAGTTACGTTCATAACCCTGGGCCTCTGTTTCCTCCTAAGTAAAATGGAGACAATAATAGTCCCTACCTCATAAAGTTGTTATGAGTATTACGAGAGCTAATAGTATAAGCCACTTAGAATTGTGTGAGGTACATATTAAGCACCATGTTACGTGTTAAAAAAAATTTTTATTTTCATTAGCCCTGCTACTGCGAAGTCCAGAATGAAACCATGAACAGTTCTTGGCCAGCCCAGGAGGGGGCACCCTTGTTGCTCGATCACATAGAATGGGCTCTGGGTCAGTTTACCAGGCACTTACCCTAAATTACACTTGGAAATCTTAAAAGGTTGCTTTAGTTCCTTCTCAGAATCAGGGATGCATTTGGACTGTATCCGACGAATCTGCCACAGAAACCCTCAGTCAGAACTCACAGGGTTTTTTCATCTAACCCAGTGAAAACAACCAAAACTAACATTAGGAGCCACATTAGGAACAGCCACGTTCGGAACAGCCATGAGCACCTTTTGCCCTGAGCCAGTGAGTACTGGACTGTCCGGGTGCCCAGAGGTGAGCAGCAGGCCACGTCACCTGCTGCTTCTCCCCTGGGCCATGTTCTGGCCCACAAGGACCCCCCCGCCACAGGCCTCACCCGCCGCACTGCAAGGGCCTGTACCACACACAGAACAAGGTGGGACTGTGGCCATTCCCCTTCTAAGGCAGGTTCCAGGGCTCCTTCTGCATCTGCTAAAGGGAGAATGGGCTTCCATCTCACAGAAATACCAAAAAGAAAACAGCATGAGCACACAGAAGACTGCGGAAGAAAGGCTGAATTTAGTTATTTTAAAAAATGGGACGACCATAAGGAGCTACCACTTCACACCCACTAGGATAACTATGTTTCTAATTTAAAAAAATAAATGTCGGCAAGGATATGGAGAAATTGGAACCCTTGTGCAAAATGGTGTAGCTGCTGTGGAAAACAGTATAGTAGTTCCATAAAAAAATCAACTTAGGAGACTTCCGGGAAGATAGCAGTGTGAGCAGGGCGGCAGAAATCTCCTCCCAAAACTATATAAATCTATGAAAACACAGCAAATACAACTATTCCTAAAAGAGAAATCGGAGCACACAGGAAAGTGCACAGCGTGCAGCCACACCTGGGAGGACTCAGCACCCCGCGAGGTGGGTAAGATACACAGCTGCGACCTGGCGGCACCCGAACACTCACCCAGCCCAGCGCACCGGCGGGAGGAGAGGATTCAGACCCAGGAGGGAGTGGAAGAGCAGGTCCGCGAAATAACCAGCCCCGGTGGTCTGTGCCGGGAGCACCGGGAGCGCTGACACACATTGCACGGTGCATCAGACATTGGAGAGGCAGAAGGTGCAGGTTTTCAGCCGGGAAGGCGCCAGGACCGTGCAGCCAACGCCCAGGGACAAGAGAAAAGCGCGCACCATTTGTAGCAGTCTCGGAGAGCAGGGGACCCAGCAAGGGAACACCATCGCCCCGGCGGGCTCAGCCCTGCAGGCTGGAAGTCCTGGGGAACATCGGTCCCCTTCGCTAGTAACAGAGAGAAGGGAGCAACCATGCTGGAACTTTATACAGAAAACAATAGTGTCCCATTCATTCCTGCCCCGCCGACCTACAAAAAAAGCAGCGCCGCTGTGGCTGCGAATTAGTGGAGCAACAGCAACACCTACAGCACGCTTAGAGAATACACTCCAGAGCCCATTTGACGTACATGGCACCTACCAGCGACCACTCCTGTCAACATGACAAGACAAAAGAATATGATACAGACAAACATCACCAAGATCCAGAGCCCCTCTGAGAAGGAATCTGAAGGGATGGAAATGCAGCATCTTCCTGAAAAAGAATTCAGAATAAAAGTCATAACCATGCTGATGGATCTACAGAGAAATGTGCAAGAGCTAAGGGAGGAAGTGAGGGACGTCAGGAAAGATAAAGCAGAAATGAGACAAGCCATCGATGGGCTCAGCAGCAGACTGGACGAGATGCAAGAAACTGCTAATGCAATAGAAATCAGAGAACAGGAATACAGAGAAGCTGAGGCAGAGAGAGATAAAGGGATCTCTAGGAATGAAAGAATATTAAGAAAACTGTGTGACCAATCCAAATGGAACAATATTCGCATTATAGGAGTACCACAGGAAGAAGACAGAGAAAAAAGGATAGAAAGTGTCTTTGAAGAAATAATTGCTGAAAACTTCCCCATGCTGGGGAAGGTAATAGTCTCGCAGTGCATGGAAGCCCACAGATCTCCCAACACAAGGGACCCAAGGAAGACAACACCAGGACAGATAATAATTAAAATGGCAAAGATCAAACATAAGGACAGAGTATTAAAGGCAGCTAGAGAAAGAAAAAAGATCACCTTCAAAGGAAAACCCATCAGACTAACATCAGACTTCTCAACAGAAACCTTATACGCCAGAAGAGAATGGCATGATATATTTAACGCAATGAAACAGAAGGGCCTTGAACCAAGAATACTGCATCCGGCACGATTAGCATTTAAATATGATGGAGGGATTAAACAATTTCCAGACAATCAAAAGCTGAGAGAATTTGCCTCCCATAAACCACCTCTACAGGACATCTTAAAGGAACTGCTCTAGAGGGAAGCACTCCTAAGGCTAAAAAGCTGTCACCAGAGAAAATAAAATCCTAGCAAAGAAAGCAGACCATCCAAAACTAAGTAAAGGCAAAGAATAAAACACCTAGTATATAAAGAATGGAGGAGGAAGAATAAGAAGGGAGAGAAATAAAGAAACATCAGACTGTGTTTACAATAACTTAACAAGAAAGTTAAGTTAGATTGTTAGATAGTGAAGAAGCAACCCTTGAACCTTTGCTAACCACGAATCTAAAGCCAACAATGGCAATAAGTACATATCTATCAATAATCATCCAAAATTTAAATGGACTGAATGCACCAATCAAAAGACACAGAGTAACAGAATGGATAAAAAACCAAGACCCATCTATATGCTGCCTACAAGAAACTCACCTCAAACGCAAAGATATCCCCAGATTAAAAGGAAAGGGATGGAAAAAGATATTTCATGAAAACCATAAAGAGAAAAAAGCAGGTGTTGCAGTACTTGTATCAGACAAAATAGACTTCAAAATGAAGAAAGCAGCAAGAGATAAAGAAGGACATTACATAATGATAAAGGGTTCAATCCAACAAGAGGACATAACCATTATAAATATATATGCACCCAACACAGGAGCGCCAGCATATGTGAAACAAATACTAACAGAATTAAAGGAGGAAATAGACAGCAATGCATTCCTCTTAGGTGACTTCAACACACCACTCACTCTAAGGGACAGATCAACCAGACAGAAAATAAGTGAAGACACAGAGGCACTGAACAACACACTAGAACAGATGGACCTAACAGACATCTACAGAACTCTACACCCAAAGCAACAGGATACACATTCTTCTCAAGTGCACATGGAACATTTTCCATAATAGACCACATACTAGGCCACAAAAAGAACCTCAGTAAAATCAAAAATATTGAAATTCTCCAAACCAACTTCTTGGATCATAAAGGTATTAAACTAGAATTAAACTTTAGAAAGAAAACAAAAATGCTCACAAATACATGGAGACTTAACAACATTCTCCTAATTAATCAATGGGTCAATGACCAAATCAAAACAGAAATCAAAGAGTATATGGAAACAAATGACAACAACAACACAAAGCCACAGCTTCTATGGGACGCAGCAAAGGCACTTCTAAGAGGAAAGTATATTGCAATCCAGGCCTACCTAAAGAAAGAAGAACATTCCCAAATGAATAGTCTAAAGACACAATTATTGAAATTGGAAAAAGAAGAACAAATGAGACCCAAAGTCACCAAAAGGAGGGACATATAAAGATCAGAGAAAAAATAAATAAAATTGAGAAGAACAAAACAATAGAAAAAATCAATGAAACCAAGAGCTGGTTCTTTGAAAAACTAAACAAAATAGATAAACCCCTAGCCAGACTCATTAAGAGAAAAAGAGAATCTACACACATAAACAGAATTAGAAATGAGAACGGAAAAATCACGACAGATCCCACAGAAATACAAAGAATTATAAGCGTATGTTATGAGAATCTATATGCTAACAAGCTGGAAAACCTAGAAGAAATGGACAACTTTTTAGAAAAATACAACCTTCCAAGACTGACCAAGCAAGAAATAGAAAAACTAAACAGACCAATCACCAGCAATGACATTGAATCAGTAATCAAAAAACTACCCAAGAACAAAACCCCCGGATGTGATGGATTCACCTCTGAGTTCTACCAGACATATAGAGAAGAAATAACACCCATTCTCCTTAAAGTTTTCCAAAAAATAGAAGAGGAGGGAATACTTCCAAACTCATTCTATGAAGCCAACATCACTCTAATACCAAAACCAGGCAAAGACCTCACCAAAAAAGAAAACTATAGACCAATATCCCTGATGAACGTGGATGCAAAAATACTCAACAAAATATTAGCAAACCAAATTCAAAAATACATCAAGAGGATCATACACCATGATCAAGTGGGATTCATCCCAGGGATGCAAGGATGGTACAACATTCGAAAATCCATCAACATCATCCACCACATCAACAAAAAGAAGAACAAAAACCACATGATCATCTCCATAGATGCTGAAAAAGCATTTGACAAAATTCAGCATACATTCATGATTAAAACTCTCAACAAAATGGGTATAGACGGCAAGTACCTCAACATCATAAAGGCCATATATGACAAACCCACAGCTAACATCATACTTAATGGCGAGAAGCTGAAAGCTTTTCATCTAAGATCAGGAACCATACAGGGATGCCCACTCTCTCCTCTGTTGTTCAGCATAGTACTGGAGGTCCTAGCCACGGCAATCAGACAAAACAAAGACATACAAGGCAACCAGATTGGTAAAGAAGAAGTCAAATTGTCACTATTTGCAGATGACATGATATTGTACATAAAAAACCCTAAAGACTCCACTCCAAAACTACTAGAATTAATATCTGAATTCAGCAAAGTTGCAGGATACAAAATTAACACACAGAAATCTGTTGCTTTCCTATAAACTAATGATGAACTAACAGAAAGAGAAATCAGAAAAACAATTCCATTCACAATTGCATCAAAAACAATAAAATACCTAGGAATAAACCTAACGAAGGAAGTAAAAGACCTGTACTCTGAAAACTACAAGACACTCCTAAGAGAAAGTAAAGAGGACACTAACAAATAGAAATGCATCCCATGCTCTTGGCTAGGAAGAATAAATATTGTCAAAATGGCTATACTACCTAAAGCAATCTACAGATTCAATGCAATCCCTATCAAACTACCAACAGCTTTCTTCAATGAACTGGAACAAATAATTCTAAAATTCATATGGAACCACAAAAGACCCCGAATAGCCAAAGCAATCCTGAGAAGGAGGAATAAAACAGGGGGAATTACGCTCCCTGACTTCAAGCTCTACTACAAAGCCACAGTAATCAAGACAATTTGGTATTGGCACAAAAACAGACCCACAGATCAGTGGAATAGAATAGAAAATCTAAACATCAACCCAAACACATACAGTCAATTAATATTTGATAAGGGAGCCTTGGATATACAATGGGGAGATGACAGCCTCTTCAGCAGCTGGTGTTGGAAAACTGGACAGCTACATGTAAGAGAATGAAACTGGACTACTGTCTAGCCCCATACACAAAGGTAAACTCAAGGTGGATCAAAGACCTGAATGTAAGTCATGAAACCATAAAACTCTTAGAAAAAAACATAGGCAAAAATCTCTTGGACATAAACATGAGCAACTTCTTCATGAACATATCTCCCCGGGCAAGGGAAACAAAAGCAAAAATGAACAAGTGGGACTATATCAAGCTGAAAAGCTTTTGTACAGCAAAGGACACCATCAGTAGAACAAAAAGACATCCTACAGTATGGGAGAATATATTCATAAAAAACGTATCTGATAAAGGGTTGACATCCAAAATATATAAAGAACTCATGCACCTTAACAAACAGAAAGCAAATAATCCAATTAAGAAATTGGCAGAGGACATGAATAGACACTTCTCTAAAGAAGAAATTCAGATGGCCAACAGGCACATGAAAAGATGCTCCACATCGCTAATCATCAGAGAAATGCAGATTAAAACCATAATGAGATACCACCTCACACCAGTGAGGATAGCCAACACCCAAAACACAAACAACAACAAATGTTGGCGAGGATGTGGAGAAAAGGGAAAGCTCCTACACTGCTGGTGGGAATGCAAATTAGTTCAACCATTGTGGAAAACAGTATGGAGGTTCCTCAAAAAACTCAAAATAGAAATACCATTTGACCCAGGATTTCCACTCCTAGGAATTTACCCTAAGAATGCAGCAGCCCAGTTTGAAAAAGACAGATGCACCCCTATGTTTATCGCAGCACTATTTACAATAGCCAAGAAATGGAAGCAACCTAAGTGTCCGTCAGTAGATGAATGGATAAAGAAGAGGTGGTACATATACACAATGGAATATTATTCAGCCATAAGAAGAAAACAAATCCTACCATTTGCAACAACATGGATGGAGCTAGAGGGTATTATGCTCAGTGAAATAAGCCAAGCTGAAAAAAACAAGTACCAAATGATTTCACTCATATGTGGAGTATAAGAACTAAGGAAAAAAAAAACTGAAGGAACAAAACAGCAGGAGACTCACAGAACCCAAGAACGGACTATAGTTACCAAAGGGAAAGGGACTGGGGAAGATGGGTGGGAAGGGAGGGGCAAGGGGGAAGAAGGGACATTACGATTAGCAGATGTAATGTTGGGGGGGCACAGGGAGGGCTGTACAACCCACAGAAGACAAGTAGTGACTCTATGGCATCTCACTACACTGATGGACAGTGACTGTAATGGGGTTGGGTGGGGGGAACCTGATGAAGGGGGTAGTGTAATCACCATAATATTACTCATTTAATTGTAGGTTAATGATATCAAAATAAACTTATAAAAAAAAATTAACTTACCATATGATCCAGCAAGTCCACTTCTAGATATATACCTAAAAGGACTGAAAGCAGGCATTCAAACAAGTCTTTGTACATGCATTTCACAGCAGCATTATTCACAGTAGCCAAATGGTGCAAATAACCCAAATGTCCATCAGTTATAAACAGATAAACAAAGTGTGGTGTGCATATATATACAATGGAATATTATTCAGCCTTAAAAACGAAGCAAATTATGATACATGCTACAACATGGATGAATCTTAAAGTCATGCAAAGTGAATAAGCTGGGCACAAAAGGACTTGTATGACTCCATTTATATTTCATCTGTTGTACTTAGCGTAATTAAATTCATAAAGCAGAAAGGAGAATGGTATTTGCCAGGGGTGGGGGGCAGGGCAGAATGGAGAGTTGGTGTTTAATGGGGGCAGCGTCGTGGTTTGGGAAGATGCAGTCGTGCTGGAGATGATGGTGGTGATGGTCGCTCAACAGTGCAGTGTATTCAGTACCGCTGAACTGCAGACTGAAAACGGTCAAACTGGTAAACTTTAAGTGTGTATTTTACCACAGCTTTTTTTTTTAAAGGACATTCTGACATTCTGGCTTGGTGAGCACGGAGCTGAAAATCAAGCACCACAGCAGAGCTGGGTGGTGCCATTAGCTAGCCGGGCACCCAGCTGTGGCTCCCCCTCCGGCCCTCAGTTCTCTCACCTGCAGGTCAGGGGGAAAGGCCTCTTCCAGTTCTTCCCTCCTCTCCAGGGATGCGCCCATGTCCCCAGAACTGAGACACCACTCTCCAGGACCGCCCCACCTGGAACCCTCCTGCTCAATAAGAAACTGGGAAGCCTGTCGTTTTTCGAGTCCACCCTCACCCAGAGCAGACTTGGGAATTCCAGCTGCCACAGGCTTGAGGGTGGAGAGTGAGCTGGGCATCTGCTTGGCTTTGCTCCTAACTCTCTGCCTAGCCTGGAACAAGTTTTCATCTCTCTGCATTGTAATTTTCAGTCCATGGAAAATAGAGACAGGATCAGCCTTTATCAAGGGCTGCCCAAACTGCCAGGCTGTTCTGGGGTCAGGTCCTTATCTGTCCTCAAGGCTCCAGCTCGGCTCTCTAACACTAAAGAAATGACAAAAGTTGGTTTTCCTCTTGACAGATTCTCTGTGAACAGTTACACAGCTCCAGAAATACAGCCAGGCTAGTCATTGCAAGAGGTGGGTTTTTAATGCTTTAAATAACACACAGGGACAGAGTGTGCACATTTATTTAGCACATGTGTTTAGTGTGCCAGCTCTGTGCTGTGCAGGACCAAGCTGTGCCTCGCACAGCTCCAGGGCGTGCGGTCTCCACGTGATCATCATAGATGTGGCAGATGTTGTAGCAACCTTCTGCAGATGGCAGTACAGCGTCTTGAGGAATGGGTGCCTTTTTCTCATTTTCATAAGGTCGCCCTGTCAGCTGGCAGTCAGGCTGGTGCTAGGGGTTGTGGAGACAGCAATGAGCAAGAGAGCCTCTGCCCTCAGAGAGCTCACTGTCTAGGAGGGGGGACATGGAAGCAAATGGTAATGGAGCAGTGGTGGGGTGTGCACACAGTGCCAGGGGGCCCCAGAGGAGGGGCACCTAATCCAGGCAGAGAAAGATCCTGGGGGAGGACATCTAAGCTGATTCCTGGTGGACTCATGGGATTCAACTAGGAGAGGCCAAGGACAGGGTATTCGAGGTAGAGGAAGTTCAGGGGCAGAGACGCAGAGGCAAGCAGAAGCTCGGGCAACCCTCTGGAAGTGGGTCAGCATGGCTAGAGGGACACTCTCACAGGGAGAGGGCTAGAGGTGAGGATGCAGAAACAGAAACAGCCAATAAATATGGGCTAATGCTTTACCAAAGGGTGATTGGAAGCCACTGAAATATTTTAAGCAGTAGAGTGGTGTGCTGTTTGCACTTTGCAGATAGGTTTGTCTATGGTGTGAGGTACAAATGTGACAGTAACAAGAACGAAGACTTAGAAAACAAAAATCTAGGTAAAGAACAATGGGAATCGAAGTTATGACAGTACTGGGACCATGGAGAGCACGGGTGTAAAATTAAAAGAATGTTAAGGAGGTAGAATCCTTACAACTTGGCCAGTTTGGGGATTGGTAGTGTACAAAAAGGAGAGACCAGAATGTTAGCTAAGTTTCTGCCTTTGACAGCCAGGTGATGAAGCAGACTGGGGAATGCGGTGGGACTGAGGTTTGGACATGTTGAGGCAGATATGCCTGTGGGAGTGCAGAGGGCACGAGGTTCAGGAAGATCATTTGTTGCTTCATGAGACCCTCTCTAAAGAACTTGCCCATGGTTCCCTGGGCCCTCTCTCCACCCTGCCCAGACAGAAAAGACTCAGTGTTTTCTAGAATTCAGATGATTCAGGTACATCCTACAGAGAAACGGAAAGCTTCAAAGCAGTATCAATTTGTACTAACCCCTTGGGTAGATATAATTTCCTGGAAAATAACAGAATAATCATATATATAGGAAAAGGCACCAATAAAGATTTAAATTATGTATGTGTGCAGATGTGTTTACATTCTGCTCAATTTTCTGCCCAGTGTGACCTTGGGCAACTTGAACTTTACATCTATGCTGTATTTCCTCATCTCTGGAACAGGGGCTCCAGGGCGTTGCTTTGAGATATAAACGAAATAGCACATAGATGGAGTTTGGATGTTGCTGGCACGTGGTGGAGGTTCACTAAATATTATCTATTGTTCCTGCCTTTATTGTGTTTGCGGTGAAACAAGGGGGCTGGAACACCACCTTTAGAAAGGGTCCATCCTGTTAAGGCACAGAGGGGTGAGAGGCAGGGAAGTGGTGTAGGGCAGGGGCTGGATGGAGTTAGGTGCACTTGCCAGGGCAATGGGAAAAATGAAAGAGAGAAGAGAAAGTGTCCTGAGTCATGGGCAAGGGGAGCAGGTGGTCCAGATACGGAAGGATATGCACACAGGCCTCCGATGACTCGACCTGCAGGAGCAGCCATCACTGCAGCAATGGATGGGTTTGGCGCCCAGACCATGATCCCTGAGAGATGAACCTCAAAGTAAGGTTGGCCCACAGCTAAACCTAGGCCAGCCTTGAAGGAAGGGGCTTTCTCTTGAGCGGAACTCCAAGGCTTCTGAGGTCATCCTTGTCCTGCCAGCAATTCCTTAAGGCTGCCAACAGTGACCCCCTGTGGCCACCAGTAGCAACACCAGTGATTCCTTGAGACCAGAGAGCTCCCCATGCCAGTGTGAACTTCACCGTGACTCCACTTTGGGACAACATAAAGCCCCAGGGATTCTTGAGCAACTCAAGAGGAGAGAGAGCCCCTAAGCAGGATATGAATCAGACATGTGGGGACAGGCTGGCATTATCCTGGGTTGTAAAGTCAAAATTATGTGGCACCCGCAGTTTGAGGAGCAGTTCAAACTGGTTATGTCCAAAGAAAGACTACACATTTTCCATCCCGTCAGTGGATAGAAAGGGCCCTTCTGTGTTATCCATGACCTTTTCCTCCGGCTCCAGACTCCATCTCCAGACCACACCACATCTCCACAAGCCTCTTGAGGTTCTGCCTGCCTCAAGTGCACATCATTTCAGAACCCCTTACACTAAACCCAGACTCCAGAGCACAGTCCTTGCTGGGAGGGCAGAGCATGGAAACAACATAACTGGACCCCATCCTGAGTGTGAGCTCACATTTTCTCACAGCTCTGACAACAGCTGGCAAGGGGTGAGACCACTCGAGTGCAGGTTGTGGGCTGGGGGCCACAGTGAGAATCACACAGTTCAAGGAGGGAGGGAAGAGGTTAACAATAATATAGTCCCAAGTTTTGTATATAATGTCATTTACCAAGTCACACTGGCTCCTCTCTAAATCTCTGGACAACTACCTAACACCACACTCCTATGAGTTCACAATTGAGAAATAATTAAATGAATTTTTGCCTGATACATGCACAGCTTCTCAGAAGCCAGAGCCTGGTCTGATGTTTGAATTGAATAACTAACTCTGTATTCAAGAATACTAAAGGGAACAATTCCCTTTTTTTTTTCTAACTTGGAGAATTTAATTTAGGTGTTTTATCAAACACTGCTGCTCCCAGTAGATTAATGGCCCACTGTATCTTTCATATTAAATTAATTGAGTGCAGAATGGCTTTGCTGCCTTTGAATGACAGGCTCCAGAGTTTAGCTCATCATTCTTTAAGAAAGCATAAAATGAGGAACCAAAATCATGAGGCTTGAATTATCACATCTTCTCTCTGTTTTCAGAAGGTTTTTTTACATTTTCTGTTGCCACACAGTATATTAATTAGCAGTCGGGCAGCTCTAGGACCAAATGATTTCCATTCTGCATCCTTAACAAAACACCAGCCCAGCCCATAACTTTCCATCTCATTCTGTCGCTACAGAAAGAGGAACACTTCCTGAGTGACAGCCCTTTACAATTTAGAAAGCAACTTTGCTCCTTTCCTCTCATTCCACCCTGCCAACATGCCGCAACACAACATCATTACCCACATTTTACAAACTAAGAAACTGAGCAGCTAAGCAAAAACTTGCTTCTGGTCATACTCATAAGTAGCAGAGCCAGGACAGGATCCCAGGCAATGCTCCTTCCCCCACACTGTAGTAGCCTCATATGACTTCACTTTGTAACTGTGCACTATCTTTTAAGTAGAATCCTTTGCCCTGCCTTCTCTTTTTACCTCTCTTTTCTTCTACTCTGAATTTAAATGAATGAATTCTTCTTTAGCTTTTCCCATCTTACCTTTCTAGCGTCACTCTCTTCATTGTTCACCATGAACCCCAGGCAGCAGCCACATAAAACATGTGCCTGTCAGCTGGATACAATGACCTTGCTCTTGCTCACTGCTGTCCCTCTGTTATGGTGCCCTTCCCTGCCTTCCATGCCTCCCCACTTTTCCCAAGCCAGATGCCATTTCCTCCACAGGGCCTTTTCAAATGCTCTCTCCACTTGGGTGGAAAAAGATATTCCATGCAAGAAGAAACAAAAAAGAGAACAACGGTAGCTAATGTCAGACAAAATAGACTTTAAGCCAAAAATTGCAACAAGAGAAAAGAAGGTCACTATATAATGACAAAGGGGCCAAATCATGAAGAAAATATAACAATCATAAATATATATACCACCTGCTTGCAGACAGCATGATCTCACATACAGAAAACCCTAAAGAGTTCACCAAAAAAATTGTTAGAACTAATAAATGGATAAAGTGAAGTTGCAGGATGTAAAATCAGAGCAACTAAATATATAAAGCAAATACTAACAGATCTGAAGGGAGAAATAACCAGCAGTACAATAATAATAGGGGATGTCAATACTCCACTTTGAATAATGGATGGATCATCCAGTCAGAAAAGCAGTAAGGAAATATGGAATATAACTATGCATTAGACAAAGTGGACCTAACAGATATATACAAGATATTCCATTCAACAGCAACAGAATACACATTTTCCTTAAACACAGAACATCCTCCAGGATATATCACGGGTTAGGCCATAAAATAAGTAAAATAAAAAAAAAGAATTTAAGAAGATTGAAATCATATCAAGGGTCTTCTTCTGACCACAATAGTAGGAAACTAGAAATGAGAAGAAAATTAGATAATTCACAAATATATGGATATTAAATAGCACACTACTGAACAACCAATAGGTCAAAAAATCAAAATGAGATGAATGAATTGGAAACACACTATACCAAAACTTATGGAATGCAGTAAAAGCTGTTCTAAGATGGAATTTTATGATGATAATTCCTACATAAAGAAAAAAAAATCCCAAATAACCTAACTTTACACTTCAAAGAACTAGAATTACAAAAAGTAAGCCCAAAGTTAGCAGAAGGAAGAAAATATCAAAGATAAGAGCAGAAATAAATGAAATAGAGAATAGAAAAGATCAACAAAACTAAGAGGTTGTTTCTGGAAAAGATGAACAAAACTGACAAACCTCCAACCAGACTAAAAGAAAGAGAGAAAACACAAATAAACTCAGAAATTAAAGAGACATTGCAACTGATACCACAAAAAGAAAAAACTAAGGATCATAAGAAACTTCTATGAACAATTATATACCAACAAATTAGGTGACCTAGAAGAAATGGATAATTTTCTAGAAATGTACAGCTTACCAAAACTGAATCATGAAGAAACAGAGAATCTGAACAAAGCAATTACTAATGAGGAGATTAAACCAGCAATGGACCTACTTCACTAGTGAATTCCAGTGAACATTTAAAGAATTAATACCAATGTTCTCAAACTCTTCCAAAAAATTAAGGAGGAGGGAACACTTCCAAACTCACTTTAGGAGACCAACATTATCTTCATAGGAAAGCCAGATAGAGACAAGAAACTATAAGCCAATATCCTTGATAAACATAAATGCAAAACCTCAACAAAATATTAGCAAACCAAAGTCAACAGTACATTAAAAGTATGGTATAACATTTGATAAAGTGGGATTTATTCCTGGGATGCAAGGATGGCTCAACAGAGGTTCAACAAATCAATAAATATGATACACTGCATTAACAAAATGAAGAATAAAAATCATATGATCATCTCACTAGATGGAGAAAAATCACTGGACAAAACTCAAAATCATTTTATGATCAAAAACTCTCAACAAATTAGATATACAGGAATGTACCACAACATAATAAAAGCCATATTTGATAAGCCCCAGCTAATATCATACTCAATGGAGAAAGGTTTAAAGTTTTTGCTCAAAATAAAGAGCAAGACAAGAATGCCCATTCTCTCCATTTTTATTCAACATAATACTGGAAGTCCTGCCTAGACTAATTAGACAAGAATAAAAAAGGCATCCAAATCAGAAAGGAAGAAATAAAATTGTCTCCGTTTGCAGGTGGCATGATCTTACATATAGAAAACCCTAAAGACTTCACAAAAAAAATTGTTAGAACTAATAAATGAAAAGATTACAGAATACAAAATCAGCACCTAACTTCTCAGCACCCCGACACTCTCCAGGCTTTATAGCTACCCCGTACATCTCCAGCATCCTAAGCACACCACATTTCTTTGTCGCCATGCCTTTATACATGCTGGGTCCTCCATCTAGAGTACCTATGCCTCTGCCTCACTTATTCCTGTACCACCATCAAGCTTCACTTTATAATGCTGTGTCTAGAACTTCACCAGGATAGTTACTTTGCCCTTCAATGGTATCGGGTGCATTCTCCCTCAAAGCCCTTAGCCTGTGTTTATCTTCTGCCTGGCCCATGGGTTCCTCCAAGATGAGCTCCATGATCACTCATCTTTGGATCCCCAGAACTCATCACAGAGCCAGGAGATCATTGGTAACTCAGTAAATGTAGGGTTTCATTTTAGCATAAGGAACCTCCCCTACAGGCATGTACAGTCCTGGAGGATGAAGCCCTTACCCTCTGGCTCCTTAGCAGGACCATGCCCATGGGGGCCCCTGGGTAAAGTCTTCTGGGTGGAGTGAGCTGGGAATGATGCTCAGAAAATAAACAAGTGAGAGGAGCATGGGCGAGGGAGGCTGCCTGGCGGCCGGTCCCTGACAAACAAGCTTTACTCACGCTGCTCTTCCCACTCGCGCTCCTCCTTCTCGCTGGCTTGGCTCTGCAGCTGGGCCTGCTTCAGGCTCCAGTAGAGTTCCTTCACCCTCTGCTCTTCCTGGAGGCGAATCTGCTCTTCTCCCCGCTTCCTCTCTTCTTCCTCTTTTCTCTAAAATATCAGGGGACAGCATAACATTAGGTGACAGTGACACTTCATGAGGGAGGAGAAGCCCTGCGGCAAGGCAGGGCTGAGCTGTCGCGGGGTGGGGTGCGGTGGGCCGCTCCAGTCTAGTCTCTACACACAGGAATGGTAACAGTCACACCTGCTCAGGGCTGCTGTAAGGGTCAAATGGCTTTACACACGCAGAGCAATGTGTAGGCTATAAATCTTCCCGCAAAGATAAGAGGATGGTGGGCCCTCCTTGGCCACACTTCCATTCTGGGCGTAGGGGTGCCTGGTCATCCTGGAGGTCAATTAAGCATGATCTTATCTTAACCTATGTCCAAATAAGATACTTCAAAGAGAGAGCAGGTTTGCGGGCTCCAAATCTACAGTTATTGTCCCACGTTTAAGCTCCAGAAAGGTTCTGTACGTGTGTATGTTTGGGAATGGGTATTTTCCTCAGGATAACATGTGCATGTCAAACATGCAATATATGCCATAGGCTTGTTATAAAAACAGCAGTTCTCCAAACCACTTCACCCTAACTTGCTCCACCCCTGCCCAGTGCCCAGAAGCCACCATTCTCAATCATTTTACCTGTCCCTCTACGCACTTACGTCTGTGTCTGAATAATGCTAATTCTTGACTTACCAATTCTACACATGAACTACTGCCTTAGTTTTGTAATACATGGTATATAGCGCCTATATTTTCTACACACCCATAATTTTCCTCTCCTCACAGTAAATTTAGATCACAATATGTGGGAAAATCTATAATCAGTATAAGTACAGTTCACTGCAAAGCCTAATAGGTGCTGTTTTCACCAATTCCAAGACGTGCATTTTTTAACTTTCTAACAAAATCTCTGAAATGTGTGTGTGTCTCAATTTACGAGTTGCCTCTTTGTAGGCAATGGTTGTTTCTTCTTAAAATAAGGATACACTTTACAATCACCTAATGATGTCTTAAACTCAGTAAAATATGGTAGTACAATGGCTTTCTATTTCAAATATTTTTTTTGTCTTTTCCTGAGTTAATAACCACTTTATCTTGAAGTTGAATGTTGAATTTTCCCAAACCTTCCTAAGATCTGTACTAAATCTTTCTCTGTGTTTAACCAAGTGGGTGTTTATTGTAACAGATAATATAGCACATATCTTTTCCCAAGGGATGCCCCTGTCCCCAGAAGCCATCTTTCCTTCTTCTCCCATCTCAACTGACCACTGCCTGGGTCTCCTGTACACCCATCCACCCAGGGCTCCCCTCTTAGCCTTTCCAGAGGGTAAAGCCCTTATTTCTTTGTTCCATGTTTTACTCTTTGAGCACTTCCTCCTCCTTGTGCAGCAACGTGACTTACAGGACTTCTCAGGTGAACAAGCACAGGGAGACACTTTCTGAGTCTCATCTGAAAACGTTTTTATGTTACTTTCACATATAACTGCTATTGTGGTTGAACACAGAATTTGCTTAAAAGTCATTTTCTTGCAGAATTTGGAAGACTGTATTTCCTTGTCTTCTGGCAACCACTACTGCCACTCAGAGTCTCATTTTTCTGCGTAAGGCACAAATTTTTCTCTTACCAACCACTGATGTTCTGAACTTTTTAAAAAATGTGTGCATTGTTGTAGATTTCCTTTCATTGATCATGTTAGGCTCTCAGTCCTCTTGACATGGAGTCTCAGGTCCTCCCTGTCTAATACCTCTTGGCTAAGGATTTCTTTGATAATTTTGTCTCTCATTTCTCTCTCTTCTCTCCAGAACCTGTGTTTTCAAATGCTGGACCTCCACATGCCTTATTATTTCTCTCTTATTTTCCTTCTCTCATCTTTTTTGTTCTACTTCTTGGCTGATCTTGCTGACTTTATCTTCCAAACTTTCTATTCAATGTTTTATTTCAGCTATTGCATTTGTAACAGCCAAGCCCTGTTTCTCATTTTTGGTTGTTCCTTTTGGCTTCATTTCACCCCATCCTGTTTCATGAATGGAATAGCTCATCTCTCACCCCATCCTGTTTCATGAATGGAATAGCTTATCTCAGAGCATTTTAGAGCTTCTTCTCACCCACATTTGGATTTAGGTCTATTTCCTCTGTTTTTCTTTCTTTTTGTTTTCTTTAAAGTTTGTTTTATTTGGTGCATGTCATTTATGTTGGATGCATTCCTCAGATGTCTGATGGTCCCTGACTGTTCATATTCAATAGAGAAAGTGTCTGAGTGGGAGACTCAGAGTGTGTAGACAGGGCTTCCTTGAGAGGTGGGCTTCGCTTTAGGATGACTGAATGAGGAACCAGCCATTTCATGAGGAAACCTCAGGTGTAAGTAGCTAGAGTTCCTTTCTTATTATTATTCTGTGTCTTCTCCTCTCTCCTACCAGACTGATGTCTGACCACCAGCATCCCAGGAGTCCATGGGGGAGCCTGGCTCCAGGCAGGACAACCCTTAGGCCCAAGTAAGCAGGGTGCCATGTTTCATGGGAACACCATGTTTTGAAGTGCTTTCTTTGCAAATTTCTCCTTCAAGTCCCTCCAAGAACAGCCAGAAAGGGTCCCCAGGACTGGCAGGGGTGTTAGTGCCACCCAGGTAAGGTGTCCAAGGCTAGCCCAGGTCCCACAGGAGCCCTACTCCCTGCTTCTCCCCTTCAGGGTGTTCTCTGACCCTCTCCTTTGAACCCTGCTGGCCAACACAATGCTTTTATTTTAGGATTGCATGACACTGCCTCACCAGAATAGAGTTAACAGGCTGATTTTATGTGGCTCAAACTGTTAATCCATTATAGACAAAGACACCCCGCACAAAAACGTTTGCTGACCTGTGCATCCCACAGGACCCTGGTGGCAGGTCCCACTGTACAGAGTGCAGACCTTTACTTAATCCTCCTGTTCCCATCTGCCCATCACCTGTTCTCTCCACTCAGCCTGATCCACTGAGCTCTGAACCTTTCCCTTTTAACTCCCTCTCCTTCTGGTCAGAGAGGGGATATAGTAGCCTGGAATCTCAGCTCCATGCTTCCCTGTCTCTGGTGCCTCCAAGTCCTGAACCTGAACCTGAGCCAGCTCACTGCCATCACCCCTCTTTCTGCAGGTGCCACGCTGAACTCCTCACCCTGCTCCCTATCTTCCAGCGACCACATTTTTGTGGACATTTTCTCATGTGTTCTTCCCTCTTCTCATTTTCTCTCTTTTCAGTCCTTCACTACTATTTTAATGGATTAACGGGGGAAAAGGACATAAGTGAGTTTTTAATCCCTCATTTTGAAAAAAATACAAGGTTTTTGTTTCTTCTGAAATGGCATAGGTTGAGGACTTTTCTCCAATTCAAGGAGCAATTCCTAATTCCAAAGAACAGACAAACTCTAAGTTCCTAATGACCCACTCTCTCAGAGCTGGGAATTAAATGCTAAAGAAGTTAAGTGACTTCATCTAGTCATTCACCAAATATTTACTGAGTATCTAGGAGCTCAGGCCTTTGCAGGCATGGGGAATAAGGCTGGGAGCTAAACAGGTACAGGCCCATTCTCTCCAAGCCTGCCTTCCAGTAGGGGAGAAACACTAACCAAATGAGAATCAAGAGAGATCAGAAAATAGTAAACAGGGCATGGAGAATTAAAACAAGGTGAGTGACAGAGAGAATCTAGAAGGCCACTTTGGGCAGGTGACCAGAAGTCCTCTCAGAAGGGGTGATGAGACCTGAGACGTGAACAGCAAGAAGGGGGCCAACAAGCGAGTATCAGGGAGAAGAAAACTCCAGGCAGAGGGAACCACCCGCCCAGTGGCCCTCATGTTGCAAATGGACTTGGTATGTTTGAGTATAGAATTATCCCCTGTGGCTGGAGGAAAAAAGTCAGAATTGTATTTTTTGATGAGTTTGAGATGCCATCCAACATCCAAGAGGCCTGCCATTGCAAAGGGATGCATGGCCTGCAGCTTAAGGGGTAGTTCATGCTGGAGATACTGACAGAGAAGTCATCTGCAGAGATGATGTTTCTCGGCCATGACGTAATGCCATCCCAGAGAGAAAGAATGTAGGTGAAAAGAAGACAACCAGAGTGTCTGGGAACACTTTCAGGAGAAAGAGGTGGAGCAGAAAAGGAGACTGAGAGTGAAAGCCAAGGGGTCAGAGAAAAAACCAGAAGGGGTGATGTCTGTTGGGGAGCCAAGAGAAGGGAACATTTCAAGTAAAAGGGAGTGAACTGAGCTGTGAGCTGCTGAGACATGGCAGAGATAAGGAGAGAGGAGCCATGAGGGACTGCCGATGTGGCCATGGGACATGAGGGAGCTTGTCAAGAGCAGCCCCGGGGGTGGAGGGACAGGCGGGAGGCAGTGAAAATGACTGCAGACGGGCATGTCAGGTCACTCCCTGTGAAAAGGAGCAGAGACAGGGACAGCTGGAGGGGAAGTTGGGTTAAGATAGAAATGGGGGCTTGATTGGTTCTAAGATGGGAAATTCTAGAGCAGAGAGTTAATGACTGATGCCATACTGAAACCAAAGCCTGTCTGAGCAGAATAAGCTGAGGGTTACCTGAAAGCGGTAGTTCACCTCCATCAGTCACTAGCATCTCAGCAGAGCAAAAACCACTCCCTACCCGGTCACCACACTCCACAGTTTATGCAGTGGGTTTCCCACTCCTCCTCCAGGGCTCTGGAATCTCTGACTGGGGACATTACCAGTCACTCAACACACATGGCACCAACCAAGCCAGTTTCCACACAGCCACTTCAGAGCTATCACTTGCCTAGGGGAGTCTTCCAGGTGGGAGCAGGTCTCAGGAAAAATACGGTCAGTCTCAGCCTGTCCGAGCCAGAGGGGCACAGCCCCCTGGGCCTAGTCCCTCAGACAGACAGGCAGTGCACTGGTTTGCTCCAGCGGCCATGACCACGTACCACAGGCTGGGAGGCTTACACAGACACATGCTAGTTACAGAGGCCATAACTAATAAACTAGAACACCCGTTAGTTCTGGAGGCCAGCAATCTAAGATCAAGGTGTTAGCAGGTGGGTTTCAGCTGGAGGCCTCTGTCCTTGGCTATATGCATGGCTGTCTTCTCCCTGTGTCTCACCTGGTCTCTCATACACACATCTTTGCTCCAATTTCCTCTTCTTATAAGGATCCCAGTTATACTGAACAAAGGCCCACCCAAAAGACCTCATTTTAACTCAATTGCCTCTTTAAAGACCTTATCTCCATACATGCTCACATTCTGAGATACTGAGGGCTAGGTCTTCCACATATGAATTTTAGGGAGGCACAATTTAGCCCATACCAGAGACTGCACCCCAGAAAAGGGTCATTTCTGACACTTAGCTTGAAGTCCTCCTTGTTCATCCATGTTGTGGCAAATGGCAGGGTCTCCTTTGCGAGGACTGAATAATATTCCATTGTGTATACAGACACCACATTTTTAAAAATTATTCATCAATGAGTAGACATATAAGTTATGTTTGGTGAAAGAGTACGAGGTTTCAGTTATGTAGAATGAATAAATGCTGGACGTCTAAGGTACAGCATAGTTAATAATACACTGTATACTTGAAATTTGCTAAGAAAGTAGATCTTCAGTGTTCTCACCACAAAAAAGATAACTAGGTAAGGATGTGAATTTGTTAATTAGCTTGACTGCTTAATCATACACAATGTATAGGTATATTAAAACATTGTACACCTCAAATATATATAATTTTTGTCTGTTATATTTCAGTAAGGTTGAGGGGGTGGTTATCCCTGAATAAATAAATGACAGTGCGACGTCCACTCAGTCCTCTTCATCTAAGAGTGAACCACAGCCAAGGAGCCAGAAACTGCGCAGCGTCCATCTCAAACGAAAGTAAGCAAACACCCCCCTTCTGCCTGAGGAATCGACTCTTTTTCTGGCAAGCCCCAACAGGCCACTTACCGCAACAAAGACAAGCTCTTCATGTGGATGGGAACGGCAAAAGAGAACTACGAATAAAGAGCATTGCATCTTTCCTTCAGTGCTCTTGCTAAAATGACTCAGCCCTCACAGCTAAAATTGCCTGAAAACTCTCACTGTCCTTGTTACCATCACAATTCTTTGGCCCATCTGTGATCAATGAAGAAAAGTCCATCTTTCTCAAGTTAAGCAGCCGAAGGCCAACGCAGCCGAAAGGCAAATAAGCAAACACTCCCCTTCTGCCTGAGGAATTGACTGTCTTTTTCTGGCAAGCCCCAAGCCCTGTGAGCTCTCCAGCTTCTTCGGCCCCCTTCTCCTGATAATCATGGGTAACAGCCCACCGCAGGAGCCCACAGAGACCCGGGTCCACCTCACCCCGGTCAAAGATGCCACCGAGGCAGATGCTTTCACTGGAAGGCACAGTTGTTTGGGTTGTCAGTCTGGCCGCATTAATACCACTGTGCTTTTTGAGAGGAAGCCCTCCAAAAGGGCAAGGGCAGGCTCATGTCATCTATGCCTCCCTCGCCAGTTCCCAGCATGGATCCAAGCAGACAGCAGCTGCTGCATAAAGGGTGGCTGGAGGAGTGAGTGAATTAGTGAACGGGGGAAGGGGTATGATGATCGTGAGAGGGAAAGGGGACACCACATCATATTTTCCTGTTGCTGCCTGACTTCTCCAGGAGAAACTCAGAGAGAGTCTCCAGTTCTCAAGAGAAAGCTGAGGAGTGGAAAGTTTCCCATCATTTATCATCCTACTGGGAATAAGGCAGGGATCATTTTTACAGTTCTAGAGGATGTCACTAAGTGGCCAAAATAAACTCCAACCTAATGGGAGAAAAAAACAAAGAGAGACTGACCTTGAATAGAAAATGGAGAAAATTTAAAGGACAGTTTAACTGTGTCAACTTTGTCTGTTCCTTACCAGGAGAACTGGGAGGAAGTAAAACTGGGAAGGAGGTGGGCACAGAAGGGAGATGTGGAGGTGGAGAAGGAAGTCACCTTAGAGAAAGGTCACCAGAGGGAAAGAGAAGATCCTTCCTGTCCGTGTTCTGCGGTCTTCAGTAGAGGAAGAAGCATCCAAGCAGCCTAATGAGTTAAGAAGGCAGGAAAAAAAAAATGCAAATTTTATCTGGCCTCATGATCTCCTTTTTTCTAAAGTAACATTTTTATATGTACATAAATTGCTATCAAACAGTGCCAGCCACAACAGAATGGTTTTTAAAAAACAGATTTCTAGCTGTCTGCTGCTTCTATTTTGAAGTTCCGTTGTTAAACCCTACACAAGATACTGGGATGTTTTATTTTTCCCTTTTTTTATTTTTTATTTTTTTATTTTTTAATATAATTTATTTTATTATCATTAATCTACAATTACATGTGCAATATTACAGTTATTAAACTACCCCTTCATCAGGTCCCCCCCACCAACCCCATTACAGTCCTCCCTTTTTTTAAAAGGAATGTTTCACTGTTATCTTTCCTATGACCAGGAGGTCCTCAACACAGCAGCCCCAAGTGAGCCCAGCCAACCTCCCACCACCACCAGGCTTCTCGTCCAGGTTCTCCACCCCCACCCCCAGCCGTCACCCCATCTTCCTTTTCTGGGTGGTAAAAAAACCCTCAGGCCAGCCAGTCCAAGCTCATTCTCTCCCCTCCCAGTCTGCTCCTCCTTCCCAGCTCTCCATGGCCAGGGTGTTGCCATCTACCCATTCCCCAGCCTGGGGCTCAGACACCCTTGCCCTTTGCCTTCTCTCATCCCAACACCCACTGATGCTGAGCCTTGTTGTTTCATCACCACTGTTTCTATATGTCCATCCCTTTTACCTCTATAGTCACAGATTCATCCTTTCCCACTGTGACCCTTGCAAAAATCTCCTAATTGTCCTCTCCCTCCCTGGAAACTTTCATCACTTGAATAACCACCAGTTATCCTCCCAAAGCTGGGTCCAACCATATCCCTCAGCATGGAGAGCCTCACATGCCTGCTTTGCCCACAGAGAACAGTGCACCTGCTCATGGGAGCATCTGAGGGCTCCATCACCTACCCTTCCAGGCTCCGCCCACATCTGGCTCCACCCATCATGTGCTTTTTTTCTCCCCCGGGGACAGCAGACCTTCACCATTCCACATAGCTCTTTTCCATTTCCTGTCCTTGCTCATGCCCAAACTCCTAAAGGTACTCCTTTGCCCTCCATGGTCATCCTGCAGGCATGGACGGGGCTGAGGGCTGCTCATAGAGTTGTCACTCTCTCCCCCCAGCACCTGTTAGCTCTCTGAGAGTAAGGAGTTAATTACTACCACCACCACCCACCCCCGGACAATCTGCACTTAGGTTCTCAGAGGGGAAAAAAGTATAAAATTAACCGAATGTTCTTGGTACATTCCTGCACACAAAGCTCACATTATGTTAGAACGTTGGTTGAAAGACACAATAAAAATTATCTAAGCCAACCTCTAATCCCTTTAGCAAAGCTGTTTTAGTTATCTATTGCCAAGTGACAAACTACCAGCAAACTTGGTGCCTTAAAATAACAACTGTTTTATTGGCTGGTGATTCTGTAGGTTAATAAGTATGGCATGGCTTGGCTGGGCAGCCCTTCTGCTCCACATGGTTTCAGCTGAGGTCAGTCACCTGATTGGGGCCTTTCACTGGCAGACCAAGAGGGCCTCACTCAGGGCCCGGTGCCTCCGTGCTCCTCCACACTGGCTCCTTCTCTGCCTGGCATCCTTGAATTTCCTTTACAGCATGCCAGCCCCGAGGGGAGGGCTTCTCAAGACGCAGCTTCCAGAAGTGAGCATTGCAAGAAGGGGCAGAAACTGTCCATCTCTACAGCCTGTCTTCAGAACTACAGAGTCATTTCTACTGCGATCTTCAGATCAAAGCTAGAGGCACAGGCCAGAGTGGACTCAGACCCCGCCTCTCAAAGGAAGTAGTGGCAAAGAGTTTGCTGCCAGCCATCACTAATCCACCACAGAAACCTTTTTAGTACCGTTGCAGCCCACGCTTAACCATTTCCTGCAACAAATAGCTCTTGACAATACATGGGTAGTTCACTGACAGACAGCTCTGACATGAAACTTACCAGCTTCTCAGAAATGCAGACATACCAAATCAGGATTACTATGTGTATTAAAGTTTAAACACTGACATTTAAAACAAAAACAAAGACATAATTACCATGACCTTTTTTGGATATAACATCAAAAGCCTGTATTGGGGCCCCTCAACGAACCTGAGGGCCCGGCCAGATGGCCCCAAATAACCGCTCCACCAACCCAACACACAGCGTCCTGCGATTTATCATCACTCGATCATCAAGATCGTCAACCAGAAGTCTCCTCTGCATCCAATCCTGCTATAATCTTGTGAACTGAGCCCCAGGGCCCCAGCTCCACCGAGCCATGCTCCCAGCCTCTGGGACTCAGGCCACCTCTGGGGAAGAGGAAGGACAGAGATTAGAACAGGTGTCTCTCGCTGTTAGAGATCTATAAAAAGTATTGATTTTCTTCCCCAGCAGACTTAAATAATCATATGCAAACTCCAACAATATAAACTGAACATTTCTCCATTACAGATTGGATTTTTGAAACTATTATAGAGTTGTTCATTTCAACAGGTGTGATAATGGTGATTGTGGCTCTGCACAAAAATGTCCTTATTCATGGGAGACCACACGGAAGCACTTAGGGTTTGATCAGAAGTCAGCAAACTAAGGCTCCCAGGCCTATTTATTTATAGTTATATATTTATTGATCTCCTTATTTAACTTTCCCTTCAGTTACATACATTTTAAGGAGACTCTCTTGACTTTTGTAAGTGAAGTAATATTTACTCTCAAAACATTGCATTTAAAAAGAAATTTCAAACTTCATAAAAGTTAAAAGAAAAATAAAATGAATACAGTGAGAGCCCTGTATCATACCATACTCCAAAGTGCAGGGAAACTAAGTGCAAAGAAATAAAAAATCATGGAAGGTATATAAAACAATACAGATTAATATTTTTATAAGCTTGTGGTAGCACAGATCTTTCTAGGCATGAAATAAGTAATTTTTCAAAAGATTGAGGTAGTTGACCAGTAAAATATTTAATCTTCTGTACCTCTAAAACACTATAACCAGACCAGATTAAAGATGGCGGTGTGAGAGGTGAGACAGAGGCTTCCTCCTAAACCTCATATAATATGAAAATAAAACTATTACAACTACTCTTGAAATTGCAACGGGAAAGAGGACGGCAACAAAGTGCATAGACCTGGAGACAAGAGCGGACCTCACGGAAAAGGGTAACGTACTAAATCTGTGGTCCTGCGGGATCCAAGCCCTTCCCCCACCCCCAGCTCACCAGCAGGAGGAACAGGAATGGGGCAGGGAGAGAGTGGAGATGTGGGACTGCTGAATACCTAACTCTGGAGATCTGCTCTGGGAGCACAAACCTACATTTCATGGTGCTTGCATGATACTCTTGTAATTAGGGGGTTGGAAAGCTAAGACAGGCAGAATTCCTGGAGAGACTAAGAATCCAGCTGCTTGTGAAAGCAGGGATCCATACCCAGCTGCTCAGGGACAAAAGAAAGGCAGGCAGTCTGAGAGACTTCCTAACAAAGAAGCCCTTAGCAAGAGGGCTGCTAAAGGGGCAAGGATTGCACGGACCTTACTGCTCAGGAGAAAGGACAGGCAGACAAAATTGTCCAGGTGCACTCTGCCCAGCAGGTTGGGGGCTTTCACGATCTTCAGGTGCTCCAGCTCCCTGGCTGCCTACACAGCTCCAAGAACCCCTTCTGTGACAGGCAGACTAGTGCGCCTTTCTTCTGGCCAGCCCCACCGGGCTTGCAAACCGGGAAATCCTTCCCTGGTGTTAGGCCAGCCAGAGGGAAGATCTGTCTACAGCAACTAAAAATGCAAAGCACACAGGCTTATACCTGTGTGCTCAGCCCACTGGTTCAGGCAGTGGAGACAGGCATAGCAGCCAGGAACCACCAAACAGCCCTTTCCTCCCCGGAGGCACAAATACCACTCCGCTACAATCCCCGCGTTGCTTCAGGGGCTGAGCAGCTCCAGAGAGTTGAGCTTCTGGGCACTAGAGGGCGCCATACACAAATATGAAATGCCAAAGAAACCTGGTCCAGAGTAAAATTATGAACACAACTCCTGAGAAAGATTTAAAGTGACACCATTGAGAATATCAAATCTAAAATCCAAGACAAGGAGGGCATCCCGCCGGACCAGCAGCATCTGATTTTTGAGGGGAAAAAGCTGGAGGATGGCTGCACTATCTCGCACTACAATATTCAGAACGAGTCCACCTTGCACTTGGTGTCTCGCTTGCGGGGGGGGGGGGCATCATCGAGCCTTCCCTCGGCCAGCTAGCCCAGAAATACAACTGTGACAAGATGATCTGCCACAAGTGCTATGCTCGCCTGCACCCCCGTGCCGTCAACTGCCGCAAGAAGAAGTGTGGCCACACCAACAACCTGCGCCCCAAGAAGAAGGTCAAATAAGCCTCTCCACTGGCTCTTCCTTTGCCCATACTGCCGCCTCCTGCCCTTGCCTCATGGCCCTGGGGCCTCAACAAAGTTTCTCTTGGTTGAGTGCAGCAGTAAAAAAAAAAAAAAAAGGAAGTTCAAAATAAAAATCATTAACATGCTCATGGAGGTCCGGAAAGATATTCAAGAACTCAGGAATGAATTCCGGTCGGAGATCCAATCATTGAAGAACACAACGGATGGTATTAAAAGCAGATTGGATACGGTGGAGGAGACAATAAATGAAATAGAAACTAGAGAAGAGGAATGCAAAGAAGCTGAGGCACAGAGAGAAAAAAGGATCTCTAAGAATGAAAGAATATTGAGAGAACTGTGTGACCAATCCAAACGGAACAATATTCGCATTATAGGGGTACCAGAGGAAGAAGAAAGAGAAAAGGGGATGGAAAGCGTCTTTGAGAAGGTGATTGCTGAAAACTTCCCCAATCTGGGGAGGGAGATAGTCTCTCAGGCCATGGAGGTGCACAGATCTCCCAACACAAGGGACCCAAGGAAGACAACAGCTAGACTTATAGTAATTAAAATGGCAAAGATCAAGGATAAGGACAGACTATTAAAAGCAGCCAGAGAGAGAAATAGGATCACATACAAAGGAAAACCCAACAGGCTGTCATCAGACTTCTCAGCAGAAACCTTACAGGCCAGAAGGGAGTGGCATGATGTATTTAATGCAATGAAGCAGAAGGGCCTTGAACCAAGATTACTTTATCCAGCAAGATTATCATTTAAATATGAAGGAGGGATTAAACAATTCCCAGATAAGGAAAAGCTGAGAGAATTTGCCTCCCACAAACCATCTCTACAGTGTATTTTGGAGGGACTGCTATAGATGGAAGTGTTCCTACAGATTAGTAGCTGTCACCAGATGTAATAAAACCACAGTAAAGAAAATAGAACAGCTAATTACTAAGGAAATGCAAAATTAAATTAACTATTCCCAAAGTCAATCAAGGGATAGACAAAACAGTACAGAATATGATACCTAATATATAAAGAATGGAATAGAAAGAAAAAGGAGGAAGGAAACACACAAACAAAAAAAGAACCTTTAGATTGTGTTTGTAATAGCATATTAAGATACTTGTTACACTTTTAGATAGTAGGGAAGTTAACCTTCAACCTTTGGTAACCACAAATCTGAAGCCTGCAATGCCAATAAGTACATACCTATCCATAATCACCCTAAATGTAAATGGACTGAATGCACCAGTCAAAAGACATAGAGTCACTGAATGGATAAAAAAACAAGACCCATCTATATGATGCCTTCAAGAGACTCACTTTAAATCCAAAGACATACACAGACTAAAAGTGAAGGGATGGAAAAAGATATTTCCTGCAAACAACAAGGAGAAAAAAGCAGGTGTTGCAGTACTTGTATCAGACAAAACAGACTTCAAAACGAAGAAAGTAGCAAGAGATAAAGAAGGACATTATATAACGATAAAGGGGTCAGTCCAACAAGAAGATATAACCATTATAAATATATATGCACCCAACACAGGAGCACCAGCATATGTGAAACAAATAATAACAGAATTAAAGGAGGAAATAGACAGCAATGCATTCATTTTAGATGACTTCAACGCACCACTCACTCCAAAGGACAGATCAATCAGACAGAGAATAAGTAAAGACACAGAGGCACTGAACAACACACTAGAACAGATGGACCTAACAGATATCTACAGAACTCTGCACCCAAAAGCAGCAGGATACACATTCTTCTCAAGTGCACATGGAACATTTTCCAGAATAGACCACATACTAGGCCACAAAAAGAACCTCAGTAAAGTCAAATATACTGAAATTCTACCAACCAACTTCTCAGATCACAAAGGTATAAAACTAGAAATAAATTTTAGAAAGAAATCAGAAAGGCTCACAAATACATGGAGACTTAACAACATTCTCCTAACTAATCAATGGGTTAACGACCAAATCAAAACAGAAATGAAAGAATATATGGAGATTAATGACAACAACAACACAAAGCCACAACTTCTGTGGGATGCAGCAAAGGCAGTTCTAAGAGGAAAGTATATTGCAATCCAGGCCTATTTAAAGAAGGAAGAACATTTCCAAATGAACACTCTAAAGACACAATTACTGAAACTGGAAAAAGAAGAACAAACGAGGCCCAAAGTCACCAGAAGGAGGGACATAATAAAGATCAGAGAAGAAATAAATAAAATTGAGAAGAATAAAACAATAGAAAAAATCAATAAAACCAAGAGCTGGTTCTTTGAAAAAATAAACAAAATAGATAAACCCCAACCAGACTCATTAAGAGAAAAAGAGAATCTACACACATAAACAGAATCAGAAATGAGAAAGGAAAAATAACGACGGACCCCACAGAAATACAAAGAATTATAAGAGAATATTATGAGAATCTATATGCTGACAAGCTGGAAAACATAGAAGAAATGGACGACTTCTTAGAAAATACAACCTTCCAAGACTGACCAAGCAAGAAACAGAAAAACTAAACAGACCAATCGCCAGCAATGAAATTGAATCGGTAATCAAAAAACTACCCAAGAACAAAACCCCCAGACCAGATGGATTCACCTCTGAATTCTACCAGACATATAGAGAAGAAATAACACCCATTCTCCTAAAAGTACTTCAAAAAATAGAAGAGGAGGGAATACTTCCAAACTCATTCTATGAAGCCAGCATCATTCTAATACCAAAACCTGGCAAGGACCTCACCAAAAAAGAAAATTACAGACCAATATCCCTGACGAACGTAGATGCAAAAATACTCAACAAAATATTAGCAAACCGAATCCAGAAATACATCAAGAGGATCATACACCATGATCAAGTGGGATTCATCCCAGGGATGCAAGGATGGTACAACATTCGAACATCCATCAACATCATCCACCACATCAACAAAAAGAAGAACAAAAACCAAATGATCATCTCCATAGATGCTGAAAAAGCATTTGACAAAATTCAGCATCCATTCCTGATTAAAACTCTCAACAAAATGGGTATAGACGGCAAGTACCTCAACATCGTAAAGGCTGTATATGACAAACCCACAGCTAACATCATACTTAACAGTGAGAAGCTGAAAGCTTTTCATCTAAGATCGGGAACAAGACAGGAATGCCCACTCTCTCCAATGTTATTCAACATAGTACTGGAGGTCCTAGCCATGGCAATCAGACAAAACAAAGAAATACAAGGCATCCAGATTGGTAAAGAAGAAGTCAAATTGTCACTATTTGCAGATGACATGATATTGTACATAAAAAACCCTAAAGACTCCACTCCAAAACTACTAGAACTAATATCTGAATTCAGCAAAGTTGCAGGATACAAAATTAACACACAGAAATCTGTTGCTTTCCTATACACTAATGATGAACTAACAGAAAGAGAAATCAGAAAAACAATTCCATTCACAATTGCATCAAAAAGAATAAAATACCTAGGAATAAACCTAACGAAGGAAGTGAAAGACCTGTACTCTGAAAACTACAAGACACTCCTAAGAGAAATTAAAGAGGACACTAACAAATGGAAATGCATCCCATGCTCTTGGCTAGGAAGAATAAATATTGTCAAAATGGCTATACTACCTAAAGCAATCTACAGATTCAATGCAATCCCTATCAAACTACCAACAGCTTTCTTCAATGAACTGGAACAAATAATTGTAAAATTCATATGGAACCACAAAAGACCCCGAATAGCCAAAGCAATCCTGAGAAGGAGGAATAAAACAGGGGGAATTACACTCCCTGACTTCAAGCTCTACTACAAAGCCACAGTAATCAAGACAATTTGGTATTGGCACAAAAACAGACCCACAGACCAGTGGAACAGAATAGAAAATCCAAACATTAACCCAAACATATACAGTCAATTAATATTTGATAAAGGAGCCTTGGATATACAATGGGGAGATGACAGCCTCTTCAGCAGCTGGTGTTGGAAAAACTGGACAGCTACATGTAAGAGAATGAAACTGGACTACTGTCTAGCCCCATACACAAAGGTAAACTCAAGGTGGATCAAAGACCTGAATGTAAGTCATGAAACCATAAAACTTAGAAAAAAACATAGGCAAAAATCTCTTGGACATAAACATGAGCAACTTCTTCATGAACATATCTCCCTGGGCAAGGGAAACAAAAGCAAAAATGAACAAGTGGGACTATATCAAGCTGAAAAGCTTCTGTACAGCAAAGGACACCATCAGTAGAAAAAAAGACATCCTACAGTATGGGAGAATATATTCATAAATGACGTATCTGATAAGGGGTTGACATCCAAAATATATAAAGAACTCATGCACCTTAACAAACAAAAAGCAAATAATCCAATTAAGAAATGGGCAGAGGACATGAATAGACACTTCTCCAAAGAAGAAATTCAGATGGCCAACAGGCACATGAAAATATGCTCCACATCGCTAATCATCAGAGAAATGCAGATTAAAACCACAATGAGATATCACCTCACACCAGTGAGGATGGCCAACATCCAAAACATAAACAACAACAAATGTTGGTGAGGATGTGGAGAAAAGGGAACCCTCCTACACTGCTGGTGGGACTGCAAATTAGTTCAACCATTGTGGAAAGCAGTATGGAGGTTCCTCAAAAAACTCAAAATTGAAATACCATTTGACCCAGGAATTCCACTCCTAGGAATTTACCCTAAGAATGCAGCAGCCCAGTTTGTAAAAGACATATGCACCCCTATGTTTATTGCAGCACTATTTACAATAGCCAAGAAATGGAAGCAACCTAAGTGTCCATCAGTAGATGAATGGATAAAGAAGATGTGGTACATATACACAATGGAATGTTATTCAGCCATAAGAAGAAAACAAATCCTACCATTTGCAACATGGATGGAGCTAGAGGGTATTATGCTCAGTGAAATAAGCCAAGCCGAAAAAGACAAGTATCAAATGATTTCACTCATATGTGGAGTATAAGAACAAAGAAAAAAACTGAAGGAACAAAACAGCCGCAGACTCACAGAACCCAAGAACAGACTAATAGTTAACAAAGGGAAAGGGACTGGGGAAGACAGGTGGGAAGGGAGGGATGAGAGGGAAAGAGGGGCATTACCATTAGCAGATGTAATGTTGGGGGGGCATGGGGAGGGCTGTACAACTCAGAGAAGACAAGTAGTGATTCTATAGCATCTCACTACGCTGATGGACAGTGACTGTAATGGGGTTGGTGGGGGGGACCTGATGAAGGGGGTAGTTTAATAATCATAATATTGCACATGTAATTGTAGATTAATGATCCAAAATAAATTATAAAAAAAAAAACAAGGCTGTGAAGCCATCATTCTTAGTAACCAATGGAAACTAAATGTGAACATAGCCCATCTGACTACAAAGCCAAACTTTTAACTACTCTAGCACTGAATCCTTTTTTTATCTGAATAAAGATGGATCATTGTTAAAAAAATAAAATAAATAAAACACTATAACCCAAATTAAGAGAAAAACAACACCACTAAGAAAAATATTTGCAACGTAAATGATCTTAAGATGCCACTATCCTCGCTATCTAATCATTATGGGAGAGAAAGATTTTTTAAAATTTTTAATGGGCAAATTCTATGCATATACAATTCACAAAACACAACTGTTGGGATTCAGCATAATTATTATTTTCTCTTTTTGCTTATATGTGTTTTCTGAGTTTTCTACCCCCAAAACAATGTACTTATTCCTGTAGCAAAAAAAAAATTTCAAATAGAGACCAGGAAAAAAAATTTGTTTCAGGCAATCTAATCTTCTTATCAGAGGATTATAAACCTCCTTTACCAGCTCCAAACTCTCCTAGAAACTAGGTATGCAAAGTTATCAAATTCTCCCTACCCAGGGCCAGAAAATGTGCATTTTTCATCTCCTTAAAACCTCTAAAAACCTCAAGTTGGGTGTTGTTATTACCCTAATATTACAAACAAAAAAGTAAAGCCTCAGGGAAGTTCAGCAAGCTTCCCAAGGTCACACAGCAGTAAGCAGTAGTGTTGGAACTGATTTCCAGGCTGGTCTGACCACAGACTCAGCACTTTTCAGACCTACTTTCAGGACCCTTGCTTTAGGAGGCAGAAGGGCTGAGTTCTGGTTCTGGCTCTGTCTTCAACTACACATGGCCTTGTGGCCAAGTGTCTTGCCATCTAGCCAAGCCTCTTACCCTGTCTGACCCTCAGCTGCCTCAGCAGTACGAGAAGTGGATTTGCCCAAATGATGCATCGAATTCCTTCCTGCTCATACATGCCAGATTTCTGTTCTCACAAAACATTCAGTACCAATCAATGGCAAAGGACTGGACCATATCAGAGATGGGCCCCAGTAGCCCGAGAGCTAGGTAGCTGCACACAGATGCCCCATGGCTCACCTTGAATTCTTCATGGATGCGCTCCTCCAGGACTTTGGCTGCCTTGCGGTCCTCCATCTCCACCTTCCACTTCTCTGCCAGGATGCGGGCTTTCTCATTGGCCAGAGCATCCCGGAACTTCTTGGTGATCTCTGCCTCCTTCTGTCTCCTTCCAAGAGAACACCAGTCGGCATAAGCTCCTGTGGGAAACTGAAGGACCACGCAGCAGCAGAACTTCACATAAAAACTACAAGCAATCTTTCTTGATCTATCAGAATGGCAAAGCTAAGGTTAACAAAACCCAATATTGGCAAAGATGGGGAGAAATAATCAATCTCCTGTATAGGAGTGTGAATCAGCAGGATTATTCTGGAAGCCAGGAAAAAGAGACTCAGAAATCCTATTTCTCACTCAAGTGTAAAGGTATAGGTAGAAGAAGATGTCAGCAGACGATTTTTGTAGCCCAGCGAATGGCCAACAGCCTAAATGTCTGTCAACAGGACCAATAAATTGGGTTTCCCATGTAATGGAATATAATATAGTAATCTTAAATAACATTGAGGATCTATATTAATCAATTTATCAAGGTGTGAATAAAAGTTTACAAAGTATGTGTGTATTGCTTAAATGCTCATTGTGGTTATCGGTGTTGGATTGTTACAATTTTACAATTAAAACACTGTCATTAAAAATTGGGAAAAAATGTTGGAGTCAACTTCATACAGATTTCCAAGTTTGGTGAAAAAATGTTAACATTTATTTATGAAAGAAGCCTGACTGCACATCTCACTGGGGATCAATTGTCCATCTTGTGTGAGAATGTAGGTAACAAGAAGAACGAGTAGATAACAAAGGTGAACCCAAACTGTTACACTGTCCTGGGGACAACTCAGTGAGGGAAAAAGTAAAAGCGTGTTGTATGTATTATTCAGTGAGTCCTCAGGGAATCCAAAGTACATCCAAATGGAAAGGGTGTCGTTATGCCCACACCACAGATGTGAAAACTGAGGCCCCAGATCAGCTTGCTACTAACTGGGGGAGCCAGGATTTAGAACCCACAAGGTCAACCTGATACAGGACTCTGATGCTTTGCTCACTTAACCTTAGCAGCCAGCCAGCTGCCTGGCAACTCCTCCCTCCCACCCACAAGCTACTGTCCTTCAGCTGGAGCCCATCCCAACGCATTGAGGCCCTCCCGACACCCATCTGCTCCTCTCACCAGAGCTCCTCAGCCTCCCTCTGTGCCTGCAGCTGCGCCCTCTCTGCGATCAGCTCCTCCGAGATCTCTTCATAGGGCCTGTCACCAGGGCCCTCTCCCATGATCCAGACCCAGACTTCACCATCCGCCCCCAGGAGCCACTGGATGTGCTTGTCACTCGCTGCCTCACAACCGAAGGAAGAACAAGGAAGAAAAAAAGGTCTGAATTCTAGTATGTAAGAAAGGGTATAGGTTGGCTGATGGTACACAGCCATCACATCCCCTCTGTCCATCGTTATCATCTACAGAAAGACTCCAGAGAGACAGCAGCCTGAGTTCAGGTCCACCCACATCTCTCCCTCCCAGTCCCCCTAGGGTGCCACCCAGCAGCTAAGCCAGCCTGCCGGAGCTGGTGCCCAAGGCCAGGTGCTTCTGAGACCAGCAGAGAGCGAATCCATGACAGGACAGCATTCCTGAAGGAAGGGACGTGTGTCGCTCCCAGACCAAGGCTATTAGGAGCCAGGGATCCTTCTCCGCACTCTCTCTCCTGTCCACTGGCTGGAAACAAGGAACTGGAGATGGTGGAGGTGCAAGATGAAGCTGCTAGGCCCTGAGTCTCCCTGACCCATGGCAGCCTGTAACATGAGTAAGAAATAAACCTGTGTTGTACTAAGCTACTGAGATTTCTCAGTTTGCCTACTACAAACAGATGGCATTGATTACCATGAAGAAAATGGAAGTCCATCTTCAGAATGGGATGCTGCTGAAACAGAAACACAACCTATGTATCAAGCAGCTGGGTGGCAAGGGACGTTCAGCAGGTTGAGTGGCTGCAGATCCATGTTATGCAAGGGCCAAACATTAGGTAAAATTGTCAGATGCTATAACGTAAAAGGCAGACCCTTGTGCCTTCTGAACTTGGCACTCTGAGGGGAAAGATTGGAAAATAGAACGTTGATTGTGTTGTTTGCTAGCAGCTGTATTTGATAAGGTGTCAAGAGAAAGGAATGCATTCAGGAAGGAACTAGGTGCTCTGCAAGCCGAAATGAAAGGGAATAGAGAGAACACAGAAAGTTGAGGCTTTTTAGGACTGGAAAAACCACTCCCTTCTATGGCCCAAATTGCAAGAGATGGGATTTTTAAAGGTTTCACGTTGACAGTATCCAGCAAAACTTTCAGATGATTAAAGTGACCTTGGCACAGGGCACCCGGTGGCCCTGAGCATGGGCCCCACGGACATCCGGCCACAGGGAGCAAGAACTCCGCTCCCGTGCTCCTGTGCTCGCCCAAGGTCGTGCTTCCCAGAGGTGGCTCCCAGCCTGGGACTGAGCGTGGCAGCTCGTTCCTGAGAGACACCACACTCCTCTGATGGGCAACCTCCCTGAAGCCTGGAGAAACCCTCCTCAGACTGCACAGCTGCCCAGAACACCTCCACCCAACCTGCCTTCGTCACCTCCTTCCTCAAGGTCAGACTTGCACGGTGATGTCACAGACATTTCCTGAATAAACCCCGGTGTGCTCCCATCCTCCACTCTGCTCCTCAGATGAGCCAGGCTAACACATGCACATGGAGAGTGCAACCTCTCACACTTATTTTTGTAAGTGCCTGAGGTAGATGCCCTTGAGTTGAAACGCAGAGACATGGGGAAAGAGGCAAAGAAACACAGTCAGCTTTTGAAATATGTCTAGAAAAGAATCTCAAGTGTTGTTACTAGGACTTGGACGCAAACACATCAGAAGCCTTCTAGGTTTCTGAGTCTGGATTTAAATAACCTTTGATTGTTCAGGACTTCAGTAACCCGTGCGTACCTAACCTCAATGAACAGGCAGCAGGCTTCAAAGGCTCTGCTGGTTCAAGGAGGCTGTGGACCTGCACACTCACTCCAGATGAGGTCAACGGGAACAGTGAGCCTGCAGGAGCCTTCTTGAGGGCATAGTCAGCATCCATCCCACGCTGGCCTCCCACGCCAGGGCAAGGGCCTTCACAGAGCCGAACCTCTAGGGCCCCAGAAATGCATAAACTTGTGTCTCAGTAGGGCTCACATTCTCCCCTTTGCCCCAGTGGATATTCCAACCCTGCTCCACCACTGTGTATTGTGTCTTAAAGGTGGGGGTATTTAGCTGACACATCTCTTTAGCATGTCCGGGCCTCATAGTGACCTATGCAGAACTCCTGCATACTGGATTTGGGCTGCCTTCAGTGATGGGGTGAGTGTAGTATCACAGAGCAGGAGAGCAAAATGTGTAAGTGGGCAGAATGATTTGTGACAGTGACCATAATATGTCCAGCACCTCATTCTTCTCCATGAGTCCACCAGACAACCACTTTTCCCAGCTTCCCTTAAGTCCCATTGGGCCACATGACTGAATTCTAGTCTATGGATGTCAGGGGAAGGGATTTGTACCACTTTTGGATCTATGCTTTTGTAGTTGATTTGTTTTTTCCACATTCTGTCTCTTGGCCACCCAGCTAGGAATAGGTAACTCCAGGATGGTAGAACTGCTACAAAAAAGCAGACTGATCCACAAGTCAAGGTTTGAAAGCAAGTCACACGGAAGAGCTACCCAATCCACGTCAATCAAGAAATAAACCTTCCTTATATGAACTCACTGAAACTTCATGGCTTATCTGTTGCAGAAATCAGCATTAATTTCCCTGACTAATATAGAAGGTGCTGTTATTTTGCTGCATGTTAAAAGCAACACAGTAATACAGAAACACAGGTTTAATTATGATTGATAGAAGCAGGGAGGCAACCACTATTAGAATTATACAACTTTCAAAGTAATAGTGGGAAAAAGTCAATGATAAGAGGCTTACCAATCCTGCAAAAACATATATAGGGAAAAGAGAAAACAATAAAAAATGTGTAGCTATCACAGCAGACACTGCCAGTTATCTACCCACTATTCATTCCAGCCCACCTTCCTCTCTTATCAGAAACCCTCAATTTGCTCAGGGAGTAACAGAGGTCTCTTAGTTTCAGGAGAGGCAAGTTTCTACCCCAGCTTCAAAGACAAATAAAATGGGTCTAAAGCTTCATGTAATATTATTCTCCTCAGCAAATGGTCAGTCCAGGAGTGACCAGCTGTCCTGATTTCTGACAGAGTAGATGTAAGCAGAAGTCCAGTGATGCACTTTCCTTCTCCAAACAAAAGGTGAAGACTCCTTGGGAGAAAGCCCTTCACCTTTTGCTCTTTTACCTCATCTCCTTCTTCCTTCCTGGAATAAAGAAGTGATGCCAGGAGTTGCTGGAAGACTTTTGCAACCATGAGGACGAGGGCTACAAGCTAAGGATAAGTAAGCAGAAAGATAAAGTGAGCAGCTAAAACAACACTACCCATTGCAGCACATCTCCCGACTTCTCATGATTTGAAAAAAATAAGGAATTTCAAGGAATAAAGTTCTATAATAATTAAATGAAAATATGAAATATTAAGCAATTTTTCATTGTGTATTCTGTTACTTACAGTCAAGCACATCACTGATTGGTACAGGTAACAAACACAAAATGCACAGAAATCTTCAGCCCTAAGTGCGTTCATTGACACAAACATGTGAACAGAATTAATTCTATTAGAAATGTGAGACTGTCAGAGATGATTAAAAATAAAATACAACTGTGCATTATTTCGATAAAAGCCATATTTAAGGAAAGGAAAAGGTTAAAAATAAAGAGCTAGGCAACCACAAACATGCAAAGACAAACAGAAAGAAAGCAACTGTGGCGATGTCAGAGAAGGAAAGTTCAAGAGTGAGTTAAACAAGACCAAGGATATTATGTGATAACAAAAGACACAACCCAGAAAGAGATGTAACAGTCACAAACCCTGATACAACATAGAGGACAGCAGACAACTATGTAAAACAGAGTCTCCTCACAATGCAAGGAGAATTTGAAAATGTACATATTCATGGTAGGGAGTTTTCCTGTATTTATTCAGAAATTGGTGGATTCAAATAGATTTTAAAAATGAACAACATAGAGGATTTGAATAACATAATCAACAAATTTCACTGAACACCCATAGAACTTTATTCCTTAAACATTGAGAATATACTTTTTTCTTTTGATGAAAAAAATCGTATAAGCTATGTTCTCTAATAATAATACAAAAATTAGAAATCAGTGTGGGGGTGGGGAATTGCCATTAAAGATCCTAACTACCACATAATAAAGAAAATATGTCCTTGATTACCTATGAATCTTAGAGGAAATCAAAATAGATATTACATATTATGTAGGGTAGAAAATGTAGCAATATATATATAATATATATATATGGCCATAGGTAACAGTGAGCTTCAAAAAAAAAATTATAGGCTTAAGGGCCTTTCTTTTTGATGCTCTCATAAAGATACACCTCTCTTCTCCAAACACTTAACAATAATAGATAGAAAATAACACGAAAAAATGCATAGGAATACAAGAAATGCCTACACAGAATCTAAACCAGACAGAAGTGAACAGTGAGAAGGGTAGAAGCCTCGGGCTTCCATGTGGGTCCCGAAGCAAAGAGTGGTCACCAGGAATGTGTGACTCTTACAGGGAAAAGGGGAATAAAATTCTCAAGGTGAGACAGGAACCTGAATAAGATCATTACTGAAGCCAGCTGCTGGCAATGTGCTTGGCCACTTCAAGAAACAGTAAGGAAGCCACAGTGGGTGCAGCAGTGTGGTTAAGGAGAGCTAGCAACGAAGCCAGAGATGCTGCAAGCCCAGGCATGCTGGGCGCTGGCAGCCCTGATAAGGACTTTGGGTTTTATTCAGAGTGAGATGACAGGCCATTAGAAAGGCAGAGTGGGAAAAGTGATGCAATCTCACTTATATTTCAAAATGTTCTCTCTGCCTGCTGCATGGAAAACAGATGGGGAACCAGAAAACCTGTAGGCCAGTTAGCATTTGGAATAGTCCTGGTGAAAGACAGCCGTTTCTTGGACTAAGTGGTACTGCTTGAGGAGGCATAAAGAGGTTAAAATTTAGGGTATATTCTGAAGGAAAAGGCAGGATTTGCTTAAATTTTGGATATGAATTGTGAAAAAAACGAGAACAAGAAAATTCAGATATTCCAGCTGAAGCAACGGATAAATGGTCATTTTCCTGAAACAGGTAACATGGAAGAATCAGCTTGGGGATATCAATGTGCCTGTTTCAGCCAAATTAAGTTTGAGATGCTTATTAGATAGCCTATAGGGAATTGAATAAAATAGAGTCCAAAGGAGAAGCTGGAACTCACATATAAATTTTTGGAGTCATCAGTGTATGGATATTTAAAGCCACAAAAGTGGCTGAGAGCAGGAAGAGAGTGAGCGGAAACAGAGAAGAGAAGAGGTCCGAGCACGGAGGCCTCGGACACGCCAACACTCAGACAGGAGGAAAACTCCCAGAGGAGAAAAGGACAGAGATGCATGTGAGGCTGGAGAATAACCAAAAGAGAATGATGTCCAGGAAGCTGAGTGGAGAATTTCAAGAATTAGGACAAGGCCAACTGTGTCAAAGGCTGCTAACAGGTGGATGGATTGAAGACTGAGCATTGAGCCCTGTCCTCCGCAACGTGGAGGTCACTGGTGGTGTGGACAAAAGTGGTTTCATGAGTTTTTGAAAAAAATATTTGGGAACTTTTAGAGTGAAATACAAAAGCATACCTATCATTACAACTTTGGCAAAGGGAAGAATTTCTTCTACAAAAAACATAAAAAGCATGAACTGTATGAGGTAATGTTGATACATTTGAATACAGATTAGAGCTTAGAATTTCTATGCAAAAAAAAAAAACACACCATAAAGACAATTAAAAATCAAGCCACCAACTGAGAGAAGATACTTGAACTACCATATGATTACAACAATTAATAAAAGCAGTAGTAACAGCTAAGATCTACAGAGGGCTTATCTGCTAATCACAGTTCAACATGTTTTACATGCATTAACTTATTAATGTCTAGAACAATCTTTCTCCACTGTGGCCCCATGAGAGAAATAAGCCCTATAAAACATAATTTGAATGATGATTTTTCTCAGTTCTCCCAAGGATGGTCTATAGATAGCACCAGCTTAGATATACTGCAGGAAAGTTAACTCATTACATACAATGTATCCTAGCACCAGCTTAGATATACTGCAGGAAAGTTAACTCATTACATACAATGTATCCTGTAGGGAAGCCATTATCAAATAATTTGCTCTTGGGCCCACTTTACATTCTTTAAAAATATTGAATATCTCAAAGAGCTTTTGTTTATGTGAGTCATATCTACCAATATTTACCATATTCAAAATTAAAACAGAATTTTTGATATTTATTTTTAAAATGGCAAATCTCTTATACACTAACATATATAACTTATTTATGAAAAAAGATTTCAAGACTTACTATAAAGCTATAGATAGTGTCATCTTAGGGTAGATACATACATGGGTGAAACAGAATAGAGCCCAAAAATAGACCCACACAGACTTGATAATATGGGTAAATGTAGTAACCACATTGTTTTTTCATGTGAAACCTTCATAAGAGTGTATATCAATAATACCTTAATAAAAAAAAATAGACCCACACATATATGTCAATTGCTTTCAACAAGAGTGTCAAGGTAATGCAATGGAAAAAGGATTTTTTTCCAGCAAATAGAACCTGGACCTTTACTTTACACCATATATATGCTCACATTCTAGCAGTGAAGGAGTGGGAAATGTAATATCATCCCCTTATTTTCCGATCTCCCTAAATAGAAAGGGTTTTCAGGTGCTGGGAAGCCCAAACCAGAAATGCCCACTCCATTGTCTGACTTAGTTTTCCTCTGAGACCCACTGTAGGGTCACTGCCTCCAGAATTGGCCCTGGAAGATTTCCCTTCTCATGGACTCCTCCTCTGCACTCACATGGCACCAACTCTCCCATTCCTTAAACCCACTTCTTTTTTTTGAAGTTTTCATGGGAGTGTGTTTACTATACCAGAGACAGAGTGACCAATAGTTCCTGAGATGCAGAATTTCCAGTTTTAAAACCAAGGAAGTCTGGGTCAATTAAGATAAGATGGTTCACCCAGGGCAGAGATATTTTCCAATCTCCCTAAACAGAAAGGGTGTTCAGGTGCTGGGAAGCCCAAGCCGTCATATCCCACTTCCCTTCTAGCTCTCCTCCTAACTGAAAGGCAGCAGCCTTGCCTTCTCCCTGACCCCAGCCTCTTTGCTCACAGATGGGAAGCAGAGCCGGGCCAACCAGATGGCCCCTAAAGAGAATCTAACCTGAGAAACAGAATGCGTGCGAATGGCTCTCGGAGGGGGAAGGCCACCTGGATTCAGATCTGGGCTAGCATGAGGGGACTGTGTTTGCAGATGAACAACACTGCAGCCTGGACCTTCTGGAGCAGTTGTGCTGAGAGAAGCACCAACAGGAAACCGGGAGAAAAACAACTCTGGATGCAGGCAGCTTTCTGATTCCAGACCATACTTGCTATTCTTGGATTCTGGGGGATAGGCTGGAAGAATCCTTACCTAGCATGGCCTTACCAAAGTGTCTGGCTACCCCAGCCAGATTGAGGGCATTAATAAGCAGACTCCTAATATCTCTCACAGTGGAGGCACACTGCATAGAGTAGGTGTTCACTACATACAGGTAGAATCAATTACAGGCTGTGGTGGTTAAATTTATATGCCCTCATGGCTAGGCTATGTGCCCAACTGTTTGGTCAAACATGAGCCTAGATATTGCTGTGAAGACAGTTTGTAGATGTGCTTCACATGCACAATTGGTTGGCTTTAAGTGAAGCAGATTGCCCTCCATAAGCGGCAGACCTCATCCAATCAGTTGAAAGTTTTTAAGAGCAAAAAACTGAGGTTTCCCCAAGAAGAAAGAATTCTGCCTCAAGATGGAAACATAGAAATCCTGAGTTTCCAGCCTGCTGGCCTACCCTACAGATTTTGGATCTGCCAGCCCCCACAATCATGTAAGCCAATTCCTTAAAATAAATCTAGATAGATAGATGGATGAATAAGAAATAAGTATCTCCTAAGGGCAGGACCACTTCTGATAAAATGGTGCTTTCCAACAAATCCAACAGGAAGGTGGCTGCCCCAAGAGCTGGTGTGTTCCCTTCACATAGGTACTTTTGGTTTTAAGTTACAAATTTTAATCTTGGATAAAACAGAAAAGAACTCCCCTAGACACACAAGAGATGCGATTATACTAATGTTTATCAGGTGCTTGAACATCCCAGGCTCTACTGGACCATTTCATTTTTCTTCCCCACAGATCTGGGTTATAGGTCCTAGTATCATCATCTCCAGTGTACCTGAGAGGAAACTGAGGTTCAGGAAGGCTTGAGTAACTTGCTAAGTTCAAATTAGTAAGTGGAAACCAGCTACCTTAAGGAGTGGTCAAAGTCAAAATTTGAACCCAGGCTCTCCAACCATCGGACAAACTGCTTCTGGCACAAAGGATATGAAGGCCAGCACAGCGTGGGCATAAGGTACATCACAGTAGTGCCCGGCTGCCTTATGTTGTACTCAGAACTGTCCTCGCTGTGAGTCTGCAACACAGATATGGAGCCGGGTCACACTAAACCAGCTTCCCCTCACTCCCTCCAGCCTCATGGCTGTCAAATGGCTGCTGAAATGGCTCACCACACTCCAGGCCACATCCGACTGAAGCCTCCACCTCTCTTGTGAGAACAAGGGACAAATTCAAGATCTTCCACCAGGAACACAATGCTCCCTATGTATTGGGACTTGGTGTAATTACCACTGGGAAATTCACAGGGCCCCTCCTCCAACCCAACTCCCTCCAGTCCTGAGACCAGCCCAGTCAATGTGCCAGGGAGGGTCTCTGGGCCCTGCTCTTACTCCTGCTCCAGCTCAGTTTGCTCTGGAACATCTGAGGCACAAACAATTTAATCTGTAAAATGGGGTGCATACAATGGGGGGCAGGGACCAGAAGTCCTAATCTTTAGCATCTCCAAGAGTCCAACTGTGAGAACCCAGGCGCGGTAGCCAGCACATAAACATATGAGGAAATGACAGCATAAAAAGTAATGATGCCCAAGGCCTAAAAGGCATGTAATTTTGTAAGAACCTCGGAGGAAATAGTTGTGAAAAGGCACCCAAAGAATTTAGGCCCCAAAGTCGAATGCAAAACCTGGGTCCAAACGGGAAAACTGGAGAAGCTTCGCTAATTTTTACATGAGAAAAACCTCGAAAGCAGTAACACTAGCCACGGGGAGAGACAGCAGAGGGGCAGGCAGCTGTCTGCAACCTGTTACTTCAGCCCAGCTCCTTTGAGCTGGAGCTGAGACCTGGGGTCCGGTTACAGGCAGTGAGGAGATAACCAGCAGGGGGCTATTCTCAGAAACTGCCCCTGCTGTCCTCCCTGCTGGAAAGGGCAGCAGGGAGTGGCAGAAATATCAGAAAAGGACAAGCACCTTGCCCCTTGTGATATGTCCACCCCAGGCCATGTAGGAGAGACAGTCTATCTTTCCCTGGATCCTCAACAGAACTACCAAACTACTTTAACCTTTGCCTAACTTACTGTCCTAATTTACATTGATAGGGTTGACTAGAGAGGTTGCACAACTTTCCACGTAGTCACTGGGGTTCAAAATTTGAAATTTCACTCCTGTGAATTGCTTGTCTTTATCTTCTCCCCATTATTCTATTGTTTGCCTTTTGCTAACTAATTTGGAGAACTTTATATTCTCTGGATACTAATCCTCTCCCCATACCATATGCTGCAAATATTTTTCTCTTGTTTCTACCCTGTTTTCTTTTTCAACTCAGTTTGGTATCTTTTACCAAGAAAATTTTTTAATCTCATCATATTTATCTTTATTTTCCTTCTTGTTGGGTCTTACAAGAAAGCCTTTACTCTCCCCAATATTCTCTCATATTTTATTACTTCTAAAATTTGTTTCTGCTTTTCTCATGTTGATTGTTAATCACCTGCATTGTGTCATTTTCCCTTGGGAGCAGCTGTGAGGAGGAAATGCTGTGTGTGCTGCAGTGGGAAGAATGGGAACTTGACCTCTAGCAGTCCTAGACTCAGATTCCAACCCCACGTCCACTCGTTTCCTGGGGAGGCGGCTTAACTTTCCTGAGATTCGGTTTGCTCAACCCAGGTGGAGCAAACTGATAAATCACTTATTTCACCAATTTGAAGACATACCTTTTAACCCTTCTGAAATCAGGATGTATCTTAAAACAATGGTGTATTGTGGTTCAATCTATAGCTTTCTTAGTAATCTATAAATAATAGTGTCTTTCAGTTATGACTGTCTTGGACTTTTTGAAATGCCAAGGACCCAGCTCCCAAGTCCCTAAGTGAGATAAATGAGGCACTGAGGCACCCAGGCCAGCCGCGGAGTAGGCCTCCGACTGGGTGAGTCTGCTTAGGCCTTGCCCTGCCTGGCCTTTCCTCCTTAGTCTCCAGAACCTGAGCCCCCTTTCTGGGATCCCCTGCAGGCTCCCCCAACCAAAGGCCTTCAGCTGGACGAGGCCATATCTTCAGTTCTCTCCTTCTAGACACAGAATGCTCAGAGCCAACAATTCAGGGCTCCACATGACGCTGATCTCTCTCTACAGCCAAGGAAACTGCTCCCTCACCCTGAGGACACCTACCCCTGCCAGGCGCCAAGAGCCATCACTGTGCGTGTCCCCGCGTCCTCTCACAGCAGCCTCTGTCTGGCTCCTCTTGCTCCCTACCTGGGAGTTGGGGTTCCTCAGTTTCTGAAATCGCTGGCATGGACCCTGGTGCCCCTCACTAGACAGAGTGGCCTCAGTCAGAACCACCCCACTGGGCTTAGGGAAGGCAGGAAGGAGAAGGGAGCGAGCGAGGTGGTGGGCTGCAAACAGCAGAGACCCACAGCCAGTGCTGAGTGCACAGGGATGGCTCGGGACCTTTGCACAGCCTCATTCATCCTCAGGACCACCCAGAGACCCTCCCCCACTACAGATAAGGGGCTGAGCTGCGGGGAAGCTGAGCAGCATCACCACCGAGGACCTCACCCATCAGCATGGCTGGCCACCCTTCAGTCTGCAGTCCGGAGGCAGAGCGTGGGGCTAGGAAGCCAGAAGGAGGGCCCCATCAAAGTCAAGTCCACAAACCTATCGCATGGAAGGCCCACACTGGGTCTCACAGTTCAGGCAGATGGAGCCAAAAGGTCTGGTCCGCACCCCTCTGTCCACACCCCAAAGAGCAAGCAGAGCACGTACCACTCACACGGTCACACACTGACACACACAGCTCTCAGATCCCTAGCCTTTGTGCCACTGCCTTGCCCACGAAGAGGCCCCCCACCCAGCCACACAGTCACAACCAGGGTGGTCCTTGGCAAACACTACTGTGCTTCCAACTGTCAGCAGATCACAGCGATTCCTGCAGACTAGTCCTCCCACCCAGCATAATGCCAGGTCTTCGCTTCATCCACAGGAAAGCTTACCAGAGAACAAAGACTAGACTTTTATGAGAGTAACTGAATTTCCTCCAATTTACCCTAAAAAGCAAAATTACACAAGGGATCTAACAGACACAGGCAAGCAAGCCCCTCATCCCTGAAACACCAGAAAAACCGAGGTTGGCCACGCAGTGCTGTAGCTGGTGGGACAGCCCAGGTCCAGCGGGGAAGCACTCAGGAGGAGGCTGACCCGAATCCAAGGGAATCTGCCATCAGAGCCGGCGGGAAGGGGCCGAGGAAAGGAAGGAAAGGAGCACAACTTCAGTCTAACATGCCTCACCGAGAGGCAGAAGTTCTCCCACTTGCTGAAGAAATTCTTTGAATCCTGCCGACAACTGTTGGGAAAGGGTTGTTATCCACATTGCACAGGTGACTTTCCAAGGTCAAACTGGAGCCCAAATGAAAATCCAGGTGACCAGATTCCATTCCATCATGCTGGAGGCATTTTGAAAATAGCATCAACCAACCAAAGGGTGGAGAAGTGATCTATGACACTGCTATTTCCCACCCTTGAGCCCCTCAAGAAAAGATCTACCAGAGTCCAGAGAGTGGACATGGTCTGCTGAGAACTACAGGACCCTAGCCACAGGTGATGGTTGCTCTCCCAGGCTGGTGGGGCAGCCCTGTGTCGCCACAGACACACTTCTCATGATGTTCCTGCCTGATTTCCGGGCTCCCATTTGGAAGCTTAGAGCAGCCTCGGTGCTCATCTGCTACCTTAAGTGGGCCCTCAGACCCACACTCAGCTCCAAATTCTCAATTCTCTTGGCACAGAGGACCTTTCATCTCATGTCTACTGGGCACTGATCAGTGTCCTCCACAGGACTCTGGACACCTCCCCCACCCCCAGATACCTCTTCTCTCCTCAACACATATATTCTCTGAAAAAGATCAAACACTCCCCCTCTGCCCAAAATTGTACCTTGAATATTTGCATATTGACAGGAAATATTTTCTCAACAAGAAGAATGGGACGCTAATTGGTAGGTAATCTGGCACTCCGTCTGTGATTCTGTCAGTGGCTCCCCAACCCCTCCCCGCAGGGCACCACCCCAGATGCACTGTCTCCTGTGCCCAGGAAAGGGGCCATGAACAATGGCTCCAAAGTCCAGAAACTGGGGCATCCCCTCCTCCAGCCTCCAAGTGCACCTCTGCAGGCAGAGCCCCTAAATCTTCCAAGTGCATCAACTGAAAAACCATTGGAACTAACAGAAACGATCAAGAAGGGGGTTGAAGAATATCAGCGTGCCCGCATCAGTGGTGTCCCGCCACACCATGACAGCAAGAACGGGATGCTGCAGAGGACAGCTCCAAGCAAGGAATTCCCTTGATGTTTAGTGACTTGTGTGTGATGCACCAAGGATCCTGCCAGTGGGGAACATGATGCTGGACTGGCCAGATCACTGGTACAAGGGGGTGAGGGGGGAATATAATATTTATCACTTTCCCCCTCAGAGGGAAAAACCATAGGGAGCAATGACACCAGTACAGAGTGGAGTTAATGTCCACATAGTTACTGTTAGGAACTCATTAGGAAACCCCTACTGTAAGAACAGAATGTAGATCTTGAAAGATTAAATAAGTAATGTAAAAAAAAGCAACCTAAAATTCCTGATTACACACCACCAAAATCACGGAGAAGAATATAAAGGTGTCCTTATGTTTCTCGTATCCAGTAGATAATGTTGTATCCCTGATCGAGAGAGAAAATGGGCTCAAGTACAACTTTTATATAGGTTTTAAACAAAGCAAAACAAAATGAACAAAAGAGCAGTAGACTCATAGACACAGAGAATTGACTGGTGGTTACCATGGGGGAAGGGTTGGGGTGGGTGGGGAGGGCGAGGGGGATAAAGGGCCACAAAAATTCTCAATCATAATGTACGTTGGTCACAGGGATGGCAGTTCAGCATGGAGAATATAGCCAGTGATTCTGTAACATCTTTCTATGTTGACAGATAGTAACTACACTACTGGGGTTGAGGATCTAATAATATGGGTAACTGTTGTATATTTGAAACCAATATAAGATTATATGCCAATGATACTTCAATTTAAAAATTAAGGAAAAAAATTGGTTTTAAAATAGCATATGCTATTTAATAAACACTGTCTAATAGATTCTCCTAAGATAAATTGGTATCAAAAGGCTGAGGTGGAGGGGGGGAATTAGAGGAAAATAAACACTAAGCAGATGCAAAGACAAAAATAGAAGCATTGGTCAAACTAAAATCCAAGTCAAAATCCTAAAATAAGAAATGAAAATGAGTGAGTTATGAGTGAAGAGGTGATATTGAGAAAGAATTGGCATTACTTACATTTTATAGATTGTATTTCGGGGTCTACAACATGTCCCACACCACGAGTATAACTGTGGTTTTCTTATATTTCTACTGAAGACTTTTCAGGTCAAGGGGAGGGGTCACACTGCATAGCACACAACCTTTCATTCAAAAAAGATATCTTCTAGGATATTGACTTCCAAGAGGATGGCAGCGAGAGCAGGGCGGCAGAAATCTCCTCCCAAAACTATGTATATCTATGAAAATACAACTATTCCTAAAAGAGAGACCAGAATACACAGGAAAGTGCACAGCGTGCAGCTACACCTGAGAGGACTAGGCACCCCGCAAGGCAGGTAAGATATGGAGCCGCGACCCAGCGGGACCCGAGCACTCACCCACCCCAGCGCACCGGCGGGAAGAGAGGATTCAGAGCCGGGAGGGAGTGGAAGTACACCCGGCGAAATAACCAGCCCCGGTGATCTGCACGGGGAGCGCTGACACACATCTCACGGTGTAGCAGAGATTGGAGAGACAGAGGGTGCAGGATCTGAGCGGGGAACGCACAAGGGTGCTTGCAGCCGGCTCCCGGGAAGGGAAAAAAAAAGGGAAACCACGCGCTTTTTGCAGTGGTCTTAAAGAGACAGGAGCCCAGCAGAGGAGCCGGAACACCCTGGCACACTCAGCCCAGCAGGCTGGGAGTCCTGGGGAGTTTCGACCCCTTAGCTGGCAACTGGGAAAGGGTGGCCGCACTTAGACTTCCCAAAACGCTCAACAGCCTCCCATTCGTTCCCACCCCGGCCAGAGCTATAAAGGGCCCTGCAGAGCGGCATGGCCATGGCTGCGGAATAGTAGAGCAACAGCACCACCTACAGCATCCCCACAGAATCTACTCCCAGTGGGCGTTTTTTATGTGTGTGTGTGTGTGTGTGCTTTGTTTTTTTTCTGTTTGTTTTTTTCTTTCTCTTTTTTTTCTTTTCCTTTCTTTTTTCTTTTTTTTTCTTTCTTTCTCTCTTTTCTTTTATTAAGTCTTAAAGAGCCCAGATGACATACGTCGCAACTACCAGCGACCACTTCTACAGCCATGAAAAGACAGAGGAATATGGTGCAGACTAAGATCAACCAGACAACCCCAGAGAGGGGGCCTGAAGGGATGGAAATGCACAGTCTTCCTGAAAAAGAATTCAGAATAAAAGTCATAACCATGCTGATGGACCTACAGAGAAATGTGCTAGAGCTGAGGGAGGAAGTGAGGGAAGTCAGGAAAGACAATGCAGAAATCAGACAAGCGATCAACGGGCTTAACAGCAGACTGCATGAGATGCAAGAGACTGTTAATGGAATAGAAATCAGAGGACAGAAATACAGAGAAGCTGAGGCAGAGAGAGATAAAAGGATCTCTAGGAATGAAAGAATATTAAGAGAACTGTGTGACCAAACCAAACGGAACAATATTCACATTATAGGAGTACCAGAGAAAGAAGAGAGAGAAAAGGGGCTAGAAAGTATCTTTGAAGAAATAATTGCTGAAAACTTTCCCTCCTGGGGAAGGAAATACTCTCGCGGTCCACGGAAGCCCAAAGATCTCCCAACACAAGGGACCCAAGGAAGACACCAAGACACATAATAATTAAAATGGCAAAGATCAAAGATAAAGACAGAGTATTAAAGGCAGCTAGAGAGAGAAAAAAGATCACCTACAAAGGAAAACCCATCAGACTATCATCAGACTTCTCAACAGAAACCTTACAGGCCAGAAGAGAATGGCATGATATATTTAACGTTATGAAACAGAAGGGCCTTGAACCAAGAATATTGTATCCAGCATGATTATCATTTAAATATAATAGAGGGATTAAACAATTTCCAGACAAGTGCAAGTTGAGAGAGTTTGCCTCTCATAAAACACCACTACAGGATATCTTAAACGGACTGCTCTAGAGGGAAGCACACCTAAGGCTAAAAAGATGTCACCAGAGAAAATAAAATCATAGCAAAGAAAGCAGACCATCCAAATACTAACTAAAAGGCAAAGAATAAAACACCTAGTATATAAAGAATGGAGGAGGAAGAATAAGAAGGGAGAGAAATAAGGAAACATCAGATGGTGTTTACAATAACTTAACAAGAAAGTTAAGTTAGATTGTTAGATACTAAAGAAGCAACCCTTGAACCTGTGGTAACCACAAATCTAAAGCCAGCAATGGCAATAAGTACATATCTACCCATAATCACCCTAAATGTAAATGGACTGAATGCACCAATCAAAAGACACAGAGTAACAGAATGGATAAAAAAATAAGACCCATCTATATGCTCCTACATGAGACTCACCTCAAACCCAAAGATATACACAGACAAAAAGTGAAGGGATGGAAAAAGATATTTCATGCAAACAACAAAGAGAAAAAAGCAGGTGTTGCAGTACTTGTATCAGACAAAACAGACTTCAAAACGAAGAGAGTAGTAAGAGATAAAGAAGGACATTACATAATGATAAAGGGGTCAGTCCAACAAGAAGATATAACCATTATAAATATATATGCACCCAACACAGGAGTGCCAGCATGTGTGAAACAAATACTAACAGAATTAAAGGAGGAAATAGACAGCAATGCATTCATTTTAGGAGAGTTCAACACACCACTCACTTCAAAGGACAGATCAACCAGACAGAGAATAAGTAAAGATACAGAGGCACTGAACAACACACTAGAAAAGATGGACCTAACAGACATCTACAGAACTCTGCACCCAAAAGCAGCAGGATACACATTCTTCTCAAGTGCACATGGAACATTTTCCAGAATAGACCATACACTAGGCCACAAAAAGAACTTCAGTAAATTCAAAAATATTGAAATTCTACCAACCAACTTCTCAGACCACAAAGGTATAAAACTAGAAATAAATTTTAGAAAGAAACCAAAAAGGCTCAGAAATACATGGAGACTTAACAACATTCTCCTAATTAATCAATGACTGAAAGACCAAATCAAAACAGAAATGAAAGAATATATGAAGACTAATGACAACAACAACACAAAGCCACAACTTCATGGTGATGCAGCAAAGGCAGTTCTAAGGGGAAAGTATATTGCAATCCAGGCCTACCTAAAGAAAGAAGAACATTCCCAAATGAACAGTCTAAAGACACAATTATTGAAATTGGAAAAAGAAGAAGAAATGAGGCCCAAAGTCACCAGAAGAGGGACATAATAAAGATCAGACAAGAAATAAATAAAATAGGGAAGAATAAAACAATAGAAAAAATCAATAAAACCAAGAGCTGGTTCTTTGAAAAAATAAACAAAATAGATAAACCCCTAGCCAGACTCATTAAGAGAAAAAGGGAATCTACACCCATAAACAGAATCACGAATGAGAAAGGAAAAATAATGACGGACCCCACAGAAATACAAAGAATTATAAGAGAATATTGTGAGACTCTATATGCTAACAAGCTGGAAAACCTAGAAGAAATGGACGACTTCTTAGAAAAATACAACCTTCCAAGACTGACCAAGCAAGAAACAGAAAAACTAAACAGACCAATCGCCAGCAATGAAATTGAATCAGTAATCAAAAAACTACCCAAGAACAAAACCCCCGGACCAGATGGATTCACCTCTGAATTCTACCAGACATATAAAGAACAAATAACACCCATTCTCCTAAAAGCTTTCCAAAAAATAGAAGAGGAGGGAATACTTCCAAACTCATTCTATGAAGCCAGCATCATTCTAATACCAAAACCTGGCAAGGACCTCACCAAAAAAGAAAATTACAGACCAATATCCCTGACGAACGTAGATGCAAAAATACTCAACAAAATATTAGCAAACCGAATCCAGAAATACATCAAGAGGATCATACACCATGATCAAGTGGGATTCATCCCAGGGATGCAAGGGTGGTACAACATTCGAACATCCATCAACATCATCCACCACATCAACAAAAAGAAGAACAAAAACCACATGATCATCTCCAAAGATGCTAAAAAAGCGTTTGACAAAATTCAGCATCCATTCATGATTAAAACTCTCAACAAAATGGGTATAGACGGCAAGTACCTCAACATCGTAAAGGCTGTATATGACAAACCCACAGCTAACATCATACTTAACAGCGAGAAGCTGAAAGCTTTTCATCTAAGATCGGGAACAAGACAGGGATGCCCACTCTCTCCGCTGTTATTCAACATAGTACTGGAGGTCCTAGCCACGGCAATCAGACAAAACAAAGACATACAAGGCATCCAGATTGGTAAAGAAGAAGTCAAATTGTCACTATTTGCAGATGACATGATACTGTACATAAAAAACCCCAAAGACTCCATTCCAAAACTACTAGAACTAATATCTGAATTCAGCAAAGTTGCAGGATACAAAATTAACACACAGAAATCTGTTGCTTTCCTATACACTAATGATGAACTAACAGAAAGAGAAATCAGAAAAACAATTCCATTCACAATTGCATCAAAAAGAATAAAATACCTAGGAATAAACCTAACGAAGGAAGTGAAAGACCTGTAATCTGAAAACTACAAGACCCTCCAAAGAGAAATTAAAGAGGACACTAACAAATGGAAATGCATCCCATGCTCTTGGCTAGGAAGAATAAATATTGTCAAAATGGCTATACTACCTAAAGCAATCTACAGATTCAATGCAATCCCTATCAAACTACCAACAGCTTTCTTGAATGAACTGGAACAAATAATTCTAAAATTCCTATGGAACCACAAAAGACCCCGAATAGCCAAAGTAATCCTGAGAAGGAGGAATAAAACAGGGGGAATTACGCTCCCTGACTTCAAGCTCTACTACAAAGCCACAGTAATCAAGACAATTTGGTATTGGCACAAAAACAGACCCACAGACCAGTGGAACAGAATAGAAAATCCAAACATTAATCCAAACATATACAGTCAATTAATATTTGATAAAAGAGCCTTGGATATACAATGGGGAGATGACAGCCTCTTCAGCAGCTGGTGTTGGAAAAACTGGACAGCTACATGTAGGAGAATGAAACTGGACTACTGTCTAGCCCCATACACAAAGGTAAACTCAAGGTGGATCAAAGACCTGAATGTAAGTCATGAAACCATAAAACTCTTAGAAAAAAACATAGGCAAAAATCTCTTGGACATAAACATGAGCAACTTCTTCATGAACATATCTCCCTGGCAAGGGAAACAAAAGCAAAAATGAACAAGTGGGACTATATCAAGCTGAAAAGCTTCTGTACAGCAAAGGACACCATCAGTAGAACAAAAGACATCCTACAGTATGGGAGAATATATTCATAAATGACATATCCGATAAGGGGTTGACATCCAAAATATATAAAGAACTCACGCATCTCAACAAACAAAAAGCAAATAATCCAATTAAGAAATGGGCAGAGGACATGAATAGACACTTCTCTAAAGAAGAAACTCAGATGACCAACAGGCACATGAAAAGATGCTCCGCATCATTAGTCATCAGAGAAATGCAAATTAAAACCACAATGAGATATCACCTAACACCCGTTAGGATGGCCGCCATCCAAAAGACAAACAACAACAAATGTTGGTGAGGATGTGGAGAAAGGGCAACCCTTCTACACTGCTGGTGGGAATGTAAATTAGTACAACCATTGTGGAAAGCAGTATGGAGGTTTCTCAAAAAACTCAAAATTGAAATACCATTTGACCCAGGAATTCCACTACTAGGAATTTACCCTAAGAATGCAGCAGCCCAGTTTGAAAAAGATATATGCACCCCTATGTTTCTTGCAGCACTATTTACAGTAGCCAAGAAATGTTAGCAACCTAAGTGTCCATCAGTAGATGAATGGATAAAGAAGATGTGGTACATATACACAATGGAACATTATTCAGCCATAAGAAGAAAACAAATCCTACCATTTGCAACAACATGGATGGAGCTAGAGGGTATTATGCTCAGTGAAATAAGCCAGGCGGAGAAAGACAAGTACCAAATGATTTCACTCATATGTGGAGTATAAGAACAAAGAAAAAACTGAAGGAACACAACAGTAGCAGACTCACAGAACCAAAGAATGGACTAACAGTTACCAAAGGGAAAGGGATTGGGAAAGATGGGTGGGAAGGGAGGGATAAGGGGGAAAAAGGGCTATTACAATTAGCATACATAATGTACTGGGTGTGGGCATGCAGTGGGGGGATACGGGGAAGGCAGTATAACACAAAGAAGACAAGTAGTGATTGTATAACATCCTTCTACATGATGGACAGTGACTGCAATGGGGTATATGGTGGGGACTTGATAATAGGGGGAGTCTAGTAACCATAATGTTGCTCATGTAATTGTATATTAATAATAGCAAAATAAAAATATATAAAAAAATTTTTAAGTGAATGAGTGGACTAAAATTCATATGAAACCACAAAAGACCCCAAATAGCCAAAGCAATCCTGAGAAGGAAGAATAAAGCTGGGGGAATTATGCTCCCCAACTTCAAGCTCCACTACAAAGCCACAGTACTCAAGACAATTTGGTACTGGAACAAGAACAGACCCACAGACCAGTGGAACAGACTAGGGAACCCAGATATAAACCCAACCATATATGGTCAATTAATATATGATAAAGGAGCCATGGACATACAATGGGGAAATGACAGCCTCTTCAACAGTTGGTGTTGGCAAAACTGGACAGCTACATGCAAGAGAATGAAACTGGATTATTGTTTAACCCCATACAGAAAAGTAAACTCGAAATGGATCAAGGACCTGAATGTAAGTCATGAAACCATAAAACTCTTACAAGACAACATAGGCCAGAATCTCCTGAATATAAGCATGAGCAACTTCTTCCTGAACACATCTCCTTGAGCAAGGGAAACAAAAGCAAAAATGAACTCATTGGACTACATCAAACTAAAAAGTTTCTGTACAGCAAAAGACACCATCAACAGAACAAAAAGGCATCCTACAGTATGGGAGAATATATTTGTAAATGACATATCCAACAAGGGGTTAACATCCAAAATATATAAAGAACTTACACGCCTCAACACCCAAAAAGCAAATAACCCAATTAAAAAATGGGCAGAGGATACGAAGAGACAGGTCTCCAAAGAAGAGATTCAGATGGCCAACAGACACATGAAAAGATGATCTACGTCACTAATCATCAGGGAAATAAATGCAAATTAAAACCACAATGAGATATCACTTCACACCATTAAGGATGGTCAGCTTTGAAAAGACTAAGAACAACAAATGCTGGTGAAGATGCAGAGAAAGGGGAACCCTCCTACACTGCTGGTGGGAATGTAAGCTAGTTCAACCACTGTGGAAAGCAATATGGAGGTTCCTCAAAAACCTGCAAATAGAAATACCATTTGACCCGGGAATCCCACTCCTTGGAATTTACCCAAAGAATACAACTTCTCAGATTCAAAAAGACATATGCACCCCTATGTTTATTGCAGCACTTTTTACAATAGCCAATATATGGAAACAACCTGAGTGTCCATCAGTAGATGAATGGATAAAGATGAGGTGGTACATACACACAATGGAATACTATTCAGCCATAAGAAAGAAAGAAATCCTACCATTTGCAACAACATGGATGGAGCTGGAGGATATTATGCTCAGTGAAATAAGCCAGGCAGAGAAGGACAAGTGCCAAATGATTTCCCTCATTTGTGGAGTATAACAACAAAGCAAAACTGAAGGAACAAAATAGCAGCAGACTCAGAGATTCCAAGAAAGAACTAGTGGTTATCAAAGGGGAAGGGTGTGGGAGGGCGGGTGGGGAGGGTGGAAGAAGGGGATTGCGGAGTATTATGTTTAGTACACATGGTGTGGGGGATCAAAGGGAAAACAGTGTAGCACAGAGAAGGCAAATAGTGAATCTGTGGCATGTTACTACACTGATGGACAGTGACTGCATTGGGGTATGGGTGGGGACTTGATAATATGGGTAAATGTAGTAACCACATTGTTTTTTCATGTGAAACGTTCATAAGAGTGTATATCAATAATACCTTAATTTAAAGAAAAAGTGAATGAGTGGAAAAACATCAGTCACCAAAGCCAAGGTCAAAGCCAAAAACAGGATGAGTGTCCACACTCCATTGCTGAGCATCTAGATGGTTTTGAATGGATTGTGTCCCTTCTGTAAGGTGTGGCTTCCTCATCTGAAATGGATTCGCAGGGCTATGGAAACATTCAAGGAGAACAGGTGTCTGGTGAATGCAAAGCTCACAGACAAGGTGGGGGCTTGTTGCAACCCTTCATCACGATCCCAGGACAGGGAGCAGGAGTGTGCATCCCGGACCCCACACAAGAAGCTCTGCAGCCTTCTGGGGCACAGCCAGCCCCCCAGGGCTTCCCTGTGGTCTGAGGCAAAGAGTGGACCTCCAAACGGGATCCTGAGCTGGAATACACACATTCCTCGGTGTGTTCCCACTGTTCCATTCTTTATAAATCAGAAAATTAATTACCCAGAAAAGAGTCTTCTGCAACCAGAAACCCGAATGACTTTAATGTATAATTTATACATGAAAATGTAGATGTCAATGTGTGACAAATCACCATAAAAATATTTTTGCAGTTAAATTTTTAGGCATCTGTCTTCCTCCCTGAAGAGCCACCGCACAGACGATGTGAGGCCCCAGAGCTCAGACCGGGTGGGGCTGGAGAAGCGGCCTGTCATTTTCACCAGTGACACAGCTGCCAGTGCAGTCAGCACCGAAGGCCAGCCCTGGCAAAGCCACACACAGCCAAGTCACAGCTCTCTCCGCTTGGAGTCCTGCTGTGTCTCGTTCAGAACAGGGATTTAACACTACGTGCCTGCTCTGTGCTAGACCCAAGGATGGAAGACAGAATGGAAAATGGCCTCCCGCTCCAGTGACTTGTGTCCCCTGGGAGAGCCAGGCAAGCAGATGATGGATGACAATTACAGTGTGGCAAATGTTAGCATAGGGATGGGTCCTACATGCCAAGCAGCTGCAGAGGAGCAAGTACTTCCCTGTTCCAGGTGCATTCCCCAAAGACCCCACAGGCGGGGGCTAGTCCTGAAGGAGTTTGTAAGGAGGGTGAAGGCAGGGGACATTCCCAACAGGAAGAGCTCTGCGTGCAGCACAGATGCTAAAGCAAGCCTGTTCAGATGGGTGTGAGTAGGGCCCATGGCACATGGCAGGGACCGTCCAGCAGTGAGCCTGAAGTGGAGAGCAGGAGCTAGGTCACCAAGAAGCCTGTATGCCTAGTCCAGAAATAGGACTTTGTGCTGATTGCAAACTTTAAAGAGATCCAGTCTACACTTCACTCTGATGAATAGTATGAAGGCCAAAAGGAGGGTTGTAGTGGAAAGCGAAGGAGAGCTTGCAAACTGTCAGGTGTGGCGCCCACATAAAGTAGTGTTCCCAGCAGCAGCTTGAGTCCTGCACCGAGCCTCGGCAGCTGGACTGCTTGGGTGTGTCTGCATTCATGGGTACACCAGTGCACGGGCTTAATGGGCACATGACGGCACATCACCCGCCTGAAATGTAGGCTGGGCCCTTGCTTCCTGTCTGCAGTTACCACTGCCATTCGGGGCTGGTCATTCACTGTGCAAGGCATACCCTGCCACCCTCTGTCCAGATGCCCAGTGGGGCTCTAGGCACAACCTCAAGCACCCACACATGAGGGTAGGCATGCAGGGCACAGTGCCTGGCGCTGGCCCTGGCTGAGAAGCACCCTGCCACACATACGAAGGAAGGAGGACCTGCATGTCTTCATTGCACAGGGCCCTCTGACCCAGAGCCTCTGGTGAGGTTCAAGAACATGCCATCTTCCTCACCAGGCAATCACAACCTGTGTCTCAGCACAATGTGAGATCCCAATGGTGTGTTCTCAGAACTTGCGCCTCCCACAAGACAAAGCTAGTCTCCATTCCCCAACCCCATCAGGGTCCCTGGGTAGCCCTCTCTGCAGCCTTGGAGCCCTACAGACCTGGTCAGAAGATAGAGGCCCAGGCTAACGGGACCTGATGCTCCCAGAACAAGAGTTTCAAGTCCCCCAGCCACCATCACACAAGTGCCCATTTTAAAGAACATAGACTGACATCAGTAACTTTTCCACCTCCTGGGAAGCTAGGGGTCAGCCTCTCATCGACTCCTGGCCACATACCTTGCTTGACCTTCGGAGGTCTGAAGCCCTCCACCTGGGCCAGAGCCTCCCAAGCTTCACGCTCCCTCCAGCGCCTCAGCTGCTCCTCCCGCATCTTGTAGAAGAGGATGTGCTTCTGCACATCACTGAGCTCAGCAAGGAGCTCAGGGTCGATGTACGTGTCATGCAGGATCTGCTGCAGCATCATGCCACCTGCGACGTACACACCAGAAGGGAGGCCAGTCAGGGAAGCTCAGCCAGGGGGACACCACGCCGGGCTCCTCACTCCAGGGCTGCTCCAGGTGCCTCTTCTCTGTGCAGCATCGTCACTCTGTGCCGGCTCCCAGCCAGCAACAGACTCACCTCTTCTGCCCAGGACAGCAGAAGGGACCAGGCAGCAGAAAGCAAAGGGACAGCTGGGCCCCTGAAAAGGAGAGCAAGCCCCAGGAGCAGTCTAGTCCTGCTGTTTGGCCACCAAGCACCACGTCTCAGTAGTGCCTGTGTGTGGGCCTCCCCTGGGGTTCTGGGATGACGGGGAGGGTCAAAGCCTCCAGCTCCAAAGGGCAATGCCCAGGCCCAGCCCCACCTGGGCAGGCAGGTGTCAAGTGATCTGTTGGTGGAAGGTAACAATGACACCAGCTGTATCAATGACACTGCCCTGGCCAGCCAGGAACCGATCTCTCCCCCACAGGTAAGAGGAGGAGGAGGAGAAGGAGACAGTTTTGTCTACTAATTCCATGCCTTTTGAGCCAATTTCAAACTGGCCAGAGGATCCAGCCAGGAGCTTCCAGGCTCCACAGCCTCTCCCTCCACCTGCTCCATATGGCCAGGCTTCTTCTTTTCCAGAACACTTGGCATCCTGAAGTCATGCTTTTTAAACTCTTCCTGGGGGGAGGAAAGAGCTGTCCTTCTGTCTGTACTATGGCGGAGCAAGAAGACAAAGTGGATTCAGCAGGATTATTGAAGAGGCTTTTTCATGGAATTCAAGGACAGGAAGGAGGCAGACAGTGCTCGCCCCTCTCCCTATAATGAGGCTCTAAAGCTTTGCATGTGCTGACAGATTAACCCTCCTGGGGCCAATTTTGTTTGCTCTTGTCCATCTTTTCATAGTTTATTGCAGCTGAACCAAAAAGAACAAAACGGTCTTCTCTGTGCCCGGAATATGAAGCACCTGGATGGAGCAGGATGGTGCTTTCAGATGGGTAGGCGCCTAATGGGTGCACAGAGCTACTCGCAGCTCAACTTGTATTGGGACGAGGAAATGGGGTCCAGGGAAGGTAAGTGACTTGCTTATGGCTGCCCAATTGATAAGCTGCTGATCTGGGACTCTACCCAATTTTCAAATTTGACATCCACTGGCAGCTAAGAGCCTTTTGATGGTTTGAAAATGTAACTCAGTCAGGAGGAAAAACAAACAGGGTTAGGCACTGTGGCCTGGCTGGACTGGTGATCCTCATGTCCCTTCCCGCCCCACACGGACCAGGTGGATCAGGCACCCAAGACCAATGGAACATAGGTGTGAGTGGGCCCTCCTCCCCCTGCAAGGAAAATGTGCAACAGGAGGAAGGATTAAGTAAGCTCAGGTGAGCTTGAAGTCCTCAGGGTCAAAAAGAAGTGTGGAGGGGCGGGCTGTTACCCCCACCCCGCCCCAGTCTAGCTGGCTTGTCCGGGTGTGACCCAGACCTTGGAGCCTTCACGCAGAGACTCCCACCCTGCCTTCTTCTCTGCCCGCCCCACCTTAGACCTTTCAGCGACTCCCCCCATCTGGAGTCCCCGCCCCTCTGTTTCTTAGAGGAAGGCCTTCTGCAGCCTCCTCTTGCCTTAGGCACAGCTCTTTCGGGCCCTAACCGATGGGTGGAAGCCCAGAGTTCAAAGAGGAGCAAGGGCGGGAAGGGGCGATGGGAGTCTAGCCTCAGCTGGCAGCGCCCTTCTTTCTTTCTGGGTCTCCCAGGCGTCTGCAGTAAGACGAGGGCACAGAGAGCAGCACCGTCCGGAGCAGCAGGAATGGGCACCCTGCATGTGGCCGTGAGGTCCAGTCCTCTAGGTGGGTGGCGGCAGGAAAGGAACGGCCCCATCTGGTACCCCGTTTGGTGCCACGGGGGATGACGGCGCTCCCGCGCAATCCCAGGTCAGTGGGGCAGGAGGCCAGGCTGGGTCCGGTTCGGGAAAGGCGAGCTGCTCGGCCGCTCGGCGCCACCTCCGCCTGCGGTCAACCCTTCCCGCTCGGCCCGGCCTGGAGCGCCCCCTGGCGGCCGGTCCAGGAGCCGCGAGGCGTGGGAGAGCCTGCGTGGAGGGAGACCAGGGGGACGGTGCGGGGAGGCCTGGCGACCCCGCGCGAGGTCGGCCGCCGCGGCTGTGCGCGCCTGAACGCGCTTGGATCTGGGTGGAGGGGTCCCCTTCCTCGCCTCCCGTAGGGTGCGGCGGGGACACGGCGGAGGTTAATAGCTGGGACTCCAGGGGCAAGGGCCACGCAGACAGGGGAGCCCGTGGCGGTTCCGACCGAGAGAAGTACCCACTGAAAACGAGGCGAGGGGGCCCCTGAGTATTCAAACAGGGTATTCTGCCGCCTTTCTAGTGGTTTTATTTTTTCATTTTTCATTGGCCGGTGTGTTTGATTTTGCATGCCAACGCAGTTCTTTCTGGGGCTGGAGGGACACGCCAGGCAATGTTGTGCAAGTGACTGGAAACCACCTGAATGTCCCTGTGTGGGGTGGGGAACCGCCCAGTGAGGACCACTACACCTGTCACAAAGAGTGGGGTAGATCGGCTGCTTTGGTGAGGGAAAATGTCCGTGGCAGATAAAATGAAAAGCAACATGCAGAATATTGTGCACAGTACAATCCATTTTGTAAACTCTTACTACTTTGTGTAGACAAAGGAAAAAATATGGAACACACACGGGTTTTATGCTTTATTCTTAGAAGGGGGGCACTTTAGACATTTCCCTGTTTTTTCATACGGTAAGATAAATAATTCACGTGACTGAAATAAATTGTATTTCAGAAGTCCTAAAACACAATTCCAAAAATGTCGGCCTCTGGAGGTCAGTGCTGGTAGGGCAGAGACCCGCAGGCACAGCCTTGTCGGCTCAGGCACCACCCGGAGAGGGGTGAGCGGGCAAAGCTAGACCTTCCTAGCCTGCAAGGCTAGGAAGTGGGGATGGATAAACCGTTCATGACCCAGAGGTTCCTATATTGGAGAAGGGCTTGGAGGCGTTTCTCCGGCACTGGTGTGGATGTGGAGAGGAGACTGAAGAGCAGGAGGCAGGGAGAATAACCAGCACACTTGGGCCGAAGTGTAGGAGAGGGCTGACAAGGACTGTACCGGAGTTGCCGGTGGGAACCAAGAAGAGCAGAATTGGGAGACACTCCTTATCCCAGAGCCTCCTATCGGTATCTCTGCTTCCATCTAAAAATCCTTTTAAAACTTAGGTCATGTCATTCTATGCTCAAAACCTTGCAATGGCTCCCGTTTTTTTTTTCAGAGGCAAAGCCCACAAGGCCCTCCACCAACCGTCTCACTGCCCAGCCCCTCAGATAGCCCCTCATTCCTCCCTCCATCCTGCCCCAGCCTGCTGGTCCTCTGGGCTTTCAGCAAACACCCCAGACTTGTTCCCACCCCAAGGCCTTACACTGGCTGTTCCCTCTGTCCGGAAACCACGTGGCTCAATCACCTCTTTCAAGTCTTTGCTCAAACTTTTAACTCCTCTATACTCCTGACCCCCACCCCCACCCCACCATTCTGCTCAATTTTTCCTTTATCACTTACCTTGTAAATACCATTTTACTTACTTGTGTTTTTGTATCTCTCTCCCTGATAAAAAGCACCACCAAGCAGGTACTTCACTTAGTCCTCAGTACCTAGAACTCTGCTTGGCATGCCAATAAATATCTATTGGAAAAGAGAATGAATTAAGAAACTTTGGGGATGGAATGTAGACCTGTGTAAATGCTGGGGAGGCGTCCAGAATAGGATGCTGGAGCGAGGTTGGTGGAGACTTGGACCTGGCCGTCATGGGCAGATAGGGTAAATCTGTGGGGGATTAGGTGGACTGATGGCCCGGCCATAGGCGGCCTGCCCTGGCTCTCCCCGCATGCCCTAACCACATGGCTCCCTCCGAAGTGGATCATGAGATGGCCACAGAACCCACCATTGTGGTGTTGGGGAAGCCCAGGTACAGCCACCCTGTAAGGATCAGCTGAGGGAAGCTGAGGTCGGTGGTCTTCTAGAAACCTTACTGGGTTTGGATATGCCTATTTGGGAGGCCTTGCTGGGGCGAGCTGAGTTGCTCTATGTTAACACAGGCTAAAAATCAGGGTTCCCGAGTGGCAGACAGTGGGGGAAGAGGAGAGGGAGATGGCCATAACCTGAGGACATGGACCACACTGCCCCAAATCTCCATCAAAATGATTTAACTCACAGAACACTTGAGATTTCTTATTTAGGGGGAAAAAAAGGTACAAAATCTCAATTACAAATTAGTCACGGGAATAGAGAATATAGTCAACAACACTGTAAGATCTTTGTATGTTGACAGGTGGTAATTACACTTTTTGGGGTGAGCATTTAATAATGTAGACAACTGTCAAATCACTATGTTGTATATTCAAAACCAATATTGTATATAAACTACACTTCAATTTTTTAAAAAAGTAAACTTTATCCAGTTCAGCCAGGACAGAGGAGGGACAAAACAGACTGCTAAGGGAACATGTGCTGCTAGGAGCATGAGTCCCCAGAATTAGCAAAAGTCACAGGGAGGGTTTGGCGCTTTCCCTACCATGGTATTGGTGGGATCCGAGTACCTCTAAAAGGCAAGGAAGCCCAAGCTGACGGCTGGAAGCAACAAGGTAACAGTCATAAAACATTGTTGATGATGACGACAGAGCCCGGGGTTGCAGCCAACCAGGCCTGACCTCCCAGGTGGTGCTTCTCGTTTCCACACTGGCTTTTCCCTCCTGTAGGTGGAAGCCATCTGGGCTCTGCACAGAGCTTCTGTCTGCAGTAAATGGATGAGGTAAGTCATGTCAGAGCTGCCCAGGTACATTGTAGGGGACAACATGAGTTATTTTACCTGCCCCTTAATCTGGGACCTGGTTTCTCACTAACTTGGTGAATCAAAATATTAAGTGGGGTGGTGGGTTTTGGTAGGTAATTCTGTCTGTCCAGCAAGCTTACCCAGATGCCTTCTGGTTTTAAGGAAAAAGTACTGAGTCCCAGACAGGCATGGGATTCAGGCCCTGGACATACAAACACTGGAAGAAACTGGCTAATTTTCTACTACCGTTCTCACTTGGGGCTGCTGGTGCTCGTGTTTCCCTGTAGGGGAGTTCTGCATGAGGGGCAACATGCAGAGAGAAGCTGAAACACTGCTAGAGAGAAAACACCCTGGTAGTATGAAGTCCCATCCACGGCCCCAAGGCCCCCTTCCTCTCTGTGAACATCTGTCCCACTGGCCCTCCCCGCCGTAGAAGCTGGTAAACCCTTTTGCTTAACCTTGAGTTAAGGTCACTGCAACCCCTGTGTCCTGACCAGCCCAGTGGCTTAGCTCTCTGCATTTTTCCTACCAACGATGCCTCAGAGGTGGATAGGACATGGCACTAAAAAGGTGAGGCACCCGGGCCAGACCCTCTCACAGGGCCCTTCCTGATGTCCCATTTCCCACAGGAAGTCCTCCCAGGCCCCAGGTCTCTCTGAATGCAGCCTCCTCACCTCCTTGCTGCCCCAAGGAGTGACACAGCAAAGAAAGAGGCAGTTTCTGGAGGAGGCTGAGTCCCCTGCTCACAGGATGCCGAGTCCTTTGTGCCCGCACACAGCTAGTGGAGCAGGAAGCTCTGGGTCCTCAGGGCACAGGGAGTGTAGTGTTGAACCAGTTGCCTGCCACCTCTCCATCCACTGTCTGGCACAGATGGATGACATACACTTGCCTACAATCCTGCCCCCTAAACCTCTCCTGGAGCCCCAGTCCTGCTAATTAGAAAACACTCTACTCCACCCGAATTCCCCTGGAATGAAGCTGCTTAGCACAAGTATAACATTGACCAAGTCTCAGCCCAGGATGGACTCTTATTAACTCGAAGGGCAGGAGGTAGCTCTGGGGCCCCCAGTGGCAGGCAAACAGGTTGATGCTGTAGGCAGCCGCCCATAAAGCCCACCCAAGGTCCCCTGGGACCCTCTCAGCTGCAGACAGTCACAGCCCCACCATGGGCCCCGCCCCACCAGGCCCTAGACTGTCCTGACCAGCAAAGGAGCAGTGCCCTCACCCTGCAGGACACAGAGAATATGTAAGCCTGGCTCCCCAGGCCAGGTTCTTGGGCACCAGAGGTTCTCCCCATCCCCATCAGAGAACTGCTGATAGTTCTTACATGCCTACTCTGTGAAAGCAGGCTCTGTGCCAAGGGTTTTTTCTAGCTCATTTAGTTTTCAAAACAAGATTTTGAAGCAGGCAATTTTATTATCCCAAGGTCAATTTTACTGTCAAACAGCTGCTAAAGGATCCAGGCCTTAAACCCAGCTTGTAGAACTCTATAGATTCCTGCCCTCCTATCCCACTCCACCCCCTGGGCTCATGTTCTGAGCTGGACGTTCCTTCCAAGGCCCTGCAGCTCTGCTCACACCTCCCCAGCAGTCAAATCTAGAGGGCCCTGAGGGGCATTAGTGTGCCGTCTGTCCCCCATCTCACAGACCACATCTCTGAGCCCCACGGAATCCACACACCCGCCCAGCATGCTGAGGTGCCCATCACCTCCAGGCCACTCTAGAGCAGTGAAAGGCTGAGCAGAAGCTGTAAGCTGGGCAAATTGGGCCCTCAGTTCCTACCAAGGTAGAATCTGCAAGTCAGGAAATCTAGTTCCAGTCTTCATTTTTGTAAGCTGTAGCCTGGGGGCGCAGACCACTGGCGTCCTCCAGTATCTGACCTCTCCTCCTCCTCCTCCTCAGCATGCAACTAGACCTTTGCCAGCCCCTGGCAGTTCAGTGTGGCTTCTGAATTCTGGCAAATGCATGTGAGCGCAAATAGTGTGCAGGCCATCCAGGCCTCATCCTAAGATTCTCCCTCCATCTGTTCCATCTTCTTCCCCCAAACACCTGCTGATTAGGGACCACTTCAAGGACCATAGGAGGGTGGGGCCACAAGATGGAAGGAGCCTGGGTCCCTGAAAGACTGTGTGGAGCAGAACATTCCATACCACAAGCCCCTGGCAACCTACCAGAGACTGTGACATGAGCCAGAAACAACTGTTTGTTTTTCAAAGCCACCAAAGTTTAGAGGGTATTTGCTACAGGGGTCAGTCTATTCTGACTCTATCCTTATGCAGTGGTCCTCAAACTGGAGCATACGTTAGAATCCAAGGACTGGTTAAAACAGATTGCTCAGCTCCATCCTAGAGTTTCTGCTTCAACGGGACTGGAGTGGAATCACAGAATTTGCATATTTAACAAGTTCTCAGGTGCACTGCAGCTGCTAGTCTAAGGACTGAACTCTGAGAGCCACTGCACTACTGTCCACACTCCGGTGTGGCAAGTACCACCCCTGTTTTACTGAGGGAACTGTACCCAGAGTCTGGCTCTTCCATCAGCACTGTGCTACATCAGGGCATGCCCCTGACACCTGCCGGCTTCCTTGCTCAACTGTCCTGTCATCAGAGGGAGGGAGAAGAGCCCAGAGTGAAAGTCCTGGGCTGTAGATCCAGCTCTGCCACTTCCCAGCTGTGCAGCACTGGTGAAGTTGTTTCCTCTCACAGAAAATGGAGAAAACACTTTTACCTTCCTCCTCCTGCACTCAATCCCAAATATGCCTCACCAGCCCAGCAGTGTTGTTTTCTATGAGGTCGTCTGATACTTGGGATTGAAGGAAAGAATTCTGGTCCCGGATAGCTCTGTTCCAGCTTCACCTCAGAGCCACAGGGGAATCTCCCGTTATTGCTGCCTCTAAGGCCAGCAGCTCATGTCTATCCTGATGCAGCCTTTGGGTGGAGGACGGGGAGGGTGGTTTGTAGGGGGAAACCTCCTAGTGGCACAATTTGAATGCCTGTCTTCGCCAGGGACAGGAACTCTGCCATAGAGAGGAAGGAGAGGCTCGGGACCCTTCCCCCGTCTCCAGGGAGAACCAGTACAGGTTGCTGGCTCTTTTGGAGGACCATGCTGCCAGCACTAAACCATTTCACAACAGCCACTACAGGCTGTGCTGTATGGGAACACTAGCCCTGCACCCCAAGGCTTCCAGAAATGGCTCTGAGCTCCAGACAGGGGAGGTCAACTCATTTCAAAATGTGGTTGTGCTTGAAGGGAAGACTCAAATGCAAGTGTGGCTAACAAGGAATCACAGGAATCATTCAGAAGAAAAAAGGGGAGGAGCCGCTGACATTTGTCAGGACAGTTATTCCTGAAGGCGAAGCGGTAACCTCTTGGTTCATGAGGGGGTTAACTTTCAGAATGGGTGACCTGACGTCCTGTTGACTACGGAGGAGCTGTTCATCCCCAGAGCCCAGGTGACACCCACACTCCCGGACTTGGCCACGGGGAGGATGGGGGTTCCCTCAGCTGCAATGGCTGAGGGGCAGGTTCAGTGTTGGGACCCAGGTTGGGGGAAGTGAATGCAAAGTGGGGTCTAGAGGTAGCAGCAATGGATGGGGAGCTGGGTCTAAGGCAGCTTTGCTGATGCCTGACTCTCTGGGCAGCAGAAGCAGCTTGAGCCGCCCACTCATTGCCGAGGGCAGCCAGTGCCCCAGGACACCTCCCACGGGGCCTGACCCCAACCCCCAAGCTCCACTTTCCACAGTGAGAATCTGCCTCCTTTGGATTCCCTGCCTGGGTTCTATTTTAAAAGTGAGCCCTACCAGTTAGAAGAGTAGAAGGAAATTGGGAATAAGCAAAAGGAGTCTGTCTCCAGTGAAACCATGTACTGGCTGGGACACACCCTTCCAGTTATCTGCCTCTGATTTTTTATTTCATTGCCTTTGAGCTGTTCTACAACTCTAAATTGCAGTTAATGCAAAATACTTCTTGTCTGTGGATGTGCATATAGTATATTCCAATGAGGCTCTACTGGTCCCTCCCCTATTAAAAAAAGCCAGTCTCAACATTCCTTTACACCATATAGATTTATGGCTAACTGATTTCTTCTTTGAAATAGCTGTTAATCTTACCAGCTACCTCATTTAATTAATGAGTTAAGTGAAATCTTTAACATATGCACACGTAATATTGAGTGTTTTTTTGAGGGAGAATTATCTCCAGCAAAGGCCACACTAAGACCACTACCTCTCAAGAGCTGAGACTTGCCGTAGTCTACAACACAAACCCCACTCCCAGCCCCATCTGTATCACCCCAGCCAGGGGTGTCTATTCTGGGCCTGCACACCTCCAAGGCCAGGGTGCTCAGTCCCTCCTCGAGCCACTCCAATTCCTTCTATAAAGGACCACAGCTGTGCTTTTAAAAAACAAAACACATCTACAACTAAAAGAAAAACAACAGCGTCCTCCCACCCCACCCCCGATACACTGAAGTAGGTCAGGGACATGGGACAAGCACCATGATTAACTCTTCCTATGATGAAAGGGCCAAGATATAAACAGTATAGTAAGAACAGGAGGAACTCCATCTTAAGGCTGATTCCGTTTTTAAACACCAGGGAGTTAGGAGGCAAGATTCCTAACATTTTCTTTGATAATCAGACAATAACCGACCATATCTTAAGGCAGGGCAAGCAGTCTTAACTGATATGTTCCCAGTGCTTGAGGGAAACCACTATCTTGGAGAAGAACAGGATGGATAAGTTATTTCTGTTAAGTTTACCTTATAGAATTATCTGGAGGACTGACTCTGGATGGTGACAATGTCTCTCACTGGAGACTTCCCAGCACTTCCCTGGGCCTCTGTTCTCCTTACCAGAGTGGGACTAGATGGGATCCACTCCCCACACCTAAACAAGATGTCCTGCTGTTTTCAGAGGCTTGAGCTGCCACACCTGGTTCCAGGCCTTTTTCCTCTTCCCCATTCCAAGCTCCTCTAATCCGTTTCCCTACAGATCAAGCCTCCTGGGCCCTCTGTGGCAGGCTGTGGCCCTGCAGACAGCCCTGGCCCCTTGGCACAGGAGGGTCCCTCTGCCTCCTCCAGGGATTCCAGGGGCAACTTCCCAGTTGTGTTGGTTTCCGGCAAGAACCACACTCCAGGCAAGAAGCAATCCCCTCTGTGGCTTTCCCACCCCTATGACACAGTAAGTAAACAGATCTTGAACTCCAAATGCCCTCTGAGGCTCCTTGCAGACTTCAAAGCTTTCTTCCTAAAAGGACAGGGGAGTCAGTCATGTCATTCCAAACTGGCTGGAAGCTCGAGCTGTTCCATATAACCTAGGCAACTTGCCCACTGGGGACTGGTAGCCAATATCTGTAATAATTTCATTAGCAATAATTTAGGGAATGCATACCAAAGTATCTAGTCCTATGTTAAAATGCTTTACCTGCTTCAACTTATTTAATACTTGAAACAACCCCATGTGGAGTTCTATTATCCCCACTTCACACAACAGGCTCCAGGAGGCTGAGTAAGTTGCCCAAGGCTGCAGGGTTAGTGAGCAGTAGGTGACTGGGGAATCTATACCAACCTTTCAAGTTTACCAAGCTCTTTCATCTATGTGAACTCATGTAATATTCCCAGAATCCCAGTGAAATAATTATCTCCACTTTACAAATGAAGAGACTGGGGCACTAAGCTTTGGGGCTTGTTGAGCCCAAACTCAGTCAGGCTGTCCTCTTCCCAGCACAGCCCAGCACAGCACAGGTCCTAACCCAGAGGCCTGTGGGTCCAGGGTTCCACCTCCTCTCCTCTAACTACCACGGAGCAGCCCAGCGGTGCAGGAGTCAGGGCAGGTACTGGCACAGCCCTGCCCCCTTCTCCACAGGGCCAAGCCCTCCTCCAGCCCCTTCCCCACCTAGCCTGGGACCAGCCACCTATCTTTGCCTTCCACGTGAACTGCCTCTCGGGAGGCAGCCACACAGGCACAGGGGGCCCAGAGCAGATGCGGCCTTCCGCGGAGGGGGGCCCAACCCCACTGTCAGGGGTAGCAGTCAGGCAAGGAGCTGTCTGGACCCCAAGCCTCATGGCAAGGAACCAGGGCGTTCACTGAGATGAGGCGGCTCCTTGACTTCCCAATGCCACATCCTAGAGCTATGCCAGGCTGGCAGAGCCAGGCTTGTGTTTGCCGGGCTCCGCAGCTCCCTTCTGTGCAATCTCGAGGGCAGCAGTGAACTCCGAGTGCATGTCTTTAGTTACCCACAAGGACACCTCATGGGACAGTCCGTTCCCACACAACCAGCCATCTCCCAGGCAAAGGTGGAGGGCTAGAGCCCCGCTGGGCATCGTGCCCAGCCTCACTGTGAAACCCGTACTGTGGGAGGCTACGGGCTACTGGGGGCAAATCCTTGAGCCACTGGTCCCCTCTCAACCACCCCCTTGGCCCAGAACCAGCCCGTACATCCATCACTGACTCGGACACCCTCACTGCACACCAGTCGCGGCCTGGCACCCACAGGCCCACCCCAGCCCCGGTACCCACGCATTACAATGTCAGCCCGCCTCCCTGAAGAACTTTGAAAACATGTTTTTCTTATGAAAGCTTCCAGGAAGTAATCTCAATAACGAAATACCATGGAGTTTTTATAAGTCCTTATAAGAGAACATCCATCCACAGAAGTGTAATGAGAGTTGCCAGCAGCCTGCACAGTGTTCGAACTCTTCCACAGGAGCCTGTATTTCCCTGCCACGTGGTTTAAGGGGGGTGGACAAGCACAGGGGTACTGGAGGGCCCCTTCCCTCAATGGCTTCGCCACCATGCCGGCCCCGTGAGCCTGAAGTTGGCTGTGTCCAGTCCTCCCTCCTTTCTGCCTTGGGTGATGGGGACACTATGGCAGGCAGAGCAGAGAGGCAAGGAAACCAGATCCTCCTGGCCTCACTGAGCTGCTCAGGCCAAACCAACACTGAAACTCACCCCACCTCTGGACTTTCCAGTTTCAGGAGCCAAAAACCTCCCCTCATTGTTCAGACCAGTCTGAATTAGGTTTTCTGTTACCTGCAACTGTAAACATACTCCCCCATGCAGAGCTAAGGTTCATTCACCCCTGGCAGGCCTGCAACACACAGTGTAGTGGCGAGCTGCACATGGACAGGTATACCCTGCTGGAGAAACAGTTTTGACATGTATTAAAATTAATTGTAGAACACTATGGAAAATATGATTCATTTGTGTGAAAGCTACCTGAACATGCATGCACATTTTCTGAAATGGCACTTAATGGTGACTGCCTTTGGGAAGCAGGAGATGCACTTTTCACTATGCCCTCGCCTACGTCGACTGCTTTTCCTTATATACACATGAAAACAGACACGTTTCAAAGTTGTTCACGGGGAAAAAATGACAGTCCAAGGTGATAGTTTATGGTGGTGGTTACTGAACCGTGCCTTTGAAGCCCCTGCTGAAATATGAGAGAGCACAGGGAGAAAGCTGAGTGAAGAAGTCACTGTCTCAGACCTTTGCAGGGAATCCTTATTTCCTCCTCCAAAGCTGGCATCTCTAAAATCGGTAACTTCACCAGAACAGTATCCACTTGAAAATAGCCTTGACTTTTTTTCTTCCTCCTGAAGTTATAGCACAGCCCTGTTCCACACTGAAGGCTTTCCTGAGGCATGCCAGAGACTGCAAAAGCATTTTGAGAATGAATATACCTTTACTGCAGTCTTTGAGGGGGAAAAGCCAGATCCAGCTGAGTTATAAGGAGCTCAGAAAGCCCTAAAGGTGTAAGGCTCTCTGGATTCTGGGGGGACGCCCACATGAACAAGAACAGCGCCTCAGGGTGCCCAGGCTCCCCAGCAGGCCGGGCAGCAATCACCTGGTGGACAGACACAAGCATGCGGCAGCGCCTCTGCTGAGATCATCTGGGACAGGTCGCCAGAGTGTAGGGATAGACCAGCTAAAAGCCCTGTGGCCCTGTGAACAGACACCACGCACAACCCTAGAGCTGGAAAGGCCCAGCTCTTAAGGTCACACAGCCATACCACTTACCTGGTCCCATTTGGGACAATGGACCACTGGGTGACAGGGCTGAACACCTGACACCTGGGCAGGACCCTCCCTCAACAGAATGCCTTGGGTGCTGGGACCCCTGCAATAGGCCCTCCCCTTTCTCTGTGCCCTGAAGTCCATGCCCTGAGGCTGCTGGCCAAGGGGGTCCCTCAGGCTGACTCAGGCCCTCCCTCCTCTGCTGGCCTCTCACTCAGCCTTCTCTTCCGGGGAGCTCTCCCTTAGGGTCCCCAAGATTACAGTGGCCTACACTCATATGCACGCCTATTATCACCCCCTACTGAGGGCACCTGCATAGGATCTCCTGGAGAGAAAGAAGCTGTGTCTGCTTCCTCACTGCCCAGCACAGAAGGCCCTCTATGGGCTTGTGGGTGGATGGGAGCTTGGAGAGCAGTGAGCCTGCTGTCCAGAGCCAGGCCTCCAGTGCAGGGTGAGGCTAAGCTTCTTGGGGTCAAAGTCATGCTCTCTCACTGGCCCCCAAAACAAAATCGGGCACCCAAATCCAGATGTAGAGACAGTGGTGAGCTCTCTCTAGCTTTCCCCCAACGCCTGTCAACCTGCCACCGAGCCCAGTTAACTGGATCTTCAGGAAACTACCCCTTCCCAGGCTTGCCTGTGGTGTAGTTTTACTCAGCAGAGGCCAGAGATTCAGAAATCAGGGCTGGCACGCACCAAACCTCCCAATTTACCTGCAGGTACAGGGTCTACGGCAAGGCTTGCAGACTTTGAACCCAGATCTTCCAAATCCTTGACAGTGAACTCACCTTTCTCTGAGGCTTATGATTTGGACACGAAGACAGCTTCCCCAGAGAGCTGTCCTGGTGACTGTATGAGTTTATTAACTGTTAGGTACTCTGAGCACTTCCTCTGTTCCAGGGAAGCTCGCTATTCATTAACGTTTATGGCTCATTCATGCGGGGAAACTGCGTGCAGGCTTCTCATGCACCAGCACAGATGGTTTTGCTGCCTGGCTCAGCCCTGCCCTGGGAGTAGTGGGAGCCCCAAAGATTGGTGAGCTGGGCAGTGGTGGGCTCAGCCAAAGGTGTGACCAGGCAGGCCGGGACCGCACACTGATGGGGATGTGCCCAGAGTGTCAGTCAGGTGCTGCAGGGGCTCAAAGAGGCACTGAATCTGGTGACCACAGGAAGCAGCTTTCAGTCAAGTGAGGTGAGTGGTGGGCTACGTTGGGAAGGACACAGAGAGCCCAGACAAGCTTTCTGGGATGGAGATACATGTAACAGGGTGAGAGGGCCAGGAGATGGGAAAATGGCACAGCCAAGTCCAAAGAGGAGGGGGGCAGGAAGGCCATGGGAAACATGTGGGAAGACCCCAGCCCTTTAAAGTGAGAGTGAATGGGGGACAAGCAGGGCAGTGCAGAGATCACTTGCTGGCCTCCATCCAGCCTGAGGACAGGAAGCAGGTGGAAAGTCAGGCAGGCGGGCAGGAAGGGCTGCACATGGAACCAAGCAGGATCCGGGCATTGGAGATTGTCATGTGTGGATTCCTTATCCTGGGTTTCTTTTCTACCTCATCCAACCACTCAAAGTCAAATGAGATAGCTGAAGAAGGCCAACAAGTTTTATAAACTAATTAAAAAATAGACCCAAGTCAGGAAAAGGCACAGCTGGATTTCACTCTGAACTGGGCTAAGACCTGTGAAGACATCTGGAGGGTCCAGCCACCAGGTCTACCTGCACAGACAGGACAGCAGGAGCCACCCATGAGCTCTTGGTGCCCACACCCCAGCAGTGAAGGCCCGAGGCCACCAGCTCCCCGGAGGGCAGGCTGGGTGAGAGGCGCCTGGTGAGGTGGGCACTGCCACTGAGCCCCTTCACACGGGCCAGCAGGCAGTGCCCAGACGCCAGCCCCGAGTTCCCCCACCCTCTGCCTGGGGCTGAAGAGCTAACCTAATGCTTCCTCCAGGCCTGCAGAGTCAGTTCTTCTCCACCTCCCGCTTCTAGCTGGGCACAACTACATTAGCCAGCTGGTGCCGTCTGTAATCTCTATCCAAAGGACTACTGAAAGTGGCACACAGAATCTAAAAAAATTTATCATTTGGTGAAATTTCTTTCAGACTGCGCCGACCACGGACTGCCTCACCATCCACCCCCCTGCCGTGGCCAGCCACAGCCAGCCGCAGCCTGCCCCACTGGCTCCCTGGGCAGCCGCTTACCCCAGAGGTGGCGCAATGCCATCCTGATGCCACCTGAAACAAAACCACCAGGAACAACAGCATTAATATAAAGGTATATTCCGTAAAAGAGTTTGGCAGTCAAAGAAAAGCATCACACTCCCTAAAAACACAAGCATTCTTCTCCTGGTCTACAAAGAAAATTGTATAAAAAAAATTCTAGGATCATCAACGAACACCCACCAGTATGTATACACCACACTAGCATGTACACTTCGGCAAGTAAGTGAAGATAACACTCAATCCCTGAACGACAAGGACAGAACTGGTTCAAGATCCAGAGAGTAGCCCAGCCAAAGATGCAAAAATGCCCCAACTGTCCCTGGGGGCAGTGGGAGGGGGGTTATTCAGTCCATAGAACAGATTTCATTTCCAAGAGCAAGCCCCAGAATAGCCCTGACAGGTAGGGGTGGGCACAGGGACCACACATATCCAGGGGTGGTGGGGGAGTCGTCACGGAAGTGAGCAACAAAATGCCCCGAACTTATATGCAGTTGCAGGCTGGGGTCTGCAGCTCAGCACAGGGACCCGGCTGCAGAGTCTACATCTCCAGGGAGAGGCAAATGCCAGGCCGGCCCGCTGGCCCTCAGCATGTGGCCTTGAGACACAGAGCCTGGCCAAAGATTTCAGGCTGGCCATTGCTGGCTGGGGCTCCCTGGCCTTGCAGTGGGGAGGAAGGGACAGGATTTAAGTTCCGGGTGACAGTTTCAGTAGCACCAAGACCAGAAGACACTGAGGCCAAGCTGGGACAGGAGTGAGTGTATGTGTATTGGGGGCACACAGAAGAGGGAGCAAGTATGTGCACCTGGGTCATTAGGAATGAAAGGAGAAGTTGACAGGGTTGGTTCCTGAGACACTTGAAGGAACCGAAAGGGACGGCTTCAGTCCCAGACACCATGTAAGGCTGCTTAGAGGAGAATGCCAGAGGAAATGAAGAAATGGCATGAGAACATTCTTACCCCGATAAATAAACTATTTACATGCTTTAAGAAGGGGAGAGCAGACTCGGGCATCAGACAGCATTCCCACAGCACCAGTCCACCCACTGGCTCAGGCTCACTTCACTTGGATGTGGCCGAGGACCCTGCAGACACCACAGCCCATACCCCTCTCTCCCAATTACAGGTAGCACCTCGTGCTGCCACAAGAAGCCTTGTCCATGCCTGCTGGCCCTCTACCCACATCCCATCACAGAGGTGACTGCCCCCCAGACCAGCCTGATGGCATGGATGGTGAGGCCAGGGTGCCCTACTGACGTACTTGGGCTCCAAGGGGACCGAGTCAAGACCTCTTCACAGCCAGGGGAGCCATCTGTCCCTCAGTCACCACCCCTACTTAAAGACAAGTTCTCTGTCTCTGGGAAGACCCTGAGGGTCTTGGTCACAAGTTCGCACAGGTTAAGAGGAGACCCTGCTGTCTTCAGCACCAGCAAGTAGAAATAGGTCATGTCACACTGATGCTTAAGATGGGTGCTGGCTCCGGCTGGACGCGTCCGCTGCTCTCCCTCTGGACGCAAAGTTGATGGCAGTGAAGGGCTCTGGCCTCCCCGACATGGCTCAGCTCTGCTCGCTCACCTCTGCTCCTCAGAAGTGATGGCCTGCCTTCACAGCCTCAATGTCCGAGATCAGGGTCCTTGCAAGGAAGATACCAAATATCTGAAATCAAAGCCACAAAGGCAGCACTGTCAGTGTTGGGGCCCCAAGGGAGAGGGCAGGCACAGAGGACAAGGTGTGCGATTATCCCCCACTGCACAGCACCTCCACACCCACCCTGCAGAGACTGAAGATGCAAAGAGCATCAGTTAGGCCGGTGGCAAAACAAGACCTACCCAGAGGTAAAAGAGTGAGTCCTGGGATCTACTGTGCTGTATCCCTACAGCCTGGAATAAACCCACAGCAGGCACCATAAAAGCAAACAGATGGCCTGGCCTGCCTCCAACTTGACTGTGCAAGTCACACACCATCACCATGGCCAGGGCATACTTCACACCCAGGGTTAAGCCCAATGCAGGAGGGTAACCCCAACTATTTCTAGTTCAAAATAATAAGTCTTGAGAATGTTTCCTATAAACCTGGATTCCATAGTAAAAACCAAGGTTGCCCCTGATTTTCACTGTGGGGATGCTGTCTGACCTTGGTGGGAAATCTGATGTTTTTCTCCCAGGAACAGACTGATGTGAACTTGGTAACCTTAGAAACTTAGCTTTTTTTAACCCCCTTTAAATTATTGTTGTAGCTCATATTTGATGAGCCACTTCTTCTGATGTCTGATTCCTTTGCCCACTTTGCAAGCAGATTTTTTATTTCCAGGTCTCACTCTTCTTTTGAGATCACTCAACACATGTTCATTAAGTGAAGGAGCAAAGAGTATGTACATGGATGACTGGTGGCCTCAGATCCATGTCACCCTCAGGTCAGAGCCGAACATTTTCTAACTGGTACGTTTCCACAGAGCAGCAGGGCCAACTGTCCCAGGGGCTGCTCGGGGCTGCCAGTTTCCTGTCACATGCCCGGAGCGCACTGGAAAAGCTCCAGGCTGCTCTGATTCACTGGCCAAACATCAGCCCACCTACTCACCCCAGCCTTCACTGACCCCTCGGTCACCAGTGTCTTTCCACATGGCACATCTGGCTCAAATGAACAGGCCCAGCCCGCAAGGTGACAGGAAGCCACCAAAAGCAGTGGGGACAAACCTGCAGCAGTGAGATGGCGATGAAGACGCCGGCCACGATGTAGATGTTCCGCGGAAGCCAGCCCTCCAGTGCCTGGATGCAGCCTTTCGTGAAGATGGACTCATCCCACTTGCTTTTTAGCTGCAGGGAAACACCACAGTGGCCTGAGCCCACAGCTCCCGAGGGGGATCCTAGTGGGAGGGAGGGATCTGGAAGGCAGGCGCTAAAGGAAACACCTGTGTGCACTGGTCTCAGCCCCATCCCTAGGCAGTCTGCATTTTATAAGCTGCCTACCCAAACCATAGCTCCCTGGCTATGGTCTTAACCCTTTTCTGTTTGGGCCTCCAAAGGTTTAATGACCATCTTGCTCAGCACACCTACACAGGCCACATCTGGAAAAGGGGAGAGGGCTTGAAGGCTTGGAGAAAGAAGATGTGCCTTTAAAGGGAGAGAAACTGTAAGACGGGAGTTCAGCATCTTCCAGGGGTTCAGATCTTCTGAGTTAGAGGATAAAGAAGGGACAGTTGCTTCTCAGAGTCTGTGCCCCAGCCCAGGTAAGCTTGGCTCCAGAAGTCAGAGGCAGCAGAACGGTCATAGCCAACCCCGACCCTGGGCGGAGGCTCAGTAAACACACAGCCCCCACACCGTGCAGCAGTCAGCCCCACCGCAGCCCTGAGCAACCCTGATGGGACAGCGCTCCACTCGGTAGTGTGATGGGCTGGCGGCTGCCCCCCAGAAATTCATATGTCAAAGTCCTAATCCCAAGGACCTCAGAATGTGACTATATTTGGAGAAAGGGCCTTTAAATAAGTAAATAAAATGAGGTCTTTGGGGTGGGCCCTAATCCAATACAACTGGTGTCCTTGTAAAAGGAAGAGATTAAGACACAAACACACAGAGGGAGCCCACAGGAGGACGTAGGCAAGAGAAGGTAGCCATCGCGTGCCCTCAGAGGGGATCACCCTGCCGACACCTTGATCTTGGTCTTTTAGCCTCCAGAATTCTGAGGCAATAAATTTCTAAGGTTTAAACCACACAGTCTATCATGGCAGCCTGAGCAACCAATCCAAGCGGCAATGAAGCCCCTAACTGGAGAAGCTGGTGCTAATACAGGCCCATCGCTGAGCCATGGAGGTCACCGCAGAAGGACTTCAGGTTTCTCAGGCTGGAGGTTTATACCCCTAGTGCCCTTGGCCAACGGGAGGGGGGTTGATGGCTCCCTGAGATCCTTATCCTTCAGAACAGGAGTCATTCATATCACCAAAGGCTTGCAGAGCAAGGCCTGGGGTGGGAACTCGCGTCTCCTCACATCCACGTGCCTTCACACTCTTGTGGCCTGAAGGAGGCACAGAGCCCTGAGCAGCAGCTGGACCCAGCCATAAGCTCCTGCAGCTCAATCCTGAGTCTCTGGGGACTCTGAGGAATCTCTGAAAAATGTAGTCTTTGTTGCCCCCCATCTTCGTCTGACCTCTTTCCACAGCAACTGCTAGAGCCATGACTGTAGTTCACAGGGCTCAAAAATACACCCACCACTGTCCCCTGAGTCTTGCCACAGCTAAGGAAGTGGGGCGTATGGCAGCGTGCTCCTCTCAGCCCACACCCAGCTTAGATAGCACCTTGACTGTCATCTCCCCTAATTTTCCCACTCCAATTTGCACTTGTACTAAATCAGGGCAATGGACCATAGGGGATAAACATGAAGAACTCAAAGTTGTATGCACAAGGGCTCTCACCTGAGTCCTGACATCATATCCACACTGTGTGTTCACAACTTTTTGCTGTAAGAAAAGCAGAAAAAAATCAGTCATTTTCGTTCTCTTGAGAAGCTGGTGGTAGAAAGAAGACTCTAGAAAAGTCACAACCAAACACTAGCAAACACCTGCACAAACTGTATTACAGTTCAAACTCTTCAATTATGCTTCCAATCAACCTTTCGTGCTAGGACAGGGTCAGCAAAGCACATTCTATGAAGGGCTAGGCAGTACATATTTCAGACCCATCTATGTAGCCAACTATTCAACTCTACTGTGGTAGTATAAATGCAGCCATTGACCATCTGTAAACAAACAGGCATGGCTATTTATTTATGGACACTGAAATTTGAATTTCATCTAATTTTGGAGTGTCATAAAATACTGTCATTCTTTTGATTTATTTTCAGTCATTTAAAAATGGCTGAAACAATTCTTGCTCACAGGTCATACAAAACAGAGAGCAGGCCAGATTTAGCCCAAGGGCCACAGTTCACCAGTCCCTGCATGAGGGGGTGTCAGTCACTCGTGCTCAGCATTCAGTCAGGGCAGACCTGCTGTCTCCAGGCATCACACACCTCAGCAAACCCAGGCTCCCTGGGCCGGGACCTGCCCATGTCATGGAGTAGACGCCCACCTACTGCAGAGCGTGGTGCCCATAGAGGGCATGTGTAGCTGCGCCAAGCACCCTAAGGCTCAGCTTGGCAAACACCAGTGCTCCTCACAGGTCACCCCAAGGGCCCTGTTTCTGTAACCCAAAGGCCTGGGCTGTGGACTAGGAATGAAAATAAGTGAAGAACAAAGAACAGAAAAGAATTCTCCGCCACCCATGGACAGTGGCAGACTCCCAACCATCCCTGTGGGCTTCTGAGGACTAGGCGTTTTCTCCAGAAAAAGCAGAGTGAGGAGGGCACAGTAGGGTTCATTACATCCTAAGCATGTTATCCAGGTTCCTGAGTGAGAGCCCACTGACAGAGGGATAATACTGTTTTTCTCCTGCTCCACTCCAAACACCAAAGCTACTAGCCACTGTAACTAGCCCTGGAATTTATCCATTTCTACAGGAACCCTGGGGTGACACGTGGAGGGAGCACAGGGTACTCAGAGTCTACAAGAGCAGTAGACCAGCACCTCCAGGGAGTCAGGCTCTGCTCCGCCTCAGGAGAGACATCCCCACACGCCCAGGGCAGGCCGACTCACCGCAGGGTCCGGCACGCAGCAGGAGAAGGGCACACCGCACTTCTCACGGCTGTAGCTGGCCCCACTGCAGTTGAAGTAGATGTTGAGGTCCCAGTCTTCAGGGCCGTATGCCCCACAGCACTGGTTCTGCAATTACAGAGGCCGAGAACCATCCGTGGCTCTTAGGCAGGACGGTGGTGTGGTCCTCTACTACCCCCAGGAGAACCCCTCCTCTGGGCAATGTGTCTTCCTCCCCCAAGAAACTCCCGAGGTGGATCAAGCTCTCTTTTGCCTCTTTACAGAACAGTGGCTGAATGCTACTCCACAACTAGGGCGAGTGGTGACATGGGTCAAAGCTCTGCCCTGCACCTCCAGTCTCTGCCGTCTCTTCCAACCTCCCCCCATCATCTGGGGTTGCTGCAAAGAACCCCTCACTTGTCTGTAAATACTGTGAGGCCAAATGCACTGAAGCAGCACTGATGCCAACGGCACCCCAATCCAAGCGCAACTCATTCACACACCTGACATGGGCGTGGCCATCATCACTCCACATGCACCCTGGGTCTCTGCCTTACTTCTAATCTCTAAGGTAAAATCCTAAGTCCCCCACCCATACCCATTCGTGGTTCCAAGTTGCTTTAACGATTGCCTAATATTTCACTGTGAGGAAGCTCCATCATTTATCAAAATCCTCTGGGAAACATTATTTTTAAAAGGAAAGGAAAGGAAGATAATAGAGAAAACTATGATGTCTTTATGGCCAATACAGGGAAAAACCACTGCGGCTGCTTGTCACCAGCAATCCCAAGGCCCCAACAATGGAGATAGGACTGCAGCACTGACCAGGTCAGGCAGAGGGGAGCCCCACACAGTGGCCGGGCAGGCACTACAGGTCACTGCCCGGCACACAGGAAAGACCTCTGCTCACAGAAATGGGTTTTGCTGGATCCCACAATACATGAAATAAAGGTAAACAAGTTAATAATGAAAGCAGAGCAGAGTTATTTTTAATACTTTGATTTCTTTTCTTCTCAGAACCAAATGTTCCATATAAAGTTCCTGAGGAAGCCAGGTTTTCTGCAGTAGCACAGGCAGATCAAACAAGAGCCTTGCTCAGGCCATGGTGAAGGGGAGTGGGGTCCTCCCTGGGTGGGGACAGCTGTGGTCCAAGCCTCAGGCGCAGCTGCACACGAGAGGAGACAGAAGCCAGATGCAGTCAAGGCCACAGCCTGGGCTGGCTTAGACAAACCCCTGGGGACACATTTCAGGGAGGTTACATTCCATCTGAGGAAGCTTCCTCTCAAACAGGAAGGGGAAAAGGTCCCGGGGAGGAAAGGGACAGAAATAGCCTCAGTGAGTCCTGTATCCTGGGAAGAGGAGTTCTGCCCCGGGCACCCATAGCGGCAGGCTGGCATGGTCTGGGTCCAGCAGGGGGAAGAGAGGACCAGCACCCGGGGAAGGCGGCCCAGGTGCAGCAGGACTGCCTGCCCAGTGCAAATGCAGGAGGCTCACGGACAGCATGCCTGCATTGCCAGGCCACCACAAGCCAGCAGAGCCAAACTGACCAGAGGCAGAGGCGACACCTCCCGCGGCCCCCACTGCCAGCTGTGCCAAGGACAGAAGGCCCCTGTTCTCCACCAGCCCCAGATGCCAAGCAGCACACAGAGAACAAATCCAGGAAAGCCTGCACTCCAGTCAGGGAGCCTGCCTCAGGGGGTGCTTACGGCTTTCTGCAGAGAGTCGATGAGGTTCTGCAGGTCAATGTCGTCCCGGTAGGATCTGATGTTGCTCTCGAAAAACTCCCGGAACCGGTCCCTCACCCAGTCCTGGAACAGGAAGGCCAGCACAGCCACAGCCAGCTCCAGGAAGAAGATGAGCACGATGGCACCACAGAACTGCAGGGGTATAAGGACGGGAGCAGGGTCACTGCACTGCAGCCTCCTGGTCGGACGCACAGCCTGGCTGGACCCAGAACAACTCCTGTCACAGAGAGATGGGCCATGCACCCAAGAGGCCAACACTATGGCCCAGGGAATCCCACTTTATTAGCTGGGTGGCTCCAGGCAACTCTGCCTCATCTGTGAAATGGGGACATTCATCCCTACCCATATCATTGCACTGTTGTAAGAGTCAAAGGAGTGAAAGAAGGAGAAAGCTAAGCCAACATGTCCACCATTTCCTAAAAAGTACCCCCTTCCCCCCGACAAGGAAAGGCCATCACAGGGTTGAATGGCTAGCCTACCCCACTAGGTTATCAGCTCCCGTAGGGCACAGCTGTGCCCCAGCACACAAACCACTGTCCTCACACACACAACCATCTGAATTGCCAGAAATCTAATCTGTTACCCCCATCGTAGGGCTAGGGAAAGCAAGGCTCACTAGGTATAGAGCTTGCCTACAGTCATGTAGTTCATGTAGGGCATCTGAGTTCCCTGGAAGGGCTCCTTACAGTTCTGGAATTACCAATGTTACCAGTGCCTACTCTGTACGTGAGTACCTCACAGCCAACCGCATAAATACCTCCCCAAAAGCACAGCTGCCCCTGGCAATAACAGTGGTGGCACTCTGCAAGGCCCACTGCAGCCACGGGTCAACACCCCCTCCCACTGGCCATCCCGTACCCTGTGCAACTATACCACAACAGGCAAGTGTCTCAGAATAACACCCTAGAAACATACACTCACGCACAAACATACATACATACAAGGCCCAAAATGCAATCTCCATGCATACAGAAGATGCTAAACATAATATTTTAAGGGAAAACAATTAGAAAAAAACTCCATACATTCTGCTTTTTAAATGAAGCCCAGGAAAGAGAACTCTTGATCTAATATATTCAACAATATACTATGAAACACAATTACGTGTTTCTCCCACCAGGTGCTATTTAATTTTAACTGAATACATTTCAAAATGAATTTGTATCTAAATATAAAACTAAACTCTTAGTGACAAGCAATTCCTCCAGGAAATTAAGGATTCTGCATTGCACATCCAACAGATCCACACACCCCGGAGGAGGGAAATGATTTCCTAACATTACTGGCAACATCTTTTGATCTTAGCCAGGAAGGGCAAAGGTGAGTTGCAAACAAACAATTCCTTTAGACTTTTGAGGAAAGATAAAAGGCGCCAGGGAGGGGGAGCTGGCCTGCAAGCAGCAGACTCCTCCAACTAGCAGCTGAAAACCCAACTTCTCCAGGGATGAGCTACTAGCATCTCACTGTTCCCTGAAATCCTACCATTCGGTGGGCAGCAATTACAAGCGGCTGCCTTCTTCCTGCACTGCTGCATCTGGTACCCAACCCACCCAAGTAAGGAATGAGCTTGCCCAGCAGAAGAGCCCAACTCCTACTCCCTCACTCTTCCCACTCCCCGTATCCAGGGCCACTCACAAACTTGAGCAGGCAGATGTTCTCCCGCAGAGCCCCCACGCAGCCGGCAAACCCCAGCGTGAACATCACCACGCCCACCATCAGGACCAGCACCACGGGGTCAATTCCATGCAGCCGAGTCACTTTGGTGAGGTCAGACAGCACCCCCTGAAAGAAGCAGAGAGAGCAGGGTAGCATCAGCTCCAAGGGAGTCAACGGTACCCTAGGGGGCTGGGTTGTGTCCAGAAAAGCCAGGCCACAGCATGGCCCCTGCTGCCTGCCCCCTTGGCAGCTCCTCTGCCAAGCAGATCCTTGCCCACCTCAGCCCCCAGGGCCTTCACCTGCAGAGTTCCTGGTCTCCATCTAGGCAGGAGTTCCTCCCAGCTGGGCCCCACACTTCTTCTTCTGTAGCCTGCTAGGTGCCTCTGCCAGGCCTGGGGTGGAGGGGGTGCCTGTGGCCAAGGCACTGTGGGGCCATAGCCTCACCCAGCCTCTGGCCATCTGGGGGCTGACTCTACTCAGTTCATGGAGAACCCCACTACCTTGAGATGAAAGAGCTTCAACAGAACACTCCAGTGGAAAACACCCACCAAGGGCAGGTGGGCAGCACTGTCCATGAAACTGTGATGACGGCAGAGCCCTATATCTGCACAGTCCAAATGGAAGCCACTGGCCACACGCCAAAAAGCCCCAGGGTGACTTGGGGCTTCTGGGAACAGAAGAGAGGGTTCTCGAACTCACAGAGCTCAAAACCCCCTTCAGCCCAGCCTTGGCCTCCAGAGGGACCCCACCAAGGGGAAGCAGAGCCAGCGGCAGGCCCCCAGTTTCACTGTAAGTTCAGTGAATTCTAATTTGTATTTCATTTTAATTAATAAAAATGGCCATATGTGGCTACTGGTTACTGAAATGGACAGAGAGAGGTTATACAGGATTCAAAGAAGGAAGGAAAAAGAACAGCCGGACCAAGCACCCAGCTGGAACAGGGCAGCAGGCCAGCAGGGCAGCAGGGTAGCCAGACCTCTGCTCAGAGATCTGTTGAGCTGTTGCTGTTCTGGAGACAGTCACACGGTGGTGCCACAGAGTCGTGGTTTGCACTAAATTCGAGGTCACTAGGGCAAAGTGACGCTGCATTTCAGCTCCTGCCCTTCAGAGATCACAGGCCAGCAGGAAGGGGCCCAAACCCCAAAGCGGGCTTTCTCTGGTTCCTAACACCAGGACGAAAAAGCTCACAGATCCAAGTGCTCCTGCCTCCTCCTCCTCCTCCTGAAAGGAAAGGGAGGTTCCTCTGAAGGAACACAGGACCCTGGGCCAAAGGGCCAAGCGGAACACTAGTTCCCACTGTTTCCTGCCCAGCCTGCTCCACCTCCCCCAGTGAGGGGCCTGTCCAGCCCTCAACACCTCCCCAGCATCCACCCACCCAGAGAGCAGAAGGTGACACTGCAGCTCCGCCCTGCCCACATCCAGTCGAGTCCCCTTCCCAGACTCTCAACTGCCGTTTGCCCTTCTGGACAGTAAGCGCCTGGTCTCCCCACCACAGGCTGGGCAAGGAGGCTCACAGGTGGTGAAAGAGCTGCCCCTGCCCTACGGGCTGCCCAGGGCTGCAGCACAGAGCCCCTCTCCCTGATCTCAGGGGCTCTTCCTGAGGCAAGAAGAGCTTCAAGAACAAACCAACTGTGTTCAGGGACCTGCTAGCCCCCACAGGCACAGACCGGATCAGGAAGGTGGCCTCAGGCCTGAGCTAGACACAGCTGCACAAGCCCCGGGGCGATCTGGGGCTTCTGGGAACAGAAGAGAGGGTTCTCATGCTCATGGAGCTCAAAACCCCCATCAGCCCAGCCTCGGCCTCCAGAGGGACCCCACCGTAGGGAAGCAGAGCCAGTGGCTGGCCCCCAGTTTCACTGTAAGCTCAGTAATGATTTCCAGAGCTGGCTCCTGAGCTCTGAAGATTGACAACAAACCATTACCTTGCAAAAGAAATGCCTGTCAAGGAGGAGTTTGAGGGGACAAACAAAGCTGAACAAAGGAACCTGGTTTTTTGACTGCCTGATGTTCAGGGTCCTAGTGACAGGTACACCTACCTTTTCGCTCCATGCCCAGAGTCCAACTCCAAGGAAGACGACTCCAGCCAACTGAGCAGGGGGCAGGGACAGAGGCAGAGAGAAAGTTAGGTCAGAAACGAGCACCATGAACATGCTAGTACGAAGTCCACACTGCTAGTCAGAGGATGCTGCTGGCTCCTGTCCGTGCTGGGTGGAGCAGGGGCAAGGCAGTCCCTCGGTCCCTGCAGGTGACAGAGACTCCACCGAAGAGCAAAGGGATGGTGAAGCTCTTTAGATAACCCACACCTTCCCTTCCTTCCCTGAACGTTTGGACAAAGTCCTTCAACCCGGATGGCCGCATGCTCTGGAGAGCAGAGGTGAAGATCTGAGCTGAGTCTGTCCTAGAGAGACTATGGAGTTGAAGGCAGCAATCAGCCCACACTCTGCTTCTTCCCCTTTCTGCAGCCCCCCAACTCATCCCAATACTGTCTAGAATATAAGAAGACATTGCCCCTTGTGACGGCTGCCCCTGGGGCCTTCCCCGGCCCCCTGTGCGGGTGAGGCTCTGCACAGGGGCTAGGCCCTGCCACAGGGGGCACTGTCAGGGCACACACTCCACATGGGCTGAATGAAAAACAGGCTTGTACCAAGCAATCTGCTCGCCCCAGAAAAGTAGTGTCCCCCCAGCCCTGACCTCCTACCCACAGGAGCCCACTGGGGCTAGACTGCCTCTCATGCCCCCCAAGTATATCACACAGGTTCCTGAACGAGGGAGGGCTTTTCCATAAAAAAGCTACAGAACCTCGTGGTCTCTGGAAATTCAGTGGTGTTCTACTTTTCTGTTTAACTACTCTATACCCTGCTGGCATTTAGCTGCCATTTATTGGGACCTCACAATAAAAAACAGGGGTAGGTGTTTCTATGACTCTCAACTTTTCCAAGGTGTTTTCTCCCACATTAAGGCATTCCTACCTACTTTATTCACTGCTTGCCCCAGGAGGCTGCAGGGGGAAGGAAAGGCCCTTTAAACAAAGCCCCAGGAGTTCTCAACCTCTTGGATCACAGGTCTCCTTTAGAAAATGCATCCAAGTCTAAAACTTTGGGCAGAACTTCAATGGGTCCCCAGGCAGTCCCCTCACCGTTGGTTCCCATGGCAGTCTGCGGCCCCCAAGTGAAGACGCCCCGCCAGGCCCTGATCCCTCTGACTTACAAAGCAGAACACAGCCCTGAGGAGGCCGAGACCAAAACCACGGCAGCGGTGGCAAAGGGCCTAGATCCCAAGACTGTGTTTAATTCTTCCATTTACTCACTTACTCACTCATTCATCAAATCCTGATGAGTACACGCTCAGTGCCAGGCAACTGCCTCCAACCCGGAGCCAGCACTGAGGCCCGCAGGCCACGATCCCCGTGCTGTGAGAGCCTCTGCCCCAGGAAGTCGGGCATACACAGGGTCCTCCCACCACACTGCACTGGGTTTCCTACTTTTCAGTCCCCCCAAGAGATCAACTGGCTGGTGAGGGTCTTTGTTTTCCTTGACAGGGTGCCGCCTACCTCTCTCCCCCCGAGTGTCTCATACTGCATGGGAAGCAAGCCTGAAGGCGACCTGTCACTGCCCACTGGCTCCAGTAGGCTCCCCCCCACCATTCTTCAGGGCCCTCAATGACTGACTTTCCTCTTGCCAAAGCAGGAGGTCAAGTCTCTTCTCAGTGTCTCTGACCTCATCAGTCACAGCTGGTCATTCCCTCCTCAGGCACTCGTGAGCTCTGGGAACACGAGTCACACTCAGTTATCTTCCACCCTCTGTCACCCCTCAGTCTCCACTGGCTTGTCTCCCTCTTTGACTCCTCTAAATACTGGTGAGCCTCACTGCTCAGTCGAGACCTCCTCACCCCTCCCTCAGCCTCCTAGATGATCTCATAATTCGCATGGTTTTAAACACCAGCTTCACCACCAACTCACAAATCCCAATCTCCAGCCACAGCACTCCTGAGCCAAACACCCTGATGTCCTCTTGACTTGTCCACCTAAAATACTACCTAACGATATCTCAACCTTAACATGCCCCTAAAAGACCCCTGGTCTCCCAGCCGGACCAGCTCCTCCCTGACTCTTCTCTTGCTCATTAAATAGCACCAGGTCATCCACCTACTCGTTTGTTAAGGATAGAAAACCAAGCCTCACACCCGCTGCCTCTCTTTCCCTCTAACTCCACGATCACTCTAGCAGGACGCTGTGTCAGTTCTACCTTCAAACGACGTAGTGCATCTGACAGGCCTTCATCTGGACTCTCTGCTCCACCCCTACACGCCAGGATCCTGCAGGGGCCTTCTCACAGAGCCCCAAGCAATCCTTTAAAAATACAGACCAGGTAACTGCCCCCCTCAAAAATCTCCCAATTACTTCCAAATACAAATAAAATTCAGACATGTTGCCATGGCCCACACGGGCCTCTGCAGCCCGGCGGCGACCCACGTCTCCAGCCCCATCACCCACCCCATGCCCTGGGCTGCCCTGGCTTTGTTACTTTCTTGAACTCCCAAAACTCATCCTTGCCTCACAGCCTTGATATATTCCCTCAGCCCAGAATGTTTCTTCCTCCGTATCCCGCCTGGCCTCCTCCCTCACTTCATTCAGGAATCTTCAAATCTCACCTCCTCAGAGACACCACCCTGCACTGTCCCAGGAGGATGGCTCCCCGTCCACACACCTGACCGCTTTCCCTGCTGGCTTTTCTTCATGGCACTTATCCTAGACCACGTGAGCTGTCTATCGTGTCTCCCCACTTAAGTAAGCCCTCTAAGGGCAGAGATGATTTCTGTTTTGTTCAGGGTTGTATCCCAAGAACTCGAAGGACCCGGCCACAGCCGGTAGTGGGCACACGTGAGTTACCAGGGCTCCAAGGCCAGGGCAGCCCTTGCCTATGGCCCTCCCAGCTCCCCCAGGCCTAACTCAGCCTGAAGGTGTCCAAAACCCCTGAGGGCCAAGTGAGAGCCCAGACTGGCCCAGGCCCAGAGGTACTAGCACCCGAGCAGGATGGGGCCGGCAGGCTGTCCACGTCCCGCACTCCCACCCCCCATCCAGTGTTCCCAGCAAGCTTTCCAGCCCCTGCCTAAATGCTTTCCATGACAGCCCACCCACCCCCTGGCACCAAGTGGGAGGGTAAGAAATGTCTGTCCCTGGGGAACCCCTCCCTCAGTCACACTCAGCTCAAGAAGCCAACTCACAGCCTCACAGCATGGCTCTCCTTTCACAAGGTCTGGGCTCAAAGAAGGGCTTGTGTTTATTTCCATCCTGTTTTAAAGGAAGCACTAAAGTTCACTTGTTCCAGAAAGACAGGAACTAGGGGGGGTCACATGTCAGATCATGGGCTCAACGAACACTGGCCTAGGGCAGGAACTGTGGGCCAACAGCGGTTTCCGAGATGCAGAGACTAAGGGAGGACGAGACAGGGGAAGTGGCTGTCCGGGAGCTCACAGGGGAGCCTCTTTCCCGGAACTCTCCTGGGGCAAATGGCCCGTGGAGCTGGGCTGCCCTACCCGGCAGTGATGGTTCAGTGGGTGCCTTCCAGCCAGAGTAACTTCTTTGCCTGTCTTCTATGATGATGAAATAACCTCCCAAAAAATGAAGCCTAACTCCCACCACGCCCAAAGGGAAGCCAGCCTTGGGCGGCCAGGCACGCACACTGCTGTGGTCAGCTTGGCAAGCACTGCCGCCCTCCCCTGGGCGCCATGTGCTGTGTTAAGCACTCAACACACCTTCCACACCCCACAACACTGGTACTAGTACCCCATTTTTCAAATAGGAGAGCTCAGATGCAGAGTGACATGACTGTGCCCGAAGTCACACAGCTAGCTGGCAGTAGAGTTAATCAAACCTGGGAGTCTCTAACCTCCTAACATATCATCTCACTGCCCATAACTCAGGCCAAGGGGAGCCAGCAGCAGCCTGGCCCGTCACCAGGAAGGGCAGGCAAAGGGGCCTGCTGGTGTGGGAGTTCCACAGAGGGGCTTCTGGGTGGTGCATCTCTAGAGTCAATGACCTACCTTGCCAGGTGGTGAGGATCACTCCGTGTCCCCACCAGGGCAGGTGCCGGGGCAGCAGGGCCTCTTTGGGGGTCACTGTAAAGCTGACTTGGCCTTTCCACCTTAGGCAAAGGCCCCAGTGAAAGAAGGTGAGAGGCCCTTGTGGAGCGCTCTGGGCTGCTCCAGCCCTGCCTTGTCCTGGAAGCCACAAAGAGTCCACTCACCACATCAACAGGCCTGTGGCACTTCACCCAAGCAGGTTCAAGTCACAACAGAAATGCAGGCACCTGGCCAGGCCCTACTACACCAGAGAAGAGTTCCAACAAAAGTAGGTCAGAAACAGCCCCTGATCACCCACAATTTAGTCACCTTGGCCTCCTGCAAGATTTCATTTCATTGTGTGTCGAAGTACTTAGGCAATCCTTGCAGGCCCTAGAGGCCTCTCCTCAGCAAGCTCAGAGTGGCTCACCAGCAGCCAGCGCAACACATTCAGGCTCTGTCCTGCTGGCCCCTGGTTCTTACATATCTCCCTGGCAGACACAGTCTGACATGCACAGAGCCCCTTCCCCTGGGCTGCTTGTGGGAGTCTCAGAGAAAACCAGAAGTTAACTCAAGAGTGAGGCAAACTCAAGGCTGACCAGAGCAGTGCTGAAGGACTAGCCCAGGCGGTTGTGCTTTCAATCTCTACTCTGCAACTTCTAGCAATCAGACTTCATGCATGTCCAGGAACCCCTCTGCACCTCAGTATTCCTCTACAACATGCAGGCGCCCTTTCCCAGGTCATAGGAGGGTTGTAAGGACTGAAGGAGCTATCACACATGACATGGTTCTGGGGCACAGGACCAGTCCACATGAGCCCTGCCCTCCTGCAGCAGAGGTGTGCAAGGGCCTTCAAGATGCCACCAGCATTTGCTGGTTTGGAGACTCTCTGTGCCTCAGTAACTCTCAGTAACTCCCAGCACCGGTCTTTGTCCTAAAACAAGATCCTCCTTTACAGAAGCATCTTTTATTTGGCCTCCAGACACATGGTAATGCAGAGTTTAGGGAAATGGAACAATCCGGATGGAGACTTTTCAAGTAAGGTAGGAAAGGATGAAAGAAAACAAGCAGGGAGTGGAAGAAGCCAGAACAGTCTCAGCTCTGTTCCCAATAACCCTGTGGTTTTGAGTAATCCATCTCTCTCTTGGCCAACTGAGCAAGTGAAGACCAGTGATCTGCAAAGGCCCGTGCAGCTCCTGCTGCTTGCGCTTTGCCTTCCGTAAGTCATGCCAGGTGGAAGCCCCATGGTCCTGGCACTCTCCAGAACAGGAAGGCCTGACCCCAAGCCTGATGGGTTCAGAGAACACCAGGGATGCTCATGGTCGCCTGAAATGCCAACAACTCATTCACTAGCCAGGAAGGACAGCAGAGAGCACAGACCCTAGACACTACCTGTCCCTGAGAGCCCTGTGGGCTGAGGGGGAGTCTCAGGGTGCCTGTTGGAGTTAGGAGGCCTTGCCCCAAAACACTGTGACCATTCTGAACAGAGCAGGAAAGCCCCATTCAAAAAAAGCTTCACATTAAAGAGTCTAAAATAGATCATTTCTCAGTGGGAGTTTGAAAGTTCTGGGAGCCAGAAGGGATGCTGGAGCCTAGTTTCCTCATTGTAGAGGGAAACAGAACCCAGGGCAGGATGGTGCCTCGCACAGGGTCACACAGCTATCACACACCAGCTTTTCCTCCTGCCGGAAGGGTGGTTCTGAAAATAAGAAGCACGTGGGCCCTTCCAGCACAGCCAGGGAACCCATGCTAGGGGCCCTGGTGAGGAGGGACAGGACAGCCCAGAGCTCTCTGAGTTCCCTTGTAACCCCCACCACGCCCCACCCAGGAACCTGACTGTATTAAGGCCTTTGAAAGAAATGAAGGGGCAGAGTCCTCCAAGGGAGGTTACAGGCAGCTCCCCAGGCAACTAAGAAAAGGAACCCCCACCCCAGCCTCTCCCCCACCCCAGTCTCTGCCACTGCTGCCACAAGTCAGTGATTAACAGTGGGTGGAAAACCCAGATAATAAGCCAGCAGTCAACATTTCTAAAAGGGGCCAGATAGCAAGTATTTTCTGCTTCTGTGTTGGGTGAGCTCTGTTTTAATTCTCTACTCTGCTGTGATAGCAGGAAAACAGCCATAGAGAACACTTAAACGAATGGTGAGGGCTGTGTTCCAATAAAGTTGTATATGCAAAAACAGGCCGAGAGCCAGATTTGGCCTGTGAGCTCTAGTGTGCCAAGTCCTGCACTGAACTATCACACTAAAACCATCTGGACCTTGAGACGAAAGACAAGATTTCCTTCAGCTCAGCCAAATGAACCCTGAGACATCCCTGCAATTTAACAGGTCTCCAACCTGGTATGTTTTTATATTACTTGAATAGGTCTTAATAGCCTGAAACTGTAAATAACCCAAATGATACATTCCCACAATGAAATATTACACACAATGAGAATTAATGATCTGCAACTCCATACAACAGCATGAATGAATCTCACACACAATACTGAACAAAAGTCAGACTCAAAAGATGTAATAGTAATAATGTTCAGGAAGCATTATGAATGAATGCTTGTGGCCCATAAAATCCATATGCTGAAGCCCCAAGTCCCAGTGTGCTGATACTTGGAGGTGGGGTCTTTGGGAGGTAGGGTTAGAGGAGAAGGCCATGAGCGTGGCACCTCCATGACCAGGGTCCTTGTAAGAAGAGGTGACACCAGAACCCACTCTTTTTGCCATGCAGGGCACAGCAAGAGATCAGCCATTTGCATGCCAGAAAAGAGGCTTTACCAGAACCCAACCATGCTGGTACCCTGCTCTCAGACTTCCAGTCCCCAGAAAAAAAACAAATTTTTGCTGTTTAAGTCAACAAGCCTACAAGCTGACCAAAACAAGAAGAACACTTAGGCAGAAAAACTGTATTTTGCACACAATCAAAAATTACTAGATCAGCAAGAAGGAAAAAAATATATGTGGACTACAACCGGGAAAAAAAAGTCAGTAACTAGAAAAAGATGCAGGCATGACAGAAGTTGGAATTAGCAAAGCCTTTAAAACAGATATTGTAAATATGCTCAGGGACCTAAAGGAAACAATAAACATAATCAGAGAGATAGATAATATAAAAAAGATCAAATGGAGCTATTAGAAATAGAAAATGCAATACTGGAAATGAAGAATTCACTAGATGGATTTAACAGCCATTACAGAAGAAAAGATGAGTGAACTTGAAGACAAAACAATAGAAACTATCCAAACTGAAGGACAGATGGGGGTGGTGGGAGATGGAACAGATCCTCAGTGATCTGTGGGACAAGGAGGCCAAAAAAAAAAGGGGGTAGGGTGTGTATTTGAAGAAATAATGGGTCAAATTTGTCCCAAATTTGATGAAAGCAACAAACACAGAAATCTGAAGCCCAATGAATCCCAAACCAAATGAACAAATAAAACCATACCAGCACATATAATAACATTGCTGAAATCCAGTAACAAAGAGAAACTCTTGAAGTAAGCCAGAGGGGTGAAAAAAAGACACTTCACATACAGAGTAGGCATATACAAGATATTTCAACCAAGTGAAATGAAACGTAACAAAATGTGTGGAATATAGAAAACAAACAGCATCAAATACTTAGAGGAAGAAAGAAAAGAAAAATCTGAAACCAATGATCTAATCTTCTATTTTAAGAAGCCAGAAAATGAACAAAATAATCCCAAAGCAGAACAGAGGAAATAACTAAAGAGCAAAAATCAGTGAAGTAAACTGAAGATGGATGGTGGTGATGGCTGCACACAATGTTAATATACTTAATGCCACTGTAGGTGCACTTACAAATGATTGCTTTATGTATGTTTTACAATTTAAAAAATATAATTAAAAAATAATTTTTTTTAAAGTTCAAATAACTCAATAAAAGAGAAAACATCACCTAAACTAAAAGAAGTCAGATGCAAGAGTCAAATCTAATTTAGTGACAGAAGGAAGATCAACAGTTATCTGAGGCAGGGGTGGGGAGATGACTACAGAAGGGGGCAAGCAAAGATTCTGGAGTGATGGAAACATTTATTAAATATCTTTATTTGTAGTTATAGTGGTTAGGCAGAGTATATAAATGGTAACTCACCAAAGTGTACATTTGAAATGGGTAAATGTTTTCTATCTAATTTACATCTCAACAGAGGTGATTTTTTTTACTAGAAAAAAAAGAAAAAGATCACAATACTCTCACCCAGAAGACTCATCACTTCAGCAGCAGACTGGGTCACAATGAGTACTTAGTGGCAAAGGACACAGAGTGAGTGAAACACACCCCTTACTAGACTTGACACTACCCCGTGAGCATGTACTAATCACATGTGCAGGGCAATAACTGCAGTGCACAGTGACCAGCCTTCCTCAGATATACCTGCTGGTGGTCCCGGCCTCAGACGTGCCTGCACGGGGACATCAGGCACGAGACCTGAAGCAATCAACACCACAGGCAACTCCTAGTTCTGGCAGAGTCTCTGGTTAAGCAATCCTTGCCCTCCCTCTTGGCAAGTCCAAATGTGGAAAAATATACATCATACACCCCTATAGACCAAAAGATAAGGTGGTCTGCTTCCTGTGAATTGGGGCAGCCCTTGTGGAAAAGCAATTTGGATTTTATAAATATGTCAGGCCAGTCAAAACAATGTTCAAACCTTTTAACCCATTTAATCACACTCCCGGGAGTCTACCCCAGCAAATAATTTCCCTCCTTTCCCCAAAGGGAAGAGTATGTATTACACAAACTAATCACTGCATCCTTATCTAGGATAGTAAAAAAAAAAATTGGAAACAACCTAAATGTCCAATATGGGAATTTCTAAAAATACAATCAGGAAGACTATGTAGCAACCTAGACCTTGAAATGGGTAAATGTTCTTTATCTAATTTATATCTCAGTAGAGATGATTTAAGAAAAAAAAACATTTCTGGGGGAAAAAAGATCACAAATAAGATGGGAATAGTTACTCTCACACAGCAGACTTAAAAACACTCTCACAAAGATATGCAACTGTATGACGACAGACAGGAGACGGAGCGTGGAGAGACGCAATGAAACTGGGATGCTTTGTGTAGTCTTCTAGAATTTCCATGCAACTACAAAGTTTATTAAATAAAACTTGAAGAGAAAAAGGTACCACTTCCTAGCAGTGACAGTGAAAATACACTACACACATTATTACTTTTCCTTTTTGACTGTACTGATTACCGGGATATACAAAAAGAGCAACTGTCTGCACTCAGGCCTGGAAATCAGTTCTTGTAGTCTGATATTACACAGAAGTCAGCTCAAGAAAGGGCAATTCTCTGTCACAGTGATCTAGAGACAACAGCCCATTGTAAGATGTGGTGAGGCCCCTATCAAAGGGAGAGCACAATAAAGGCCAGACAAAAAGCGTTAAGATTCTCCAGCCACAAAGGTGCTGTAAACAGGTGTAGGGGAAGGAAGCTGACCGTTAGTCCTTCCACATTGAACTTGCTTTGCCTCTTCTGGCTGGGGTGGCCCTATGTCCTGGTTTGCCTGGATAGTGATGGGGTACAACTGTTGTTCTGGCAAAATTCTTTTGTTTTTATTATGGTATCATTGATATACACTCTTATGAAGTTTTTACAAGAAAAACAATGTGGTTACTATATTCACCCTTATTATTGAGTCTCCCCCCCCATACCCCATTGCAGTCACTGTCCATCAGTAGAGTAAGATATCCAGCAAAATTCTTAATAACCTGTAACACTCAAAGTTTTCTGACTTGGACCACTGAGCGTATACTCACCCTACTTATGGGAAACACCTGTTACTTTGAAGGAAGGGGCGTAAGCCACATTGGTCACAGAGCACAAATGTCCATGGCTTTCCTTGCACCCAGAAACAGGCTGCACATTAGGCTCAGAAGCTAATATCCACATTGTACAAGCAGGGAAACTGTGGCTCATACCTGCCCAATGGAGAAGGCCAGCGGCAGGGGGCCCACCTCTCTGTACAACACAGGCTTATGTCTGTGCCTACACGGGGCTTGGTTCTTCACTTTAAACCACACAAGGGCTTTATCCGAACCTTTGCAGAGTAAACTCAATGCTTATGGTTGGAAGCAGTCCTGGAGATGCAGACATTATCTCAATCATTCCTCCATGGGACTCACTCAGCAAAACCAGGAAAGCTCAAGTTCTTTGTAGAACCAGGTTGGGCGAGAATGAACAAGGAAAGGGCTGTGCACTGCTCCTCCAGCATCCACCTCTCCCAGCTTCCCTTCCTCTGCAAGTCAGAGGGTTTTTTTTTAATGTTTAAAACGTAATAAAAAGTTTGCCCATCATAACCATTTTTAAGTGTGCAGCTCGGTGGCAAGAGGACACTCACAGTGCAGTACAACCATCACCACCACCCACAGAGCTGCTTTCATCTTGCGAAACGGACACTCTGTGCCCTAAACAGTAACTTCCCATTCTCCCCTCCCCGATCCCCAACCATTCTGCTATGAATTTGGCTATTCTAAGTACCTCATATAAATGGAATCATACAGTGTTTGTCCTTTTGTGATTGGCTTACTTCCAGAGAATAATGTTCTCAATGTTCATCCATGATGTAGCATCTGTCAGAATCTCTTTCCTTTTAAAGGCTGAATAATATTCCACTGCTTGTATAGTCCACATCTTGTTTATCCATTTATCCCTCAATATACCTTGTGACTACTGTGAATAATACTGCTATGAACAGGGCTCTGCAAATATCTCTTTGAAACCTTGCTTTTAATTCTTTCAGTGTACATACCCAGAAATGGAGTTGCTGGATCATATGGTAATTCTATTTTTGACTTTTAAAGGAATTATCATATTCTTTTCCATAGCGGCTGCACCATTTTACATTTCCACCAACAGTGCACAAAGGTCCCAATTTCTCCACATTCTTGCCAACATTTGTTGTTATTTGTTTTATAATGCATAGTATAAAGTGGTATCTCACTTCATTTCCTAAGTTGATTTGCATTTCCATTTGCAATGCACTGATTTGCATTTCCCTAAGTAAAATTTTGCACTAGAAACAAGTCTAATACAACCAAAAATGATTATTATTTAAAAAATAAAAGATGCTAGTGCCCTCACAATGCTATTTTGTCTGAAAGCATGATTTCCCTGACACCGCTGTGACAGAACCCCATGAAGCCCAGCTCCATGCTCACTTGGGACACAGACATCGGCGTCATCCAACATTCTCACTCCAAGTGTGTATTAATGGTCCCTTGGAAAGTCCTCAGCCCCGAAGTTGGAAGGAGAAAGCTTTAAAAAACTGTGAAGTGAGCTATAGGAGTCTGCTATAACGAATGTTACTGTGAAAATAATTCTGAATGGGGCAAACTGCTAAATTAAACCTTGTACTTGTTCCACACCTAAAACTGGTCAAAGGAACAACAGGTTGCTTTCTGCACATTCAAACCTGTCTGCTGAGCCCAGGTCGCTACAGTCCTCAGCTCCACTACTCATTGTTACTTCATCAAAACAAAACAAACACAAAAATTCTCTGTGTAAAAAGATCTCTCTCTGCTTTGCTAACAATATAAGTTAAACAAGATTGGCTATGAATTTAAATAATTGAAACTAGGTGATGGGAACATGAGGCTTCATTATATTGTTCTATTTTTGTATTCTCACCATTTAAAAAAGAAAATTTCTCAGGTTAGAGTCCTGACCAGTACACAGGTGTCTCCTGCTGTGTGCATCCTAGGGGCCTCTGCACCCCAATTCCCAGGACCCAGGCCACACTCCCAGCTCCTGCTGCAATGAAGACAGCAAATCACCACCAAGGACCCAGCAGGGAAGGGCCAGGCAGCTTCCCCAGGAGCAAGGCACAGGGCCTTCCTCTCATTTCCTGACCATGCTCTCTCAGGCCGCACTTTCCTGACGTCCTTTCCATCCCTTCCTGTTCCGCCCCAGTGCACACTAAGTGAAAAAAGATTAACTCTCAACTACACACAGTGCCAATTCTGCAAAACTCCGAGAACACTGCAGCACCCTTCAGTCACCAAGTAGATCTGCTACAATTCTGACCTCACGCACTCTGCCATTTGAATTTGGTGCTACGAATGTGTTACTGAGCAAGTTGTAAACCTTCCCAAGAGCAAAGCCAATGTTCTGAAAAGCCTCTGAAGAAAAGGAGATTACCAGGGCCCTTAGCCACAGCCTCAGAGGGAGAGTTTCACTCCAGCTGCAAATATCAGGATGAGAGTCAGAGGTCAAGGCACAATGTCAAGCAAGCACAAGTGCAGGGGTGGGGGTGGAGGGGCGGGGGTGGGAAGAAAACCAGGACACAACTGCTGGGTATACAAGTGTGCTGTCAGAATGCCTGCCCAGGCCAAGTGACTCTCCACCATGCACCTGGCTGGGTAGGCCGGACAGGGAGCTCCAGGTAGGGCCAGAGGGCTTTCCTCCAGGCAGGGGAATGCTGGTCTGGGAAGCCACACATTTCAAGGCTGGGGCAGCCACCATGTTCCCATTAGGAGGGGCCCACAGGAACCACATCAAATGTCCAGTACTGCCCCATTTCAGGGGCAATGATGAGGTTGTTGGTGATAGGCTGTCTGGGCACAGGAAAGACCTGGGGTGAACAGCCAAGCCACTGACCACTCTATTTTTCCAGGACAGAAAAACCCCAGAACTTGAGATGAATCATCAGGAGATGGTGCTGTAAAATCAAGGGTATAAGCTGAGAGGTCTTCGTAAGACTGTCTTTTTTTTTTTTTCCAAGAGTTCCAGTCCAAACACGACACACAAATCTGCAGAAGAGGCAAAATGTGGTGTCACAGCCACTCATTCTGTCCCTCCTTCTCCATCTGCCCCCACAGAGACACTGAAAAACAATGCTTGCTTAACAGTTTCAAAAGCCTCTGTGTGTGACCATGTCCCCTCACCCTCCTGCAGAATCGATGCGGGCCCCTCCCTGGATCAAGGCCACCATCAGCATACACATGCCTCGCTTAACTCCTTGGCCATCTCCAGCCAAGTGTCCAATTCTTCTGTTCTTTAAGGCAAGAGGCCTTGAAAGAACTGTCACCCATCATAGTTTCCACTTTCTCATGTCCCACTGGCTCCCTGGGCAGCCCCAAGATGGGGGTTCTGTCCCCTAAGAGCACACAGTGGCTCTGGCCAAGGTCACCAACAGCCTCCACTTGGTCAAGGCCAATGCCAATTTTCTGTCCTCATCCTACTTCACCTCCCTGTCCAGCTGATTGGTCCTCTCTGCTTCAAAGGCTTCCTCTTGAAGCTTGCGTAACACGAAACTCCTGGGCTTCCATTTATACCAGGCCACTCATTCCCAGGCAACTTGCAACAGACTTTCCCCACCTCTAGCATCCCAGGACTCAATATTCTACCTCTCTTCTTAGCCAACACACTCTCCTTCAGTGACCTCATCCGGTCCACCCCTTCCTGTGATGGTGGCCAGGACTTTCATCTCCAGGATGGTCACTGACACAGGAAACTGACATCTCCACGTGGCTGGCTAAGAGACCATTCAAACCCTTCTGCCCCCAAATTCTACCTGAGCCTCGTACCACCATCCATTCCTTCACTCCACAGAATCATTCCATAACCAGATCACACCGTCCAACTTACAAAACTGCCAAGAGTTACCAAAAGAAGTAGAAAATAATTCCAACTACTTCCTGAGAACTGTATGGTACTATACGGCCTGATTCTTCATGTCTCTGTCCCCCCCTGCATCCCCTCTCCCTTGTACCCACTCAGCTCATGACACATGGTCGTCATTCTTCTCCCCTACACATGCCAAGTCCATTCCTGCCTCAGGGCCTTTACAGATATTGCTATTCCTGCCTGGCTCTCTACCCCATGCCCCCACAGGCTGCCTCTTCACTAGTACTCTCCACTGGGCCTCAGTCCCTAACATACCACCTGGAATGCCCTTCCCTGACCATTCTAGCTGTGGAGTATCTCCCTCCCTGCTCTGCTGCTCAGTAGGCTAATACCATTTTGTCTATTAAACACAAGCACCACAAAGAGCAGTTTTATTGCCCTTTTCTACTCTTCACCTCCCAGAATCTAGAACAGGGGCTGGCCCACAGTCATGAGCACAAAATACTTTGCTCTGCTGTCTCGTTGAGGCATTCCTGGGGCAGGGACAGAGGAAGGGGGAGACGCACACACACATCTGGGCCACCGCCCCAAGCCTTCCCGAGCCCCCGAGGCTGGGGTATGGGCCCTTAATCTGGATCTCAATCCCCTTGGCCTTCCCCATCAGAGCACTTAACAGTCTATTTTATGACTGACTTGTTGCTGGCTCTGCGAGGACAAGGCTCATCGGACCTGCCCCCCATCGTATCCTGAGCCTCCTCACAGCGGGCCTGGCAAATCAAAAGAACTTAAGAGTCACAATTTACTGAATAAAGGGCGAGGCAAGGGCTGTGGCCGCTCTTACTAACTCACCCAGAAGACGATGTTGTAGCTGAAAAGGAGGTACTTGTACCAGCAGCTGACCTCAGCATTAGAGTATCTGTAATAGTGCATCTTCTGAGAAGCCGGATCTGCAGAGAGACGTGGCAAAGATGAAACAGCAGGTTTGGTTTCAAGACATATTCCCTAAACCTGCTCCCCAAGGGAACAGAGCTGAGGCTCAAACACACGCTCCAGAGGCCTCCAAACTGTTTGCCTGGGGATTTGTACTAGTCCAGGCCCAGGTTTACTATCCAATGCCGGCTACAGGTTAGGCAACAGCAGGTGAAGTGAACTTTCTGGACACAGCCAAAAGAGTAAGAGGGGCATTTTTGAAAGGATAGAGAAATGGCAGTTTCTAAAGGATGTCCTAAATACCGGGACTTCTGCTTGGAACCTTCCCCATTTATCTCACCACCTCTCCATTGGGTACTGACTTGTCCACTTCATGGCTGAGGAGTAAGGAGTTCAGAAAGGTCATGCGACTTGCCCAAGGGCATGGCAAAAAGACAAGTCCCAGGATGTGAACCAAGGACCGGGGATCCCACCACCAACCAAGGCAGAGCAGCCAGGAGTACAGAGAGCCAAATAAAGAGAGAGCTACATTTGGGCAGAAGTGATGAGTGAATGGCCAGGTTTGGACGTGATCTAACCATGGCTGGTAAAGAAAAGTTAGAGAATTAAGGCTTCATAATCACTCACCCGGCATTTCCTGAGAAAGCCTGGAAGGTGGGGAAGGAGGGAGGTGCCCCAAGCTGACCCATGGGGTGGGATCTGGGGCTGAATGGGGAATAGTCCCCTGTTCACGTCCCACTTCCTGGGCTGAGGAGAGAGGCCCAGGCACAAACTCCACCAGCAGTGAGGACACCCACCCACATACACCAGAGAGAAACCAGCCTCGGCCACCTTGCTGCTAAGTGGCTACTTCAAAATCCCTTCCCGTGAGGTGGCCCCAACAGCCCCAGCATAGGTGTGCAATGTTCTGAGAAAGTGGCACCAAGCAGGGACGTGAAAGCCATATCCCTCAGGAAGTGGGGACTGGGACTGCTTAGCCATCCTCCCTGCACTGCAGAACCAGCGGGCACAGCCTGGGTGTCACCCTCTGCTCACCCCTCTTCCTTGGAGGGATGGGAGAGCCTGGCCTGCCTGACCTCAAAGAACAGGCTGGGAGGGGGCAGTGCCCAGGCAGCCCCTGTCCCACCACCCCACCCCACCCCCCACCACCAGAACAGCACAGACACAACACTCCCTCCTCCAAGGACGTATGACGGCAGCCCCAGGTGCCAAAGGACACTGCTGGGCACAGAACAAGCAGGAGGCCCAGACACAGCCCAGACCACACACAGTGGCTGCAAGGAGAGGTACGGGGGCTCAGGCTGAGACTCCTTCCTTCAGCAACACAACGTGAGCCTGGGGCGAGTTCCTACCCTCTCAGCCGCAGCATCCTCAACTGAAGTGGGGCTCTCGGCGACCAGCCCCTCATGTCACTGGTACTGAGGTGCCCAGCTGGCAGTACCAGACTGACTATCCTAAGAACAGACTCCAGGGCACTACCCTTTGGAGGTTCTAATAAGTGGGTCTGCCTTGGGGCTCAGAATCTGTATTTTTGGCCAATGCCCCAGGTGATTCCAGTCCCCAGTGGACCAAGTATCAGCCTGGTGCCAAGGGCTGCCGTCCCTCTGGGGCTCCTGCAGAGGCAGACGGCCTTCGTTAGCTGCAGCGCAGCGCAGACTAGACACTGTGGCAGAGGCGCTCCTGGTGGGCAACTAGCCTAAGGTAACCAACTCTCACCCATTTATGCCTCGCAGATTACAAAGCCCCAAAACACTGGGTCTTTTCCTAGTTACAGATGACTGGGTTCATGCATTTAAGAAAAAAAGTTTTAAATCTAAAACTCAAGTAAGTTTATCACAGAGGACAACTGACTTGGCTGGAAATGCCCTATGACAGGAAAATACTCTAAGCGATAGAAGCCCTGTTCCTTTTTATGGACAAGACAATCCTGTCCTTAGAATGCCCACTGAACCGCCGCCTCATCTTGTGGTTCCTTGCGAAGCCTTAAAAGCGGATGGCCGTGCCTTCCATGAAACTGGGCCCAGAGCCTGGGAGGGCTGCACAGGCACCGTACCCAAAGTTCAGGAATCCCACAAGGTACTCCTGGGACAACATTAAACCCAACCAAGGTAAGGAACTCCCGCCAAAGCTCTGAAGCAGTAAACAAAGCCCTCCTTTCTCCAGAGAAAAACCAGCTGATTGTTCTTTTGTTTTCCACAGCACTGGCGGCCTCCTCCTGCCCTCTGCCCCAGGGCCTTTGGGAAATGATGACCCTGAGATAATGCAGAGGAGGGGCTCTCTAGGATGGAGATCCCAAGTCTTTCAGCTCTGGTCAGGTAAGTAAGCGTGCAGAATGTGGAAAGGCCACAGGAATCTTCATGGGCACACAGGTGGCAGAGAAACCAGTGGCCTGGAGTGTGGACCCTTCACAGGGCACCTGGCCTCCCTCACCATGTGCTTCACCCTCTTCCACAGGCCCCCAGGGCCTCTCCCCACACAGCCAACAGGGAAACAATTCTGCTTTCACAGATGTGGGGGTCCAAACCCACACCAGAGAATCTCAACAACCATGACATGAACTCCAAGCCCTCACTCCCTGGCAAAAGTGCCCAGAATTACACTAGCCAGTTTTGACTCCAGGGAAGGACGAGAAAGAAACATCCTCACCACTCAGGATGCAGTGCGCCACACGCAGACACATTCCCTGGCACAACCCAGAGCACGTGGGGCCATTGTTGCTGGGCCAGGAAAACCCTACAGGGTCTAGGACAGGGATGTCCCAGGGGCACGGATTTCCCTATTCCAACCCACAGAAGAGGAAGCTATAGGAAAGGAAACATTTTAGTCTTTCTTCACTCACTTGCATATTCGGCCCCCATGGGAAGAGAAGGTAAGGTGCTCAACTAACTAGCAAGGTGGGGAGAGCTACCCCACCCCACCTGCTACCCCCACTGAGCCTAAGTGGCAGCAAGAAAAGGCCACCCCTCCCTTTGTGCAGCTGTTTCACCGCCAGTGGGTAGAGAAGCAGGTCCTGAACTTCCATGTCACCGACAGATCCCAGTGTCCATAGGGACATGTCCCAGTATTTAAACTGAAGGAGGTAACAGGAAGACTTGTTTGGAGCCCAGCCAAAGCCACATCCTCCCACGCAGGGCCCAAAGGCTTTCAGTTTTGGGTGGGGTGGAGTGGGGGTGCGGTGGTGCATAAAGCCACGGCCAGGCTCCTGAGGTCTGGCTCAGCGGGTTCAGAACCTCAATCAAATAAAAAGAATTGAGGAGAACTCCTGAGCTACCAACCTGAGGTGTTACCGCACTTAACAAAGGCCCCAACAAGGCTATAAGGACAGTGGTGCTGAAACGGGACCCCAGATCTGAACCCCAAAATCAGCCAAAGTGACTCCAAAGTGGCTGTGGTCCCTGACATCTCATTTTATTTGCTAAACCAAATCATACCAGAGGCCGACAGAACTTGGCTCTCTACCAACTAATAAATTCAATTAACACCAAGACCATCTACCTTAAAACATACACACGGACTAATAATGTTAGCTTCCTAAACAATGGATAAGCTTTCCACAAATATTAATTACCTCAGCAACAGAGAAGAAGCGCCAAAAGCTTTCTTTTTTTTACAAAGACAATTCTCAAAAAACATTCCAAGTCCTCAAACTGTCTCAACTCCAAAACTTATTACAACAGAATAAAACAATTACATGGCAAATATCTTAGAGGCATCTGTTTATCAAATCATCAAGTTCTCAAAACAAGGGGGTCATTAGAATTATTTAATAGCATTGACAGAGCTGGTCAGCAATCTGAGAACTTAGTAATATGCCAAAATCAATCTAAATAGTAAAGGTTGCAGGCACACACAGGAGAGCAGGGTATTTCAGGACTGTGTCAATCTCCTTCACTTTTGAGCTAACAGGAAAAAAACAATACAAAGTATAAAAATACCAATAGAAAACAGATAAAAAGTTTTAAAATTCCCAAACAATTACAAGGAACATTAACATAGAAAAGGAAACACAAATGGTAAGTTATCTGCAGCAACAGCAGTTATGACAAAGGGTAAATACCAACAACACATAAAAATTCAGACTTACTGAAACAAAAGACTCCAGTTTTACACAAACAGACAAAAGATATGGACATTATACTGAAATGGAAGGACAATATAATTAACAAACGGGAAAATATTCAACTTCACTGGAAATGAGATTTAAAGACAATCTAGAGATAACGGTTTTGCACTTTTTGACAAAATAACCACCATTGCTGCTGGCAAGCTCATAGTGAGGCTGGCGTGTTCATGACCTTCCGGCAGCAGAGCCACCCATATGGTTAGACATTCAAAACCAAAATAAATAAAATAAAAAAGGTTGTATCCTTAATCCAATAAACTCAAGACTAAGAATTTGCCTCAAGAAAAAAAAAAGAGACTATGCATTAAGTATGAAATGTGATCATGATCTGCAATTATGAAACAGTTTGTAGGCATACGGTTAAAGACCAAAATGGACTATAAAAGCATGAAAACGGCTGCATGGGGTGGTGGACTCCGAAGCATATTTTCTAAAAAGGCTTCAGTTGTTACTTACCATAACCACCACTGTATTATAAATATAAATTAAGGCCACTGCTGGGTGTTGGGGGGAGGGGGGGTGGCCTGCCACAGAGAATGCTGAGCCCACCATGTGAAGACCTCCGCAGCCATTACACACAGAGCCTGTCTACTTTGGGATTATACGAACCTATAAAATTCCTTCCTTCTCCCTCTCCCCACCTTTTTTTTTTAGGTAGCACAAATTCAACTATAAAATATTAGAACAGTATGCCAAAAGTGTGAAAAGTGAACTGAGAATGAGAAACCACTAAACAATGGTTTTCAAAGGTTTTAACATGGTCCACAATAAGCCGCATATTTAACAAAATCAATCCAGTGTGCATACTCACAACTCACACGCACAACTCAAATGAGTTTCATGAAATAATATTTGCACGTATTATTACCTGCCATCCACTAAAGATTTGCTGTTGTTTTAATTTTTTTTCCCAAAATTATCCTGCACATAACCTAAGAATCAACTACTATAAAAGCTGTGATGAGAAAAACAGCAGACTCTAGGTCCCAGGCCAGGACTTCCCCTTTCCAGACACTTCTAGTCAATCTTGATGTTTACCCCATATCTGTCTTAGAAATTTCTGTACATAGTATGTTTGTGTTACTCTGCCATGGTTTTTCAGTTTTAGGTATTACCTATCCACTTCCTACCCTGGAAGAAGAGGATATAAATCTTTTTCAGTCCCATACAAACCACCTCTCCCCCTAAAGCAACCAGCCCACACTTCTCCTTTCCCCCAGAGCACTGGCTAGTGTGACTTTCAAAGTTTACATAATTATAACCATGTGAGCCATCAGACCTATAAACCATGATTACTTTTTTCCTGTTCCTTTTGTTCTCTAAAGCTAATGATTCTATTTTTCTATCTTCTTAATTTTGTATGAATTTATCAATAGTCAACTCCAAATTCAATGCCCATTGTCCAGATCTCCTCTCAAAAGGTTCATTCACATCACATGTTCTATTACTGTTTCTTCCTCCAGAGAAAATCTCTCCTGGAGCCTCCTGAGCTGCTTCAATCTGAACTGGTGCACTGAATTCCCTTTACCAAGAGACCCAGTCTTTGCTCACCTTCATGGAGAAATCCATGAAAAACCCAAGTTTTTCAGATCCTGTATGTCTGAAAACATATTTACGCCACTCTCAGTCTTGAATAAAAGTTTGGCTGTGTACAGAATTCTAGGTTGGGAATCAATTTCGGTGAGGATGAAAGCATCGCTCTGCATCTTTCATATTCCAGTGTATGGAGAAGCCCCAAAGCACCCAGATTCCTGATCTTTATATCGGACCTGTTTCTCTCTGTGAACTTGTGGGATCATCCTTTTCTCCCCAGCATACCGAAATTTCAGGGTATTGGTCCAGAGGCTATCTCTATCACCTGGCTCATTTGAGGAGCCTTTTTTTACCACTTGCATTTTTCTCTGTTTTCTCAATACATATTAATAGATATGGGAACCTTGGCAGATCCTTCTACTCTCTTACCCTTCTCTTCATCTTTTTATCTTTTGGAAGACTCCTTCAATTTTATCTTCTGATAATTCTGATACTTTTGCTCTAGCCCCCCCTTTTTTTTAATTTTAATAATTTATTTCCTTTTTAATAGTATCCTGTCCTTATTTCATGGATACAATATTTCTCTTATCGCCAAAAAATTTTTTATTTTTTTCAAAATGTTCCTCTCTCTAAATAGGAAATTTCTTTTAAGCCACTTTTTCCCCTATTTGGTGTGCTTCCTTTAGTGGCAGGCATTTCTTCAGCTGTTTGACTCAGCAATTCTCACGACAAGGAGTAAATGCCTAAGCACGAACTAGAGGCACCGAGTCCTCGGGCAGGTGAGTTTCTGAGCAGGGCCATCTGGCTGGGCCATTTGCTGGGAAAGCCTCATTATTTCTCTCATAGCAACTTTAGTTCTTCCTGTTCAGGCCAGTCAGTTTCCTAGTGAAGTCTCTTTTAATTTCCTGCCTGGAGGGTAAGGGGCTGTCTGTCAGTGTTCGAAGAGCCAAGCAAGGAATGGAGGTGATCTCCTTTGAGAACCTCCAAGAACACCCAGAGAGGGCTCCCAGGCCCTTGGTTTTTCCCTCTGAAGAATAAATCTCCAATGTGCAGCTAAAGGAGAGGCCATCACCAAGCATCATGAAGGAAGGAAAGGCATCTAGGTTTCTAACCACATAAACAGCTTTCAAACAGTTCTTACATTTAGCTACCTCTGATGGTCCCCCAACCCCCCATAAAAATAATAATGTGGTGACACCAACCCCTATGTTTTAAAAAGGTCATTCACTTATCCATCTCCTCCTGGCTTGCGAAGTTTTTCTTGCTATTGTTTCCTTTCCCATTCTCCCTGTTCCCATAGATTCCTTTTAAAAAATTCCATTTATCTTACATTTGTGGGGTTTTAGGATAAAATAAAAGTAATTGTATCCCCTCAATCTACCATTTATACCCAGATCTCTAGGAAGACTTCAAAATATTTTTGGTTGCCATCTTTTTTCATTGAGAAAAGGAAAAAAGCAGGAAGTATAATTTATCACCATCTAAAAGAAAGGGCAAAAGAGACTTTGCAGATGTAATTAAGGTAACTAATCAACTGACCTTAAAAATGGGAAAACTATCTGAATGGGTCCAAAATAACTGACAGCTCACTGAAAAGCAGAGCTCCCTACCAGCTGAGGGCAGAGGCAGTCTGGGAGATTCCAAGCACGAGAAGGATGCAAGGCATTACTGCTGTATCTGAACTAGAAGAGCCATGTGCAAAGACCAGAGGGAGGCTCCAGGAATTACAGGGAGTCTTGGCTGGAGAGCAACGAAACAGGACCTCAGTCTTACAACAGCAAGGAACTCTGCCAACAACTTGACTGAGTTTGGCAGTAGTTTCTTCCCCAGGGCCTCCAGAAAGGAATGGAGCCCTGCTACCATCATGATTTGGGCCATGTGAGGCCCTAAGCAGAGAACCCAGATGAACTATGCTTATGCTGTACCTGGATAACACCATCCATCCATACCCTGAGCTAGATCCTCCAAGTTATCTTTTCTGTCTCTTCTCCCCTCTCTCTCCAGTCAGCCATTCACCAAGATTCAACCATTCCACATGGCCTTCAAATCTCCCAGTACTGGAACTAGTCAGAGGCCCATCCCAGAGCAGGGCAGCCATATTCCCAAGGGAGACGGGGGACCTTGCTGTCCTCCAAGCAGCACATGTTAGGCCCTGGACATCCCTACCATCTGAGAAAGGAGTCCCCAAAGCCCACTGGATAGTGGGGAACATTCTGACCAAAGGAACAGGCAGGCCCAAGGAGAGATGTCTAAAGGGACAGATGAATATGGATGGGAAATAAGATCCAGTAGGAGATAGGGTGACAAATGCAGGCCAGAGCAGGCAGCCTCCTTGACCATGGGAATCTCAGGGAGTGTGGCCTCAGCCCCAAGGCACTGCCAGAGGGGAAAGAGGAACTCAGATCCATGGGCTCCCAATTCAGCTGAGTCATCCTAAGAGTCAGAAGTACGTATGCCGTACTCTGACCCACATCCCTTAGAACCCAACTCCACATACCCAGGGTCTGCCAGAAAGAGTGCAAACTTGGACCTGTTGGCAGCAGACACTTGCAAGTATCTAGAAGTTTGACCCCTCACCACAGGAATATAATACAAAGCTGCACAGGGTTTAGAGTGGGACACCCTCCTTTACCACAGGGTCACAAGCACTGTCCCCAGCACACAGATATGGAGGAAGGGAGGTTCCCAGAGTTCAGAGACACTCAGACCCTTGCCTACCAGCCCTGGGATGGCCTCCATGCAGATGACCAGGAAAGCCCAGTCCACCAGCTCTGAGCCCCACCAGGCGCTCCAGTGGGCGTGGTGCTTGGCTTCCTGTCTGAAACCCTGAACTTAGCAAGCACAGCATTATAAGTTTCCACCACCAAAACCCTACAACCTGCTGACTGAAGGAGCACTAAGGGGGCCCTCTTGCTGATCTGGCATGGAGACATTTATCTACCTCATTGCTGTTATCAGGAAAGAGGCAGAGGGGAGGGATGGATGTGGGTCAGAGGAGGCAAGAGGAAGCGGGGCGGTGAGAATTCAACAGGAGAAGGGCCTGGAATGGAGATCACCTAATCCAGTGATTTTCAAACTTACTATTTTTATTACTTTGTAAGCTACAGGAGCCTTTGTTCAAAGAACTCTGACCCAGAAACCCAGCATGGAGGTGGGCACAGCAAGTCACTCGTCTCTTTAGGTGGCTGGGGAGAAAAGGGGAGGATCCACGAGGTACACACTTGAAAATGATGGGCCTGGTCTGACTGATCCCAAATCCCACAGAACATTAGAATCATTCAGGGAGGTCTTTCCGAACTGTATGCGGAGCCAGTTCAACAGGACTGTGACAGACCTGGAAATTCACATTTTTAAGAGCTGTGCTTCATAACAGCAGTCAATTTGAAGGGATCCCCACTGGCCAATTCTGGAACAATCTGAGCATAAAAACAAATAATAATAGTTTTTTAACTATTGAATAAAATAAGAATCCATGAGGCCATTCTTTTATATAAATAGATACATAAATAAGTGGGTAAACAAACGGGAAGAAGGGAAAGTTCTTCTTTACAGCAGAATGCCAAATGATAAACAGAGAAGGAATTAATGGAATTAAATCATCACCAATCAGCAACCATGACATATGATTCTTCACTCTGTGAGGAATCATCAGTGGGTTCTCTCTTACTCAATTCCAGCTGCTGTAACTAAATGCCACAGTCTGGGTGGCTTACTAAGAACAGATTCTATTTCGCGTTCTGGACACTAGGAAGTCTCAGATGAAGGCACCAGCATGGTGAGAGGAGGACCCTCTTCCCAATTCAAAGCTGGCACCTTTTCGCTGTGTTTCCACAGTGCTGCAAGAGCCAAGGGAGCTCTGTGGGGTCTCTCAGAAGGACACCAACCCTACTCATGAGGGCTCCACCCTCATGACCTCCACATCTCCCAAAGGCCCATCAACTCATGCAATAAGATTTCAATATATGAATTTGGGAAAGAAATCCAAATTAAGGGAGATTCAACAAAATAACTGGCTTCAAGTCAAAATGTAGAATTTGTGGCCATTTTCTTCAAAAAAAAAAAAACGAGGAAATAAAATATTAGGGGGAAAAAAAAACCAAGCCTGGGGCTCAGACAGAAATCTTGAGAATGCTTCATCAGGCACCTCATTCACGTGCACCAGCAGCATCAGGGGAGTACAGGCAGGACAGGCCCACCCAGCTCACCCACAGCGGTGGCCCCTCAGCTTCTCAAGTGGGGTGAAAGGACACCTGGCATGGTGCTGGCTTCCCTCTGCCTCTGAAGACGAAGATGTGAGCGCAGGGGAGAGGGAGCCCACGCTGCCATGGGGCATGGTACCCTGTTTCTGAAAACCTAAGGGTGCATGAAATGTCCAGACCCACAAGCCAACTGACACAGCGGGGAGAATCCAGGTCCAGTTTACAGTAACATCTCCAACGAGCTGTGACCTCTAGACCTGGGAGGATTGGACTGGGCCCTCTGTCCATTCTGAGTTCCCAATTAGGAGCCTGAGGCTAGGGCTCCCTATATCTGCGAGACTGAAGACAATGTGCGCCACAATCCATCAGCGCACAAACCTGCTCTGCAAGTCGCTCAGGGTGAAAAGGCTTTTGTTGTGGAAGACAAACACCTTGGGACTTGTTTCTACGTGTCTGGACACCTGCTACATGCAAGTCACCCAGAATGAGGCTGTGGAAACCAAGAATCAGAGTGAGACCTGTGCCTGATTCAGGGGACTCAGGACACACTTCCTTGTACTAAATGCTGAGTCAGGTGCCAGGGGGCAGGATAAGTACAGGAAGGAGGCGGCGAAAAGTTGATCAGGAAAGCTCTACCCAGCAGATGCTGTAAGTGTGAACTAGATGGTGTTCCACAACTAGATGCTCACTGGGTCAGGAGGAATGGCTGCGCCCCAAGATGAGGACGCTCTGCGCCTGCCATGGTGGCGGCCAGCTCTCACCACATCCAACGTCGACTGGAGAGGTCGGCAGTGCCCCCAGCAAGTCTGCAGCTCTGGGCCGGGCCCCGTAGGTGGTACCAAGACACAGCCGGTGTGGCTGCCCTCGCAGGGCTGACACAGTTGGGTGGGAGCCGCTGCCGAACACCACAGATAGTGAGTGAGGTAAGTCCTGCTCTTGGGGAGAAATGAATTCTGCTCCAGTAACTGAGTCTTTAGCACCCCTTACAGGAGATGCTTCTGGATGGGACAAGGATTTGACCTGCCTGTCTAGATGTTCTCTTTGTAGGAGTTTGCCCTACCCACACTTTCGCCCCACACAAAGAAATTGTTAGGCAGGTAAAGAGATCTAAGCGGGGTGGAAAGAGAACAAGGTCAGTAAAGCCCCCTGGAAAGGACTCAGTTAACCAGTTAAAACTAGAAAGCCAGGAAAGACTCAGAGTTAATCAGTTAAAAAGCTCAAAAGGTCAAAAGCAACTTGGCCTTGAATGTTTGAATATTCCCCAGATAAAGAGAAGTATCTGAGCACAGCCCATGTCTTCATTGTGTCAATTAGATCACTGTAAGATTTACTGTAGCCTGCTAAAAGGCCCACCTATAAACAGCATAATAAAGACAGGGAGATCCCAACTTAAAGCCAAATCATTTAAGAAGAAAGTTTCTTAACGTACTCTTTAGCAAACAACAAACAAATAACTCTGCCCACCTTGGAGAAAGGGCAGTCTTGATTGATTGATCCGCTCCCAAACCAGGAAGCTGCTATCCTGGAAAGGGACCAAAGCAGTTTTTTCTTGTGTTAAGCTAATTTTGCAGAATTGCCTAGAGGACTGATAAGAAACTTAATGTCTCATCAGAGATACTTGGGACCACTTAACAAGTGCACACCCCTAGGCCTTTGTCACATTCCTGAAAAATCCTTAAAAAGGGGAACCCCCAACCTTTCAGGGCGTTCCTCTCTCAGCGCTTAAGAGTGCGTGACTTTTCCCAACCTTTCAGGGCACTCCTCTCTCTGTGAGGTCTCCTGCACTTTATCTCTAAGTAACTTTAACTAAAACTTTTACTGTTTCACTACTATGTCTCTGCCCTTCAATTCTTTGTTGCGTTTGGGACAAGAACCAAGGAAAATACACAATGCCTCTCCCCCAACAAAACTATGTAAGAGAACTAACTTGGAATTATACACATTTACTCCTTTTCCTCCATTTTTCCATGACTGAAAAGAATAAAGATTATGGCTCTAAGGAGGTCAAAAATCTTTGTCTTCAAAATTGCAGAGTTGACTACAATATACTGTGTTTTAAGACAAACAACCCCTTTCACTCCAAGGAGAGCATTGAGGGCAACTGCCTAATCCTGCCCAGGGCCAGGAACACTCCAAGGCCAGGGCAGAGCCTGGCTCCTGGCCTCCTCTGAGCAATGAAACAGCCTGGGGAAAAAAGTTCACAAAGCAAAATACAAAATCAATCTCCCAAACAAGCTAGGGAAAGTGAAGCCTGCTGGAGAAATATATAACTAAATGCACTGAAATAAAGAGAAAAGAAATAAAGGGCTGGGTGTGAGGAGCAGCAGATATTTTAAAAATGCAAATCAGTGGTGGGACACTTATGAAAAAGGCTAAGAGGAATGTGAAAAGGGTCAGGAGATTAGCAGCTCAGGCCATTAAGAGTCCCAGAAGACCAAGGGCAACCCCAGCACCTGAGCCAGGTCTCCTCTAGCCCCCAGTGCTAGGGGCTCACCCCCAGGCACAGGGACACAAGTTCACCCCCACTGCACACCCCACACCCACTCCACCAGAATGCTGGGAGTGGGTAGGCAATCCTAGTGAAATCAGGAGAGTCATCTCAAACTTTTTCCTCTACATAAATACTACAAAAAATAAGTTTATATTCCCCCTTTCTGAACTATTTATTTGAACTTCAACAAACACAAAGTATCTTTATATAGAATGCTTTATGTTTCTATGAAAAGCAAACAACATTTACAACTTGATTCTGATCTTGTCGTCCAGCTGGGACAGCCAGGGCGGGGTGAGTGGCACCAGAGAGTGGCACCAGATGGCCGAGGGAGGCTCCGTGCTGCCCTCTCACAAAGGAAGGATCCAATTACCCCCTAGGCTCTGTGCCCCAAAGATGACCTCGCCAGCAGGCATGGGGGAGGTGCCCACAGCTGCCGGCGAGAGAGCTTCCTCGGCCCAGCCCTACCTCCAGGACACCCCCAGCGCCCACAGATACCTACTGTAAAATGCGCACCCAAGAGGGTAGGAGCCACGGAGCCGGAGCTGCTAGACCTGTTTTAAGTCGACCAACTTGAAACAGAGCAAGAGGGCGAAGAGTGCCAAACCACAGAACAGCCTGAAGAAAGTACAAGAGCAACAAGAGGGCGGGACTAAAGGCCTCTGAGCCAGTGTTTCTCAAACTTGAAAGTACATGCAAATCACCTGGGAATCTTATTAAGTGTAGAATTTGATTGAGCAGGTGTGGGGTGAGACCCCCGGGACTCTGCATCTTAACAAACTCCCAGGTGTTGCAGTGCTGTCCTCGACAGGCCTTGGGGGCAATACTTTACCAGTGAGAGTGGAAGATGCCTAACAGAAAAGCAGTAACACTGACGAAGGAAAACCACTATTAATAGGCCGATCTTGGGAGGAAAGCCCACCCACCTTTACTGTGGGTCAATTTACAGGGATGTAATCAGCTTTTCTGCAGGAATGCTTTCATTTTGGAATTTGTTCAGTACTTTAGGGCATCCCACTGGCTCCTCACAGGTTATTTTTATTCCCATTTCACAGTTGTAGAAGCTACTCTAACCAAATGACCCGTGAAGTTGGACTCCCTGCCCCTTGGGTGTCTTCCAGGACCACAGACCTCCTCTGACGCATGGCAGAAACACACAGCCCTAAGCGGTGACACAGGCTGTTCCTGGCCCAGCTGACAATGGGAGGAAAGCGTCCTAGTGGGCAGGCACGGGAGGCCCTGGGGATGGAGGGTGGGAGGGGAAAGACAGATAAAGGGCCAGAATCCCACCCTGAAGGGGCATCAGCCAAAAGTCGGGTTTGCCTCCTGGAATCCGTAACAAAATAGGAGACAAAATTTAACTGAGACAAATGTAAACCTAGGCCTTCCAGGAAAAGGAAAGGAGGTATTTAGGTACAAGGGTGCCTCTACCTTCTAGTTTTTGTTTTTAGTCTTAACAGCCTGGTCTCACTTTGGCGGGACATAAAATAAAGGGCTTTACTCTCTCTCCCCAGGGTCAGTCTTACCAGACTGGCAATGCGGCTTTGCCAAGGAAAGAGTTCCTCACCCCAAGCCCCAACTCCCATCACCAGGTCTGAGGCACAACTATTTTATCAATGTGTTAGGTAGAAGGACAGACATGACCAGCCAGGTAAGGGGAAGATAAGGTTCAAGGGAAAAACTGCCCAGAATCTGCCCAGGCCGGGGGTCCCAAATGAAGACAACAGCAGCTTTGCAGAAAGATAACTTCCTGCTTACCGTGACCGGGCCATACAGGTCCCATCCAGGTCCCATCCAGGTCCCACCATGGGCACAATCGAACAAAACTAAGAACTCATCATAATTTCATTAAAATAAAACTGCAGTTTTGCTCCCCCCATCATGGACTTTTCTGTGTGCATTTTGGGGAAAGACATGTGCACCAGGAGGAATGGGTATATACCTAGAGCTGTCAATCAAAGAAGAGCCTCCCAGTTAGGACAGAAAAAGAGCCCCTCCCCTAAAGGCTCGGGCCCTCCATCTACCTTGACTCTGGCCCACTCCTCTCTTGGAGTGTATTCAAATAAAACTGCCACTCTTTTTCGCTATTGTGTCTATGCCTTTCAATTCTTTGTTGCAGTAGGTACAAAAACAGAGGAAAACAGACACAACCCATAACAAATGGGCTCCTTGTACTACACCCAGGCCCTGAGAACTAAAAGTGTTGTCAGGTCGGGGGGATTGGGGGAGCAGGGAAGGCTTTCATGTGAAAACTGGACACCTGTGGAAGTGACCATCACCACCACCACCCCTCAAGAACCAAAGGAAGAAACATCCCAGAGGAGATTATGTGCTCTGCTAATCCCGAGGAAATGAATTGCCCGGGTCACCCGGAGAGCCAGTGGCACAGCACACCCCGTGTTTTCTCTGGAGCACCAACCTGCCTCAGTCATGACCTTTCCTAACCTCGTTTGGGCCCAACTACCCTAAAAGTAGCATCTGTGTTTCAATGCATTTGACAGTGAATTTAGCTTTTTGCTGAGTCCCGTACATTTGGCAAAATGAGGGCACTCCGAGGTGCATCCCTGTCCAGGGTTAGAGCTTGATTCCTAATTGGTCAGTCTTGACTGATGAGCGTGAAGGGGAGCAGAACATGCCGCCCCAAAATATGTCTCTGGCAGAAGGATTATTGTGAGCTAGTTACTTTTTAAAAACAGCAGTCACAGGAGGAGCTCCGAAAACGGAGAAGTTACCCTATTATAAGGGAAATCTCCATTTTTAAGGGTGTCTCTCAACAGCAGGAAGAGAAGGGTGACTCTAAATCACAAGACGTTCTTATCAGTGGAGAAGGGGCCCAGCTTAAATCCGCATAACAGCCTTACCCTTGCTTAGCAGGCTTTTTCCTGGTAAGTGATAGTCCCCCGCCCCCACCCCGGTATCTTCCTTGTGTCTTTAGCTGAAGAAGGTACTTAAGGTAATGGCTTGGGCCATGTCAGAGGGTTACCCAGTTTTCCTGGGTCTCTCCCATGTATATGGCAGGTATACATGTTATTAAACTTCCATTTTTCTCCTGTTAATCTTATATTACAAGGAGGTGGGGGTATCAGCCAAGAACCTAAAAGGGCCAAGGGAAATTCATTTTTCCTCCCCTACAAGAATCAGATAAGACAGCCACACTGATCTCAAGATGGATGGGTTTTGAAAGGGTAAAATAAAATGCTAAACACAAGAAAAATACTGAGACTTGCAAGTTCTCGTACAAAACAACTCTATTTCCAAGGCAGGTGACTATTTCAGATTCTGGCTGCTGTTTGGAAAGCAGGACACTTATGTGTTGGGGTAGGCACACCTCCAGATAAAGATGCCAGAGTGGCCCTCAGCTCTGCCTGAGACCCCATATTTGGGAGAAATTGGACCCCCAGTAAGAAGACGAGACATTCTTCTGAGGGGGAAGAGAGACATCTGGACGGGCCAGGGGATGGTTCCCCTCAGTTGGAGAAGTCCCACAGCCATACAAAGACCACATTAAAAAGAAACTGTTTTCTCAGCCACTCCTGCCACTAAACGCTAAGAGCTCTTCCTGATCGGACATTATGAAGAAGGGCCAGGAGGTAAATGAAGATCACACTTTGCACCCAGAGTGGCTCTTTCAGCCAAAGACCAGGAGGCCAGTGCTCCCAAACGGGCCAGTGTGCATGCTCTCTCCCTCCCTCCCCTGCTCGTCACACCCCTGTGGCCGCAAACAGGTGAGGCTTCTCTAGCTCCCCACTGCACAAATCCCCATCACTGATCCAGTAAGAGGGGAGATCCTCTCTAAACAAAGAGAAATCTCAGCATCACTGGGGAGATGGGGTACAGCTGGGGGAACCGAGTATGGCCAGAGTTTGCATGCCTTTGGCTCAGTGGGAATATTCATGTCATGAGGGCTTCCGCTGGGGCTCTGCAGTCGCTGCCTGCTGCCTGCCCAGCCTGCCTCCTGCCTGAGATTCAAGTGCCTGGTGACGGCAGAACAAAGGAAAATGGCTGTGGCTCAGGCAGTGAGGCTACGGGCTAGCTTGCCAGCAGGCTTTTCTGCAGCTGAGTGCTAGAGGGAGATCAAGGGACAGTGGGCTGAACAAAGAGGTACAATGGAAAGTGGGAGACTGACAGCACCCCAGACAACCCACCCAAGGGCACAGCTGGGCAGAGAGCTCACACAGCACCCACTCCCAGAGGCAGCAGCAAGCAGCAACTGACGAGACGGGCACCCGGCACCAGGCCCTTCCACTCCCTACCAAGCTGCTCAGAACTCACACCCAGGGGCTTCAGGCACAGCTTGGGGACCAGAGAGGTGGGAAGGGGAGTGACAAGAGGTACTCACAAAGGGCAGGCCCTCCCAGAACTCCAGGGATGGGGCAGGGGGCGCCAGGAGAGGGCAGAGCCCAGGCACAGCAGCTCACGTGGCCTCACAACACAGGAGGGGCCCTGGAGTGCTAAGAACAGTCCACCAAAGGACTTCTTTCAAGCATAATGGGCTCCTGCTGCCGGCAACAATAGCAGCCCTGGCCACCCCACTCCTCCTCTGCTCCCCTCCCCCACAAAATAACCCACAATGGGAGGCAGCAGGAAACCAAGGCACAGCCCTGAATAGCTCCACTGTCAGTACTGGGACCCCACCTCCGCAGCCCCACAGGTCAGCCCTAGCTGCCACCCGGCCCCACGCCCTATACAACAGAGTTATGGGCATGGAAAGCTCTGGACTTCTCACAGGGCAGCCCGTAATGGCAATGGTTGGCGATATGGGGCAAGGACACAGGCCTAAACCCAGCAGGGTCAGGGTCATGTCAGCCACCTTTCTATTGAGGAGGGCTACCTGCCAACCAGCCCTAAAATCTGCTGCTGGCCCTGCCCCGCCCAAGCATGGGGCAGCCGAGCCACACAGGGGAAGCCTGCAGACCTCGCAGCAGGACACAGTGGCCGTGGGGATGGGGAAAGAGCCAGAGAGTGCCCAAGACTTCCAGAAGGCTCCCACATGCGCCCTCCCCCCAGCCCATCCCAGGAAGAAAACCTAATCTGCCCTCACCTCCTGCTTCTGCTCTAAAGGAAGCTGCCTGCTCAAAACAGAAAACCCATCCATTTACACCAGGCACATTCTACACAGACTTTTAAAATCACAGCAGGACAGCCAGTCCCAAAGCAGCCTGAAGCAGCACCAAGCCTGGGCTGCAGAGCAGGCAGAAAATGGGGGATCCCAGAGCAAAGAAGGTCCTGTGAGGCCAGGACAGGAGGCCTGACCCTCACACCAAGCCCCGGAACTGAGAAAGAATCCGCTTTTCTAAACGCTGATGCCAACCCAGCTCCTGCTTTTGTTTCTTAGCCAAGACTTCCCCTCATGCCCCACCCAAGTCCCACATCCTCCTGGGCACTACTAGAACCCACATAGGAGAAGCCTCTCCTCGTTCCCTGACCCCACCTGGCTCCAGCTGCCTCCTCACATACTTGTATCACACTTTTGGCCACACCTGACCACAGGGCACAGCCAAGGCCTGCAAACAACAGGTGCTCAGGGAGACAGGCTAACCTGAGCTGAACCAAAGGTGGACTGCGGGGGGAACCAGGACACCAGCTCCACTGTATGCCCTCCAGCTCTAGACTCTGGCTGCAGAAACACAATGTCCCTCCAAAAGGAAAATGCAAAAACTTTCATTATCACTCTTGGAATCAAAACAGTGTTATTTCTTTTCTTGTTAAGCACCCAATGCCCAGACTCCTCATCTAGCCCTATCTACTACAGACCTATGAGCACATGCAAGGCTGTCCTGCACCCTGGCTTGTAGAGACAATATACTGAAAGTAGCCTCACTGTCCATCAATAGGGGGCTGATAGAGTGAACCATGGTTTACCATATGGTACAGTAACAAGCCGCTGTTAAAAAGCATGGACTAAACTGTGTGCTGAGATGGAACAATGTCAAGATAAACTTCAGAGTAAAAATCAGTAAGTGCAGAGCAGCGTGATTAGTACACCAGCATGGGAATAAACAAAAGAGGCCAGAGACGCTTGACTAGGTGCCCAACATCTGGTGGCACAGGCCTCAGGGGAGCAGAACTGAAGGTATCAGGAATGGAAACTCTGATCTTCACTGTACAGCTTTTTGTTTCTCATCATGTATCCTTTTTTAAAAAAAAAGAACAGTTAAACCTATATTGACATTTAAAATCACTACAGTTTGTGGCTGGAGGCACAAAAAATTCCACTTGCAGCTCTCTGCAGACAGCTTCTGGTACCTCCCTAGAACAAGGAATAGTTGGGGGAGGAGGGCAGTGCCAGCTTACCAACTCAGGGAGCTCGCAGCTCACAACTCCTCCCCAAGTCCCAGACTAGAGTTTTCCCAGGAAGACCAAGAGCAGACTCCAGTAAGGGCAGAAAGGAAACCTGAAGTCATTCTACAAGGAGGACCATGTGCAGGCAGGTCCACTCTGTCATCAGACTGAGACCCCCCCACACCCCCCTCCTCAGGGTCCTTCCCAGGCATCACCGAGGCTCAAGATCCTAGCGTTAAGGACCCATCCCAATTTTAGCAGCTAAAGAAAGCTATTTGAACAGATTTATAGGCCTGGCCCAACTCCAAGAACAGACTAAAAAGAGTTTCTCCAAAATCCCAGCTCAAAACCCCAGTCCCTTAACCATTAAACTCCATGTACCTTTCAGGAAATGGAAGCTGCAAAATGGAGTTGTGCAATGGATTTGTATATTTATTCCTTACTAAAGGGATACATATATGTTGTTTAAAAGCCTCCTCTAACGGACACATCAATAAATACTCTGTGCTCAGAAGCACTGATGTATTTCCTCCAAGTGATATTTCCCCTAAGGAACAATATAATAACCATCCCAGTCTCTCCGGCTTCTGAGGGGTGTGACACAAGCCTATTAGAGCCAGAACTGGCCAGACTGTTTGGGAGGCAGGGAGTGAATGGGGCTCTTCCTACCTAGCAGACCTCGTGCCCCACCCCCAGGCCACGTGGCAAGCACAAAGATCTCCTAATGCCCTAAAGCTCACAGACTGCCCAGTCACAAAGAAGGCTGCTGTTTGACTCCTTGTTCTGCAAGATGCTTTCTGATGACTGCTCAATGTTCAACAGGTTGCCCCCAAATTAAGCACAGATGAGATTTCACAAGTAGAAATCAGCAGGCACTTGGAGCCCTCATACCTCAGCAGCTGGGAACAAGTTCCTGCCCCTGCTAGGGGGCCCAGCACGAGCCCCCGGTAGCTCTCGCTTAGAGTCCTCCAATCCTCCATCAGACCAAGACCCTCTCGAACCATCTTGCTACACAAGTAGGCAAGGCCCCCACCCCCAGGTAAGCATGGATCCTCAACACACCAAATCCTGCAAGCACTATCCTCCCTACCTCCTCATCTGTCTTCCCACAGAGAGAGCGTCAGAGCCACCCTAAACCAGGAAGGCCCCGATCACCCTGTACCTGGGTTCATACCGCTTCCTCCTGCTTGCTCCCTGGTGAATAAATACCCCACCACTACCACTGACTCATTGTTGACATGTCCCCTCAACACTCATCGGCGTTTACACAATCACTTGTATTTCACAGGAAACAGCTTGAAAAACAAGAGACAGTGATGTGGCAGGCAGGAGGGCTGTTCAGAGCCAGTTCTGTCACCACCACTCCCCAGCAGGGGTGGCAACTGGTGTGGAGCCTTCAGGAAGTGAGGAAGGCCCCCACCAGCAGCCAAAAGGTTTTCTGCACACACCCTTTTTTCTCACAACAGCGGGTGCCCTGGTTCCTAAAAAGCTGGCTGTTGAGAGAGAAGTAAGAAACACGCTAAATAGCGTCATCAGTGCAGGGTCTGACCAAAGGGCAGAGAAAAAACAAGGAGCTTCACGCATGAAAGAGGTGGAACAAGGTGGGCTGGATATAGCAAAGGGCAGACCTCAGACAGGCAAAGGAAGCTGGGGGTCCCAGGAGGAGCCAGCCCAGGCAACGGTGAAGCTCCCCCTCAACACCTCCCTGGCCCAGCTCAGATCAATGAGGCGGCCAGCCCCTGGGCTGGTGGGGGGAGAAACAACGTAGTCAGACTGGTTTGTCCAGGATGGGAAGAGCAGGAAACACAGAGTACAGAAGCCAAGGAAAGAGGGTTAAGCAGGGCGGGCAGCCCAGGGTCAGGCAGCTGTGGTTTGGCTCCCAACAGATCTGACAACGGAAGCCAGTGTTGGTGGGCAGCAGGGAACACAGCCCAAGGTCCACACTGTTTCCTGGGTGCTGAGAGGCAGTCCAGCTGGCCAAGAGCGAGGAGGAGCCAGGAGATGCTGATAAGGGCTCAGACTCAGAGACGCAAGGGAGGGATTCCCATCCTGAGGGGCAAGTGTGAGTGGTGACGAGCTCGGACCAGTGCAAGAACCACGAGCAGGACAGCACGCAGGCCACTGCTGGCCTCGGGATGCCGACCGTCTCTCCGGGACCAAACTTTAGTCAGGCTCCTCTGAGCCCTTTGCTTGACTGGGGCTGACCTTGGGCTTCCATCTTTAGATGAATCCAATTTTAGCAAGAATCCTGCTGAGTCAGTTAGCTGGAATCCCCACGCTCCACAGCTGATCACCCCCCATATCTGACCGAATTCCTCATCCTGTTACCCCTAGGTGATACCTGATGGCCGTAGCCTGCTTTCAGCAACAATTGTTCGTTCAATTAACAAAAGATAACCCTACCCTCTTAGAAATTTTCCACCCACCGACACCACCCCACACCCCCTCACACACACTCTGCTCCTTGGCTATAAATTCCCACTTTTGTTGTATTTGGGGTCGAGCCCAATCGCTCTCCCCTACTGCAAAACCCCCATTCGGGACAGTCCTGAATTAAAGTCTGCATTGCTGTTTTAACAAGGGTCAGAATAATTTCTTCTTCACCACTGCAGGGCTCCAAGTCTTCCTAGACCCCGCACCCCACGTGTGTGAACCACTCAGTTGGCTGGCCTCCCGCACCAAGCCCCAAGGACAGATAAGTCTGCCTGGCCCAGGGGTGAAGGGCTGAAATAACACAGCCAACCTGCAGGGTGGCCAGACATTAGGGAGGTCATCTGGAGAGGAAGCAGAGCCTCTCCGTGGCAATGGTCACTCAGCGGGCAACCAGAGCCTCCCCTTGGAGCAGCCAGTGGCAGCAGCTGGGAGGCACAGACACAGCAGGGCTCTAAGCATAGCTGAGCGGGTGCCCCAGACTGGAGATCACAACACGCCTGTTGCTGCAAGTCCCACTACGGCCAGTATTGCTACAGTAGGTGTGTGGAGCCCAGTCACCTGTGCTGGAAGACCTAAATCTGACGCAGACGTGGCCCTTTCCCTTATTTCCCCTTGCCACCTTCCAATAAGCCCTGGTTTCCTGAGGCGCCCCAGTGGGCTTCTGAGGCTTTATGCACAAGACCCAGTTCTTGGGGCTGTGCACCCTGGGATATGCCGCCCCCCCCTAGGTTCACCATGCAGACCTCGGGGTGGAGATGAAAGGGATTCAGGAGACACTCATTTAATTCCAGCTGCTCAGGGCCCCTCTCCTGGGTGTAAGGACTAAGAAATTCCTCAAAGCCTCTTTTTTAATGCTTTCTGGGCCCTACAGAGTAGATTAGCACAGGCCCAGCAGCTGGTAAACATAGTCAGGGAAAACCCAGAGAGGGGCTTCACCAAATCTCCCTTTAGGCTCCCCCCTGCCCAGCCCTTGTCCTGGCCAGCTCCTCCCCAAACCTTACCCATGTGGGAAAGGCCAGTCTCAGCTCTTCCAAATTCCAGGGAACACACCAAGTCTAAGGCAGCAGGAGCTCAGCTCTTATTCAGGACCCCAGAGGCCACCTCAGAGCCAATCACCTGGCTTTCAGCCACACAGCACAGGCTGAGCCCAAGCAGGCAGGAGCTGGTCCCTCCAGCTATCTAGCTGATGGACTCCAGGGCTCTAAGCTCTGCTCAGGGAAGGAAGCAGAACACGCTTCAAGAAGTGAAGAGATTTAACTCCAGCCTGCCTAGGCTCACTTAAACTCAGATTACCAGACCTGCCGCTTCTAAGAGAAAAACCACAGCTTAGCCCAGCCTGGCCCCACCCCACCCAGCCCCACCAAGCCCAAGAGTAGGGGAAGTGGGGTTTCCAGAAAGAGCTGCTGGTGAGCACCTCACTGACAGACGTCAGCGTGATGCCAGCAGTCCCAGAACAGAGTGTTGAGCCTACCTCAGAAGCTTCAGAATCTGTTTCTAAACCTGAAACGCGTGCTTATGCTTCACTGTGAGAGACAGGAAGGACAGATTCTTCTCACTTTACAGATGACAAAACCAAGTTCAGTAGGAAAAACAAAAATCAGAGACTTGTCTAGAAAGTAGACACAACCTGAAAACTGGCCTCACCATGTCCACTCTACAAGCTGGACAATGTTATTTATCTTCACGTATAACTGACAGAGACACTGGACTCTGCCCACCAGCTAGGCCCTGTGCTGTTCTAACAGTCATTTGCCCTCGTCTGAACCAAAAAATATGCTGTTAGGGGGAAAGTGGATGTGGAGACATTATGACTACCCCACACGATTCTGTCTGCAAGGACACAGCTGTAATGGAAGGTAAGACAAACCAGGAATGCTGGCACTCACCTGAACCAGAGGTTCTCAAAGCACTGATCTAGGCAGTCCCCTGGGAACTCTGATGACTAGCCAAGAGTGGGACCACCATCACCTCCTCCTTTATTCTAGATGGGAAAACAGAAGCTCTGAAAAGAGAGGAAATATAACTAAGGATAATGAACTAACCATAATGCAGAAGGCTCTTGAGGTCTCACCACCTCCACCAGTGTTTCCTGGCCCTACTGGAAGTCACCAGAGTTCAAATAGGTAACGAAGCACAAAAGCAAGGTCCACAGTGTGACCAGCTCTTTAACATCCTGCAACAGTGGCCCAAGTGGAAACACACAATTAACAAAGGGGTTCTACCCCCTTCTACCAGCCACAGAACCATCCCAGACCCACACTCAAGCCTGTTCTCCACGTGATTCCATCCATCATTCCTTTCCACACCCCTCAGCTGGCCAGCTCAGCCTCAGAGTCCCAGGAATGGAAAGGGAAGGGCAAAGCCTATGGGACGGTGTTGCTGCCTGCTCTTGCTTCTAGCACAGGTGGCTGCCCCCGCTAGCCACATACAGGCAGAGCATGAGGAAGTCCAAGAGGTCCAAGGGCTGATGTGCCATAGCAGCAAGGGGCAGCAGGAGCCTGCTTGCCTTCCCACAGGCATTAACATCCCTCTTGAAATAGGCCACCCAGACCCAGCACCAGGAAACAGGGTTCATCGTCCCCATTCACAGCTCTGGGCACCAGGGTAGGAGCTGAACACACCCTTTGTAAGAATCCCTGGCCTGGGACTCACCCTAGTCCTTGGGCCCACAAATGGACAAATGAATAAATGAATGTGTGAAAGCCCTAAGGAACTTCGGGAACTTGCCCAGAGTCCGAGGAGCACGCTGCCTCTGCAGACCACCTCTTACGACCCTCACCTTGTTCAAGCATACCTCTGCCCTTCGAATGTGACACCTCAATTCATCTTTAATCTTAATATGTTCTTTAACTAATGTATGACCAATGTGTCTGGTGACACAAAATGATATGACACTTGGGCCCAGATCTTGGAAAGAAGTCACAGAGGAAGGCACAGTGACAGGCAGGTGGTTGGCATTCATGCTGTTTTACCAAATGTTTCCAGTTCTCTTCCCTATTCCCCCTTGTAGGTAAGTACAGCCATGTGACTGCTTCAGCCAGTGAAATGCCACTTCTGGCTGGAAGCTTTAAGGGCCAGGATGAGATTCATCATGCTCTCTGTCCCTCCATACAAGTGACCAGGAATGTTCCAATTAATCAGCATGGATCCCACAGTAAGAGCAACACAAAGCAGATGTGCAATGGATATGGTAAAGCACAAAATAAACCTCTATTCCTTTAAGCCTCTGAGATCTGGGGATTGCCACCACAGCAAACCCTGATTTATCCAGGCAGATACAGGCAGTGACTCACTCCCCAGTCTTCTGGGCTCAGCAGTGCTGGTCTTCCCATCCCTGGCCTTAGGGGGACAAAAGCTACCTCACCAGTCCAGGGGTGCAGGGCACCTGCTATGTGCCCAGACAGATAGGCAGCTTTCAGAAGCAGAGGATATAGAAGCACCTGAGGACTTACTAGTTTCACCATGGCCTAGGCTTGTTCAGCGCACTAATCAACTTTAATACAAAGTCATTGTCTAAATTAGAAACAAGAAAGCCCGATCACATTAAGACTGTAAGCAAATTTGCTCTGTGACTTGTTTAGGCCACAGTGTTCTCATCCATAAAATGGGACTTTAACATTATCTACCATGCTGTGTTATTTCAAGGGTTAAATGACTTAATGCAAGTAAAGCTTCTAGGATAGTGCTTGGTGTGAGTTTCAACAGCTAGCCTCAATAAACTATTATGAACTCTTGAACCTTCCACATAATTGCTGTAAGCTTCTCCATAACCTCCTATAGATTTTAAAACGGGCAGAGCTTTCCCAGGACTGGGGCAATGACACCTTGTAGACACTGCCAACTAAATTCTACCTCAGGCAAAGTTAAACAAGTAACGAGACAAATCCCTAAGCCCATGGTGGCCTGGAGTGAGGCCTCAGGAAATGTTTCTAGAACCCAGAGCTTTCAGAAATCTCTGCCCCCTAGCCTCCACTGCCACTATGACCTACAGTATAGGGCACCCCTCCCCTCCTACTCAGATATGCGCTTTGTCCTCCCATTCCCAAACACAGGAAGGGAGGCACCTCCACCTGTCCTCCAAGATTAGCACACCTGCCCAGCTGAAGGAGGGAACTTCCCTGGACAGCCAACTCTTCTGTGGCCCCCTCTCCTCCATGCCCTTTCTTCCTAGAGACAGCCACAAACCTCTAGAAGCACCAGTGGCCTCAAGACTCCTCTTTGCCTAAATAATGCTGGTAAGCTGAGATCAAGCTCAGACCAACAAACACTCCTGAGCACCTACTGCCTATGTCCAGCCTGCGCTCTAAGACCACACAGACCTTAACAGCCAGTCAGGGAAATGTGAGCCTACAACACTGCCTGAAACAGCACCTGGCACCCTGGGCGCCCGTGACTCACAACCATGCTTTATTAAGTGAGCTGAAGATCACATCTGGGGGTCCAAATACTGGAGTTCAGAGATGTGGGGATGGAGAGGTCAAGAAAATCTCTAGCTGAAGATGGGGTGCAACAAAAGATGACAAAGCAAGAAGGGTGAGGAAAATCCATCTAGTGGCCTAGCCTTCCGAGACTTGTCTCCCAGACATTAGGGATCCTCAGGATGGGATAAAGCTTGCGGGTAGCTGAGAGAGGAGCTAGAAGGGCACAGCGGTCCAGAACGTAGTGGTATGCCCTTCTTTCTGACGGTGCTGGGCCCAGGAGGTTGCTTGGAAGGGTGCTTCAGCCAACCACAGGGCTGGCTGAATGTAAAGGGTGTATAGAGGTGCTGGGGTACTGTGATGGCCTAGGCCCCAGATTTTCCTTCACAAATAGGGAAGGGTGGCCCAAGCACTTAGCAGGCACTAACTTCCCCTCCTTTGAGGTCCAGGGGTAAAGGGAAGGCTACTTTTGAAGATTTGACAGAGAGTTCCACCCACTTGTATCAGCCCAGGGGCAGCCCCCCATCTCAGATGAAAGACCCCTCGGGAGCTGACCGCTGGAGAGAGCACACTTGAAGAGGCTCCATGCAATGCCCTGCACTCGGCCCAGGATGACTTGATACCCCCAGACAACAGCGCCTGAGGACAGCCATCGAACTTGTACACACAGCCGTGCACACACACACACACACACACTTCCGACCCACCCGCACCACCACCCCTCCGGCCAGGGACCAGCCAACTCCGTGGCCACAGACCCAACTCGACCGAAGCTCCTGTTAGGTCAGGAGTCAGGTTTTGCTCCCAAGCTCAACCCCAAGCGACCAACACCGAGAAGCTGGGTCACCGCCTACTTAAACGCGTGCCTCCCAAACCCATGTAGGGCAGTACGGGACCCAGAGCCGGGGTGGACGACGAGGGAGGGGGAGGCTCTGCCTGGTCGCACCCACCCTCTACCACGGGCCCGAGCTCCTGGCCGCCAAGGGTCCGCAACGGAGCCGAAAGGAGTGCCCATTCCAGGGCTGGCTGCTGGGGACTCGGGGACGGCGGCGGCGGAGGTCCAGCCCTTCCCTCGGGTGCGCTCCCAGCCCAGCGTGGCCATGGAGCGCACTCGTCAGGGGACCGGGACAAGCGAGGGCTACAGAACCCCGAGCACCAGCCGGGTCGCCTACTGCGGCTCTCACTCCTCCAGGGGCCCGAGTTCGGCTCAGCGGGGTTCGGGCCAAGGCCTCAGCCCCTTGGGGGCGATCTGGGCAGACAAAGCCAGTGCTGCCCGCAGGGCCGCCCCAGGGCAGGGACTAGGGAGCCTGAGGGGCCCAGCCGGGACTTGGGGAGCAGTCCTAGTTCCCAGAGGGCGCTCGGGGGGGTCGGCCTTAGACAATGAGGGGGGCAGGGCCCATCGCTCCAGCCGGGCTCCGGCTCCGCGCTCTACTCACCCGGGCGCGGCGGTGGCGGCGGCTGCAGCACGGCCGCGCTCGGCCGGGGAAGTTAGAGCAAGTTCGGTGGCGCGGGGCGGGAGGGCGCGACTCAGGCCGTCCGAGCGGCGGGGGCGGGGCGGGGTCGGGGCGGGGCCGGAGGCGGCCGAGAAACTAGCGCCACTTCCCAAGCCGCCGGGTGCGGCCCCGCGCGCTGGCCCCGCCCCCGCCCCGCCCCGCCCCCACGGCGCCCCTCCTCCAGCCCGCGCGGAAGCAAGGGCCCCCGTCCGCCCCTTTGTCCCGCTGTAGGGCTGCAGCGAGCACTGGGCGGCGGTGAACTGCGGGCTAGCCGCGCCCGCCTTTCCTCTGACCCGGCTCGGCCCGAACCTGGGAGAAGCGCGAGTTGTAGGGGCCGAGGGGAGGCCACATCTCCAGGGATACGGGGGTGATCGGGTAGAGGTGAGCGCGGGGTTAGAAAAATGGCTGTACTGGAAAGAGAAGGCGTTCCTGCCGAGCCTAGGAGGCTTAGGGTGGGGAAGGTTTTCAAGGGTGATAAAGAACCATTTTTTATTTCTTTGCAAACCGGGCAGTAAAGGCTCTCTCCTTCTAGCCTTATTGCTAAAAATCCCAAGCTTTCTTCGGACCACCTCCTGAGATTTGTACCTCACCTTCATCCTGAGTCTAGCTGAGAGGATTCTTGAGGGGCATAGGGGAGACAGGGGGAATGCCTGTGGTGAAGGGGTACTCGCAAGGCTAGTGGCCTCTGGTATTAAAAAGGCTGACCTCTGCGGTCTCAGCCCGTTAGCTGTGAAGTGAGACAGCAGGCACACTGCTGATCCCTAAACTCATCAGTGGTGGAGGAGGGCTGGGTGGTTTGCTCTGCTGGAACAGGAAACACAGATCTATTTAAAACTGAGCCAAAAGACTAGTCGCACCGCATTCTAGGACAAGCAATCAGAAGGTTACATCCAGGGTAAGGAGATCTTGAAAAGGTAACTGTTAAGCCCATTTCCAGATTTTTTACTAAGGAGGATGCATCCTCTGACATAGCAGGCAGCTCAAGGACTTCCTTGGGAACCTGTCCATTCAGTCACCTTTCAGCAGGTAGTGAGTGCTTGAGTGCCTGATCCGGGCCAGGCCCTCTTTTGATGTCGGGGATACAGCAGTAAACAAGACAGCTGAGGCCTCTTGCTCCATAAGCTTGTTTTTAGTGGAGAAGACAAGTAATTGCAAGTTGAACTAAATGCTGGGACAAAAACAAGGGACTGGGATAGAAAATAAGAGCTACTTTCCACGGAGCATCTTTGAAGTGGTGATATTGAAATTGAAGTCAAGAGAATGAGAAGCTAGCCCTGGGAAAAGTCAGCAGACATTCCAGCTGGAGAGCAGTTTGGACATGAACTTGACAGGACACATTGATAGGATGAATGTGCAGGGAGGAAATGAGAAAACCAAAGATAGCTTTCAAGTTTCTGGCTGGAGTAAGTAGATCAACAGAGCCTCATTTATTGGATGGGGTAGCCTGGAGGAAAGGGACCACAGCTCAGGAAGGAGCATCCAGGATCCTGTTTTAGTCGTGTTGAGTTTGAGATGCCCAACAGCGATCCAGTCACGGAGAGCTCAGAAGAGAGGCCTGGGCTAGAGTGGGGCTTTGGGAGGCATGGTCTTAAAGATGATGAAGGTCATGGGATCCAAGGAAATCACCTAGGGTGAGGAGGTAGATGCAGAAGAGGAGAGGGTTCCAAAGAGACATGGGAGCCAGAACAGAAAGGAAGACTAGAGGCTAGGAGGCTAGAGGAGAACCGAGAGAGCACTGTATCCCAGGGACTGAGGGAAGAAAGTGTTTCCAGAAAGGAGTGGTCAGCTATGTTATGTTAGTTACTGCCTAGAGATCAGCTGAGGACAGGAAGGATCCATTGACTCTGGCCACATGAAAGTCATTGGTGAACATGATAGGGCAGTGTCCCTGGAGTAGTGGGATGGGGTTAGACCATAGTAGAGCTATCACATTTGGACAACTTGTCTAACAAGGAAAAGTGAACTGGAGGGGTCTAGAAAGGGATGTGGAATCATAGGAGGCTTTGGCAGAGATGGCTAGACAACCGTAATAGCCATTCTTCCCCTTTCCCTTCATCATAGAATTTCCAAATCTAGCTGTTCAAATGGCTTCTCAAGTAAAAGCAAGTTTCTCAGATTCCCTTGCAGCTAGGTATGGTTAAATGACTCAGTTCCAGCCAACAGAAAGTAAGTGGAGGTATCCTTGTGCAACTCCTGAGAACTAGCTTTAAAGGGAAAGGTGTGCTTTCCTCAACATTGCTCTTCCCTGTTCACTCAAATACATAAATATATAAATGGAGCTCAGGCAGCCGTATTAGACTTTGCAGTGAAAGCCACGTGTTGTGGATTTTTGTGTAGCAAATTAAAACAAATCCAGGTTCCTAATATTTAGGGAGCACATACCTGCTCTGGGCTACTTACCTCTTGACTTCGTATATGAGAGAAAGAAAGTTCTGTCTTACTTATTCCTGTTTTGTGGTACTTGTAGCCATGTCTAATTGTAACTTTTGTTAGAATACAGAGGGTTTTGTTAAAATATGCAAGTTACTAGTGTAAGTTTGCAGAGTGATAGGAATGATCCAAGAATGATAATTCTAAAGCAAAGGTGAAAGGAGATAGGCTATGGGCACTAGTGAAGGGGACACCTCTAATAGATCCCCCAACCATTATTAAGAAAGAGGTGTTGGAAGCAGAGAAGATTTTTCCAGTGAAGGTTGAGATTGGGAAGATGACCGTTCATACCTGATGAGTTTTGCTCGATCCTAGATGTGGAGGAGATTGTGAGTTTAGAACAAGGAAGAAGAGGGGGGGGAAGCCAACTTTATGAGCCTCAGACTAGATACGTTGGAAGTCCTGCCAGCCCGAGTAACCTCCAGGGGCCAGCTCCTTTCTGGACCAGTTGGCCACTCCACTACAGGGCATGAAGAGGGGTGAGGAAAGTAGCCACAAGGCCAGCATGGCCTCCACCCCCTGCCCCCCACTCTTAACACTCATCTGCCTTCCCTCCCGCAGTATGAGACCCGCTAAGCTTTATCTGACCCATTTTTACAGTAATATGGAGTGGCTTCAGAAAGCATCAGGAATATACAGCAGAGCAGGCCCATTTTATTTTCCTTATTTAAAAAATAATAAGAAGAATTGAGATACGGACAGTCCCAACTCATAAAAAGGCTAGATTGTAACCAGTGACTTAGTTTCGAAACTAGGCCCAAGAACTGTAATTGCCAAGACTATAGCTGAATTATAGTGCAGACTGCAAGTCTGAGGTATGGATTATGAGAACAAAAAACAATAGAGGAAGGAGGAATGCAAAGAAACTGAGTTTCCTCTTTCTTAGACCTGGAGTTGACTATAAATAAAATCTAACGTGGAAAAGCTTGGCCTTTATTTCCTCTGACACCGTCCTCACCCCCCTTCCCAGTCCAGCCCTAAAGCTGCTCTTGCTTACCCTGGGCTCCACTCTGCAGGACCTCTGTGTGGGTGCCTAGGCCAGGTGGTGGGCACTGGGGACAAGGAGCTTGAATAGAAGAGGGACTTGGTGTTCAAGCTCTCCTAATTCTCAGCTTCTTGATCTTGAGCAAAATGCTTTACATCTCTGAGCCCTAGTTTCTTACCTGTAAAGTCAAGATAACAGTAAGACCTGCCTCACAAGCTTACAGTAAGAATCAAGTGAAGTAGCATTTGTAAACTGTAAGGAACTGGGTATTTGTTATTTGGAAATTATGCCTTTTTAGGACCAGACTACTGAGGATCTTCACGTTAGTCAGGATGCTTTGGTTGGAAGTGAGAAAACCCCACTCAAACTAGCTTAGGCAGTCAGTGGAGCAGCACCTGTGCCAAAGAAGTGGGAGTATGTATAGAACCAACATCTTAACTCCTGGTAAGTCTTATATCCTTGCATTCCTTAGGCCCCAAGCACTCACTAGTCACTGCCCTAGTCTATTACTAGGCAGAATAGAAACATTATTAAATTTCAGCTTTAGGAGGATCCCTAAGGCTATAGCTGGAAGCAGAGAAGCATGAATTGGAGGGAGAAGGAGGGAGCAGGATTCCAGTACAGAATAGTTAGGAAGGAAACTGTTGCAATGGTTCAGGAAGTCAGTGATGAGCAAATGGAAAGAAGTGAACAGATTCAAAAATATTTAGGAAGGAGAGTTGAGGGGTGGCTAGTTGGATGGAAAGATGAAACAAAGAAACGTATTCTGGCTACCTAAGCGATGATTCACGGAGACAAGGAATCCAGGTGACAAGGTTTTGTGTATGTGTATGTTTGATGAGGGGTGACACTTTGGACCTCTTTGACCATTGAAGTGTCGCTGAACAAAGGAGACAGGCCCAATTTGCTGTTCAGAGCTCAGGAAAGACATCTAAGCAGAAGCTATGAATTTGGACTTTGTATTAATTTAGAGTTTGTGTTCAGTTCCTATAACAACCCAACTATGTTGCTTTAACCAAATGGGTTTTATTGCTATTCTTGTTGAAAACTGACATAAGGAAAGTCCAAAGGTTAGCAGAGCAAGGCTGGCCAGCAGCTCCATAGTGTCACTTAGGTTCCAGGTCCTCTCTGGAGGTCTGCTCTAGCTCTTTTTACTGGGAAGCTTTCATCCTCAGCACCAGCTTGTGGTCACACAATGGCTGCTCCAGCTCCAGTTTCCCACATGCATTCCAGACAGGCGGAGGAAAGAGCAAAAAGAATGAAGGAACGGAACCTGTGTCAGGAAAGCAAAACTTTCCCAGGAATCCCCACAGACTGCTGCAGATGCCTCATTGTCCAAGTCTGGTCACATGGCAAACCTTAGCTCCAAGGGAGGCTGGGAAATGTAATTTAAAAAAATTAGATCCCTGAACCTGTTTGAGAGAAAGAAGAATGGATATTGAGAAAGCAGCACATGATGATAATTCAAACTGTGGAAGTAGAAGAAATTATCCTAGGATTCGGAGATGAGAAAGGAAAAGGACTAAGGCAGAATCCTGGTGAATACAAAATTGGGAAGATCTGGAAAAGGAAAGGGGACCCAGGACTGAGAAAGAGCAGTCGGTGAGGTAGGAGCAGAGTCCAAAGGGCAGCATATATGAATGATGTCAAGGCAAACGAATGTTCAGGAAGGAAGGAGTGATTCTAAGTCTCGAGTGCTGCAAAGAAGGCCAGCAAGACAAAGCTGAAGAGTGCCCATTATGGCTGGCAGCTCAGGAGAGCTGTTTCAGTGGAGCAGTGGGTCACAGGCCTGTTAACAGTGGGCCAAAGAATAAATGAAGGAGAGAGGTTGTTGGCTAGGAGATAAGGTGAGGGGTTGAGGGAGATTTTTTTTTTTTATAAAAGAGAGAATTGATATGTTTAAATGATGAGTGGAAGAGACAATAGAAGAGAGATCAAAGAGTCTGGAGAAAAAAGTGATGTTTGCTGGGGAAGGTGAGAAAGATCAGGGCTCAGAACAAAAGGGGCTCTGTGGAGACAAAAGGAAGGAGGTGAAGCTGAGTGAGGATGCCAATGTTTATGGGGTTTGGGGAGGGCTTGTGGGTGAAGGCTTCCATTGTTTCTGGAACTAGGAGGAATGGTCACCTGCTGAAGGTAAGTGGAAATTTGGTGGCATCCAAGGATCTCAGAAAAACAGAACATGAGAGAAGCTTCTGAGGCGGGGCAAGCAGGAGGGTTTGGAGAAGGATTGTGAGCCCAGCTGAGAAAGGAGACCCAGCATCAGAGTGACAGCTCAGATTACACAGCCTTCATCAGTCCTCAGCAGCAAGGCAAGTACAGGTGCACAGGACATACACAGTAGGATTGATCAGACTTTGGGGTTTTGCCAGGAAGGCATGATAGAAAAACAGTGGTGCAAAGGATTAAAGACTATTGGAAAGAAAGCACTTGAGGTGTTTGTATCATGAGCCTAAGCTGGTAGGAGAAAGAACTAATAGCTAGATATTTCTTGGCTAGTAGACCAGGAGAAAGGAGAAGATGGGATGGGGCTGGAGGGCCCTCAATGACTGCAGAAGACAGGGATGGGTTGTACAAGGTCGGAGGGAGTGGGTAATCAGGAGGGAGTGAAGGCATCAGTGCCCCTTGGAGTGAGGAAGTCAGGACCAAGAGACCAGTATAAGAATGGGTCACCCTGTGAATGTATGGCAGCACTTGAGGTACAGGTAATGACAATGAGCCAGGTGCCAACGTTTTGGTAGACCTTTAGCTCCAAGCTCAGTTTTGAATTGATGTTTCCTTTCTTGAAAAAGAGGTCAGAGAGCCCTTGGGAGAAGTGAACAGAAAAGAAATAGATTTCTTGACCAGTCACCCAATCCCTGCCCTGTTTGTTCCAGAACAATGTTTTATAGAATCTTCAAACTTTCAAGGCCCTCTTTCTCCTATTTGTGTCTGCGCCTCAGCTATGTGGCCCCTGCCTTCAGACAGTATCCCCTACAAAACTCTATAAAAGATTTGTGACAGAAGCCCACGTGTGAGCACAAGACACCGGGGCAAAGACTGTGTGTTAACAGATGGCAGTGACGAGGAGTGCCAGTGTCTCTCTCACCTCAGTTGTCCCATCCATAAACTGAGGGTGAGAGAGAAGGTTGTTCTCTTGCGAATAGTGACCTTGCAAGACCCCGCCAGCCCTAACTCTAAGTCAGTCATAGTGCAAATACTCCAAATGGGAGAAAAATGGTTTTGCCAAAGAAGGAAGCCCCAGAGGTAGCCAGAGAAGAAAGACATCAAGGGAAGGAGTAAGTCAGAGGTTTAAGAGTAAGACCTGTGAATCAGACTGCCTGGGCTCAGCCCCTGCTCTGCCCCCAAAAGCTATGTCCACTCAGGGAATTGTGGATGTGCACAGATGTGAAAGTCACTCGACAGTGTAAAAAGGGTTTCTTAGGGAATCATGTCCTGTGAACTGACCTTCCACAAAGCTATGCATTTGTAAAGCAAAGGTGAAAAGTTGACTCAGAGGGAGTCACTCAGCCCTAAGTGGTAAGCCAGAACTGTCAGCTTTATGTTCAGACCTGAGTCCCCTCTTTGTCTCAGTCTTCCACCCAAGACTGTGTCCCTGGAGAGGCATGAGTCCCTGGGACCATAGCTCAGGCCCTGCCATGAGGGACCCTGAGAGGACCCCCCCACCCCCAGGAAGGAGAAGGAGAGGAAGCAGAGAGAGGTACCCCCCACGCACCTGAAGCAGAGCAGGGCACAGGTGGATGCGGCAGACATCACAGGCGCCTCCCCTGTCCCTCTCACAGCTACAGGGCTTTTAGCTGGTCCCTTGGGAGAACCCGGCTGTACCTGCGGAGCTTTTCTAGGCAGCTGTGCCACATGCATACACTGCCATCTAGGGGCAGTCAGCTGAACTTGGAGCTTATCAAGCTGCTGCCAGGGTGTGTGTGTGTGTGTGTGTGTGTGTGTGTGTTGGCAAAGGAGAGGAGGGCATTCAGCTCTTGTAGGACACTGGAACTTGGAGTTTATCAAGCTGCTGCCAGGGTGTGTGTGTGTGTGTGTGTGTGTGTGTGTGTGTGTGTGTGTGTGTGTGTGTTGGCAAAGGAGAGGAGGGCATTCAGCTCTTGTAGGACACTGGATCTCTCCTTCCTTCCAGGACCACTCTTTCTCTTGCTCTCCTCTATTTACCGACTCAGAAAGACTCATGTATTGCACACCCATCCTCCTCAAGTACCCTTCATCTCCCCTCCCTGCGAATGTTGCTGCTTTCCCAGACTCCGCACTAAGGCATCCGCCTCCCCATCTCCACAGGCTCTCTGAGGTCTCAGCCACTCCTGTATCTACCTTCTGTTCACTGGCCATATTTCATGTCTACTTCCATATTGTTCTCCTTCCTGAGCTCCAGCCACAGTCTAGAATGGAAACCTGACCCCATCATCTCCAACCCCAAACCATCAGAAGTTCATTTCACTGAATGTATTGTGACCCCAGGCATGGTCACTATAACTACATCTCTGACCACGCCTCTCTCCCTCACACTTGGTGACTAAGCCTGTCATCTCTAGTGTAGTGGAGGTTGCACAGACTGCCTTCAGGACCAGGTATTGGAACTGGATAGCTCCCGAGGGAAATGCCCCGGCAGAAGGGTGCTGCCTCACACAAGGCTCACCCTTTCCTCGTTTCCGGACAGCAGCCTCCCCATGAGGTCAGCCGGGACCTCCCTTGGAATGGCCTCACAGTTCAGTTTCTCCCCACACCCTGTCCTGTTTCCCTTACTTCCTGCACACAAATCTCTGGGTGAGTCTGCTTCCTGTGCACTTGGCCTCTGCACATGCTGTCACCTCAGGCTAGAACATTGTTGCTCATTCCCTTTGCCTGTGTAAGGAAATGCAGGGAAGCAGAAAACCACCCAGCCCAGCCCCTCAGCAAGGCTCTTCAGGAGAAGAGGCCTGGGGTGTCCTCACGTCACCGGTTCCCAGAGCGTCACTCATACTCTGATACTGGTGTCTCACTTTGTGTGTCCTCCTCCAGCTACATCTGGCCAACTGGTCCCAATTTCCCCTCAGGGTTCCTGCCTGGCTTCTGCCTTTGACCTCCTCTGAGTCTTTGGCTTTTGTCCCCTTCCTCTTTCCAAGAGGTACATTCAGGTGCCCCTGGAGTGAGTTGTTGATTGATTTGGTTGGCTGTCACCATCTATATCTGTTCTTAGGCAGAACTTCTGTGCCTGCCTTGTAGGTGCCTGACCAGCCCACTAGGTCCCACCCCTGGCTCAGTCACTCTGCCCAGGATGGAGGGTTTGTAGAACAGAGCTATGGTGAGTGACCTCCAATAGGAAGTGTGGTACGGCCAGCTCTGCAAGATTCCCAGGAGAGGGCGTTGGTGTGGCACATGGGCGCATACCATCTGTCCTGCCTGTTACCAGGGCAGCTGACTATAGATAATAAAGAAACAAATTTATATCCATGCATTAGCATTTGTAACTGCTTTTAGTAAGAGTATGCAGATCCAGTTTTGTGATGACTATATTCTTATTTGTCTATTCTAAAGGTGTTGGAACATTTATGAGACTCTGAATCATTGGAATTGGAGAGAGTGTAATTGATTACATGTCATGTTTAAACATTCAGGGAATATACTTTGTTAAAATTGTAAAAATGCAATGTATTTTGTAGAAATAGCATGTGAATAGAGAGATGTTAACTGTCTCGATTTTCCTGCATTGCACTCGAGACAAAGTGTGTAGTTGCACAATGTGCACAGAGCCCCTTGGACACCAGAGAACAGCTTTGGAGAGCCCTGTGGGGTGCTGGGAGCCAGTGAGGGTAGCAGCACCTGCGCTGTCTGTGTACCAGAGTGTGGAAGGGTGTCTCTCCTGGGCTCTGCCCCACAGCCCACCCGGGTTCAGTGAGAGGGCTGACCCCATGGCGCTAGGGTGAGGGTTTCACTGCTGGTGGTCCCCCAGCCTTCACCCCACACAGGCCTGAAGTTTGCCCCAAGGTTCTCTTGAGTCACAAAGGCTGGGGAAAAGAGGCGAGCCAGATAAAGGCAGCTGAGGCCTCTGCCTGGTAGAAGTTTCAAAGGCTTCCTTATTCAAAGGGCAAGCCGCACTACCCACCCCAGGAGCTGGCTGTGTCAATAGGCCCAACTCCACGGCCCCTCCTGTCTAGAGGGTGCTGGCCTCCTACTCCCTCTATATAATAGCTGTGCTCAGCAGTGCCTCACAACAGAATTGGCCTTTTCTCCCCCTAAGCAAGCCTAGCATAAGGAAGGCTCGGTGCCAACTGGGTCTGTGGGCTCAGGAGGAGCAGTTCTCTCAGGTGTTTATTTGGATTTGCATTCCTCTCCAGGCCTCTGCCCATGCAGGCTCATGGGACTTTCCCAACTCTTCAAACCATATGGATTTCCTACATTTTGACGTAGCCTGAGTTTCACATCACTTCTCACTGAGGGTACAAGGGTAAGGCCACAAAACACTCACTTCTGGTCAGTGAACTAGCTATGGATGTTTACTAGGCATCTAGAGTAGTGCTATTTTTATTTCTTGGTTAAAAATGTTTAATTAGTTAATATAGTCACATACAATAAATTATAAAATTCAAAAGGGCGTTAAAAGGGACATTTTTTTCCACCTATGTCCACAGCCACCTGTACCCTGTTCCTAAAGGCAAATACTTTTAACAGTTTTTCATGTATTTTCACATCAATATGTTATGGCAGACACTGCTGGTTGAATCCTTAAATCCATTCTATTTTCATTTTTTAAGGATAGAATCACCAAAATTTAGGAGGGTATAAAGCTACCCATGAGAAAGACTACATTTCTCAGCCACCTTTGCAGTTAAATACAGCCCTGATTCCTGGCCAATGAGATGTGAGCAGAAGTGATGAGTGATTCTTCCGGGTTATATCTTAAAGTAAAGATGTATGTTCAGCATTTGACAAAATTCAACATCCTTTCATGATAAAAACTCTTAACAAAGTAGGTATAGAAGGAATATTCCTCAAGATAATAAAGGCCACATCTGACAAGCCCACAGCTAGCATCATACTCAGTGGTGTAAAGTTAAAAGCCTTTCCTCTAAAATCAGGAATAAGGATGCTGATTCTCACCACTTCTATTCAACATAGTACTGGGAGTCCTAAAGCCATAGCAAGTAATAAAGAAAAAGAAATAAAAGGCATCCAAATCAGAAAAGAAGAAGTAAAATTATCTCTGTAGAGGACACGATATAGAAAAACTTAAAACACTACACCCCAAAACTGCTAGAACTAATGCATGAATTCAGTTAAGTTTCAGGATAAAAATCAACATAAAGAAATTAGTTGTATTTCTATACACCAACATTAAAGTATCTGAAAGAGAAACAAAGCTAACAAACCAAATAAGCTAATAGACATCTTTAGAACACCTTCTCCGACAACAGCAGAGTACACATTTTTAAGTGCCTATCAGACTTTCTCCAATGCAGACCATATGTTAGGCAATCAACTAACTATTTAAAAATTTACATGAATTGAAATCATACAAAATATATTCTCTGACCATAGTGGAATGAAATTAGAAATCATAACAGAAGGAAATTCTAGGAATTTGTAACTATGTGGACATTAAATAGGTCATATCTTAAAGGAAAAATGTATGTTTAACATTTGACAAAATTCAACATCCTTTCATGATAAAAACTCTCAACAAAATAGGTATAGAAGTATAGAAGTAAAAGTATAGATAAATAACTATGTGAACTAAGTAACCAAGAGGTCAAGGAAGAAATCACAAGGAAAATTAGAAAATTTTTGAGATGAATGAAAACAAAAACACAGCATACAAAAACGTATGCAACACAGTGCTTAAAATAAAAGACCCCAAATAACCAAAGCAATCCTAAGAAAAAGCTGGAGGCATCACACTCTTGATTTCAAGTTATGTTACTAATCTAGAGTAATCAAAATAGTAAGGTACTGGCATAAACACAGGCATATAGATCAGTGGAACAGAATAGAGAGCAGATGACATGATTGTTTTTTTTTAATAGGTATTCTTTATCAAGTTGAGAAAATTCTCAATTCCTGTTTACCAAGGTTTTTTACCATGAATGGGTTCCATATTTTGTCAACTGCTTTTTCTGCATCTATTGATGTGATCATGTGACTTTTCTTTAGCTTGTTTATGTGATGGATTACATGAATTGATTTTTGAATGTTGAACCAGCCTTACATACCCAGGAAATATCCCACTTGATTGTAATGTATAATTCTCTTTATACATTGTTGGATTTGATTTCCTAATATTTTGTTGAGGAGTTTGTTTTGTTTTTTTACATTTTTGTATCCATGTTCACAAGAAATATTGGTTTGCAGTTTTCTTGTAATGTTTTTGTCTGCTTTTGGTATTAGGGTAATGCTGGCCTCATAGAATGAGTTAGGAAGTATTCATTCTGCTTCTGTCTTCTGAAAGAGATTGTAGAGAATTGGTATAATGTCTTCCTTAAATGTTTGGTAGAATTCACCAGTGAACCCATCTGTACCTTGTACTTTCTGTTTTGGGATATTAATAATTATTGATTAAATTTCTCTATTAGATATAATTCCTATTCAAATAGTCTATTTCTTCTTGTGTGAGTTTTGGCAAATTATGTCTTTCACGGAAAGGGTCCATTTCATCTAGGTTATCAAAATTGTAGTTACAGGGTTGTTCATAATATGCCTTTATTATCCTTTTAATGTCCATATGATTTGCAGTGATGTTCCATCTTTCACTTCTGATGTTAGTAATTTGTGTCCTCTCTCTTTTTTAGTTAGCCTGGCTAGAGGTTTATCATTTCTATTGATCTTTTCAAAGAATCAACTTCTGGTTTAGTTGATTTTCTCTACTGGTTTCCTATTTTCAATTTCCTTCATTTCTGGTCTAATTTTTATTTATTTTTCTGCTTACTTTGGATTTAATTTGTTCTTCTTTTTATAGTTTCCTAAGCTTAGATTATTGACTTTAGATCCTTTTTTTTTCTAATATTTGCATTCAGTGGTATAAATTTCCCTCTAATTGCCACTTTCACTGCATTCCACAAATTTTGGTCAGTTGTGTTTTCATTTTCATTTTGTTAAAAATATTTTTTAAATTTTGAGATTTGTTCTTTGAGCCGTATGTTATTTAGAAGTGTGTTGTTTACTCCCTAAGTATTTTGGGATTTCCAGCTATCTTTATGTTATTGATTTCTAGTTTAATTCCACTGTGGTCTGAGAGCAGACACTGTAGGATTTCTAGTCTTTTAAATTTGTGAAGTTGTGTTTTATGGCCCAGACTATGGTCAATCTTGTTGACCGTTCCGTGTGAGCTTGGAGATGATATGTATTCTATTGCTGTTGCGTGAAGCAGTATATAGATGTCCATTATATCCAGTTGATTGATGAGTTCTGTTGAATTCAACTGTGTCCTTACTGATTTTCTGACCACTGGATCTGTTTGTTTCTTTTAGACAAGTGTTGACATTTCCAACTATAGTAGTAGATTCATCTATATCTTTTTGTGGTTCTATAAGTATTTTGATACTCTGTTGTTAGGTGAATACACATTAGGATTGTTATATCTTGAAAAATTGACCCTTTTATCATTATGTAATGCCCCTCTTTATCCCTGATAATTTTTCTTGCTGTGAAGTCTGTTATGTCTGAAATGAATATAGCTATTTCTGTTTTCTTTGGATTGGTGTTACCATTGTACATCTTTCTCCTTCCACTTACTTTTAATGAATGTGTGTCTTTATAAGTAAAGCAGGTTTCTTGTAGATAACATAGCTGTGTCTTCTTTCTTGATCCACTGTGACAATTTGTCTTTTCTTGATGTGTGTTGACCATTGGCATTTAAAGTGATTACTGATACAGTTGGATTAATATCTACCGTGTTTGTTACTATTTTCTGTATGTTGCCTTTTTTTGTTGCTGCTTTTTATCCTTTATAGTTTTAATTGAGCATTGTATATGATTCCATTTTCTGTCCTTTCTTAGTATATCAGTTATCCTTCTTGTTTTTCCCTTTTTTGCCATAGAGTTTGCAAAATATATTTACAACTAATCCATGTTCACTTTCAAATAACACTATATCACTTCATGGGCAGTGTGAGTACCTTATAATAACAAAATAATCATAATTCCCCTCTTCCATCCATTGTATCATTGCTATCATTCATTTCATTTATCCATAAACATACACAACTGTATATGTAATTTAACATATCATTAATATTATTATTTTGAACAAACTTACCTATTAGATCAAGAATAAGAAAAAAGTTTTTACTTTACCTTTACTTACTCATTCTTCAGTATTCTCCCTTTCTTTATGTAGATCTGAGTTTCTGACCTATACCATTTTCCTTGTCTCTAAAGAACTTCTTTTAACATTTCTTGCCAAGAAGATATAGTGGCAGCAAAGCCCTTCAATTTATGATTGTCTGAGAAAGTCTTTATTTTTCCTCCGTTTTTGAAGAATAATTTCATGAGTTATAGAATTCCAGGTCGTTTTTGTTTTCCCCAACATTTAAAAATCACACGCCATTCTCTTTTTACTTGCATGGTTTCTGAGAAGTTGGATGTAATTCTTATTTTTGTTCCTCTATAGGTAAAGTGTTTTTCCTCTGTTTTTTTTCAAGAATTTTCTTTATTTCTGAGGTTCTGCAACTTTAATATAATATGCCTAGGTGTTGTTTAATGTTTGTATGTTTGTTTTTTCATTTCTCCTGCTTGGTGGTCAGAGTCTCCTGGTTCTGTGTTTTGTGTCTGAACTTCATCTGGGGGAAACTCTCAGTCATTATAGCTTCCAATATTTCTTTTGTTTCTCTCTTCTCTTTCTGGTATTCCCATTATGTGTATGTTAACCTAATTTGTGGTTGTCGGCGGTTCTTGGCTATTCTGTTCTATTCTTTGCAATCTTTTTTCTTTGCTTTTCGGTTTTGTAAGTTTTTTACCTCAGCTGTGTCCAGTCTACTAGTAAACTCATCAAAACCTTTTTGGTGTTTTTCATCTCTAGCCTTTCTTTTTTATTTTCTCTTAGAATTTCTGTCTCTCTGCTTACATTGTCTATCTGTTCTTGCATGCTGCCCACTTTATCCATTAGAGCCTTTAACATATAAATCATAATTGTTTTAAATTACTGATCAGATAGTTCCAACATCCCTGCTCTGAGTCTTGTTTTGATGCTCTTTTTCTCTCTTCAAACTATGATTTTTGCTGTTTAATATGACTTGTAATTTTTCTCTTGGTTGCTGGACATGATGTACTGGGTAAAAGGAATGGCTGTTAGGAATCCTTTCGTAATATGGTGGTAAAATTTGGTAATGTGGAGGGGGTGGAATTAAACACACATTAAACCACCTAATTTATACATACATTAAAATGCCTTTGGGATGAGGAGAAGTGAGATGAATGATGGAGGCATTTTGACCTAGTGTCAGGCTATTATTGACCTTCTGAGGATATGTCAGAAAGAGAATCATCTGCCTCCAGACCTTGGTTAATCACAAGGTAACTGAAACTGTGGAAAGCAAAAGTGGATAAGGGGGAACTGCTATAATTCTCTTCCCCCAGGTCAGTTAGACTCAAACTCCATCAGGTTAGGCTCTAGTTAAATAGTTTTTCCTGAAGGCACACCTTGTTAAGAACAAAACACTCTGGCACATTTCAAAATAGTTGCTTTTCTCATTGACTCTGCCAGAAGCAAGAGGCAATTTTTCTCCAATATTACTGTGGGTACCTCATCAAGTTTCTAAAGGTAAAATTCACAGAAGTGTGGGGAACTCCTTATAACTTGGTCCCCTGGGGTTTTTGACTCTCAGACTTGCCCTCTTTGAGCCTCCAGCAATTGATCAATTATATTTTAGATATTCCTATCCCAGGACTGATACTCACAAAGATTTCTGCACATGGATTTCTGCTTCAGTAGGTTGTGATTTTCTGTATTAGCCTGTTGGACTTTCCAGTCTTGGGGGCAGAAGTTTGCCTTGTTAACTCACTTTTCTTATAGATCTAAGAAGAGTTGTAGATTTTCTGGTTTGTTCAGTTTTTCACTTGTTAAAATAGGGTGTTACCTTCCAAGCTCCTTACATGTGGGACCATAAACTGGGATTCTCCTTGTTAACTGTTTATGGATTTGGTAGGAGTTGGTATTTAGAAAACCAGCCCTTTGTGGTATGCATTGCAAATGTTTTTTTCCCCCAGCTGTTTGTTGGTCTTTTGACTTTGCATATGGTTATTTTCCCCATCCAAGCTCTATTATTCATTGAAGGCTGGGCTCTGTGCTGGGTACTGAGGAAATCAGGATGAGCAAGACCAACATTTCCCTGCCTTCCTGGAATGTCCAGTCTATTGATCCAAAGGAGGATGGGTGACAGTAGCAATAGCACAGAAATCTGTGCTATAAGTTTGGTCCTGATTAAGTAACTATAGGGCTTGTGGCTACCAAGTCTAGAATAATAGCCTTTACATGATACAGGGGGAGAAATAGACCTAAAGAAAGAAGAGACCATCCCAAGGTTTCATGGCAATTTGGTGACCCAGCTCTGAAGGCTTAGTTCAGAGCTCTTTTGTCTCTATCAAAAAGCTGCTCCTGACCAGCTTGAATCTTGCAACATCATCTCCCCAGAACTCCGTTTTCTTCCCATAGAAAGTGAGGGGGTAGGATCAAGATTTTAACAGACTCAATCTGTGTCGAGGGAGAAAGGTAGGGAGTGGAACTATTACTAGAGGCAGGTCTCCTTGCAGAAAAGAATTCAAGAACAGACACAGAAAAGCCATTGAGCATTAAGAGTTTATTTGGAGGTTTAGAGTTGAAAGAAACGAGAGAGTACGCACCCAGAGAGTTGCGATTTGGATAGACACAGAAGGGTCTTGCAGGAAACAATAGAGATCTTTTTTTGATTGAAGGGAGATGAATATTCATGGGAGATAGGTTTCAAAGGGGACAGGTGCAGTCTTTCTGGAGTTTGGACCTGCTCCACCCTCATGTAGGGTTGGGGAGGATTTTGGTCTCTATTTGGTTCTCCACAGAACTGTCATGGTGTGGGAAGGTGTGATTTCTATTATGTTAACGAGTATATAATGTATTTGGAGGTGAAGTCAGGGTCAAATTCTCCTCCATAAATTAAAGAGGACACTAACAAATGGAAATTCATCCCGTGCTCTTGGCTAGGTAGAATAAATATTGTCAAAATGGCTATACTACCTAAAGCAATCTACAGATTCAACGCAACCCTATCAAAATACCAACAGCTTTCTTCAATGAACTGGAACAAATAATTCTAAAATTCACATGGAACCACAAAAGACCCCGAATAGCCAAAGCAATCCTGAGAAGGAGGAATAAAACAGGGGCAATTACGCTCTCTGACTTCAAGCTCTACTACAAAGCCACAGTAATCAAGACAATTTGGTACTGGCACAAAAACAGACCCACAGACCAGTGGAACAGAATAGAAATCCAAACATTAACCCAAACATATACAGTCAATTAATATTTGATAAAGGAGCCTTGGATATACAATGGGGAGATGACAGCCTCTTCAGCAGCTGGTGTTGGAAAAACTGGACAGCTACATGTAAGAGAATGAAACTGGACTACTGTCTAACCCCATACACAAAGGTAAACTCAAGGTGGATCAAAGACCTGAATGTAAGTCATGAAACCATAAAACTCTTAGAAAAAACATAGGCAAAAATCTCTTGACATAAACATGAGCAACTTCTTCATGAGCATATCTCCCGGGCAAGGGAAACAAAAGCAAAAATGAACAAGTGGGACTATATCAAGCTGAAAAGCTTCTGTACAGCAAAGGACACCATCAGTAGAACAAAAAGACATCCTACAGTATGGGAGAATATATTCATAAATGACGTATCTGATAAAGGGTTGACATCCAAAATATATAAAGAACTCACGCACTTTAACAAACAAAAAGCAAATAATCCAATTAAGAAATGGGCAGAGGACATGAATAGACACTTCTCCAAAGAAGAAATTCAGATGGCCAACAGGCACATGTAAAGATGCTCCACATCGCTAATCATCAGAGAAATGCAGATTAAAACCACAATGAGATATCACCTCACACCAGTGAGGATGGCCAACATCCAAAACACAAACAACAACAAATGTTGGCGAGGATGTGGAGAAAAGGAAACCCTCCTACACTGCTGGTGGGAATGCAAATTAGTTCAACCATTGTGGAAAGCAGTATGGAGGTTCCTCAAAAACTCAAAATAGAAATACCATTTGACCCAGGAATTCCACTCCTAGGAATTTACCCTAAGAATGCAGCAGCCCAGTTTGAAAAAGACATATGCACCCCTATGTGTATCGCAGCACTACTTACAATAGCCAAGAAATGGAAGCAACCTATGTGTCCATCAGCAGATGAATGGATAAAGAAGATGTGGCAATATACACATTGGAATATTATTCAGCCATAAGAAGAAAACAAATCCTACCATTTGCAACAACATGGATGGAGCTAGAGGGTATTATGCTCAGTGAAATAAGCCAAGCCGAAAAAGACAAGTATCAAATGATTTCACTCATATGTGGAGTATAAGAACAAAGAAAAAATACTGAAGGAACAAACAGCAGCAGACTCACAGAACCCAAGAACGGACTAATAGTTACCAAAGGGAAAGGGACTGGGGAAAATGGGCGGGAAGGGAGGGATAAGAGGGAAAAAGGGGCATTACGATTAGCAGATGTAATGTTGGGGGGGCACGGGGAGGGCTGTACAACTCAGAGAAGACAAGTAGTGATTCTATAGCATCTCACTATGCTGATGGACCGTGACTGTAATGGG
>JAVSCE010001381.1:0-236805 GCA_032199065.1 Smutsia gigantea | reverse complement strand
TGGCACACAGCTAGCCCAACAGGGGTTTCCCTCTGGTCAGAGGCCACTAGCCACGGAGGGTCACAGTGAGGCTGAAGGGGCTCTAGTCTGCTTCCCCCTCATCTGAGCTCATCTCTGGGGCAGTCGTGCCTCTTCTGAAGGTGGCACCCAACCTCCAGGTCATTCTGGGTCCCACCGAGTGGCCGGAAGGGGCACTCTGCTTAGCTCTGCCTGCTTCACCGCTCCCCTCTGAGACCACAGAGGTGAAACACCAGAGCCAGCAGGGCCAACCCGTGCCACTTCCAAGCAGTCACACCCAGTTTCTCACAATGATCCATGAAGAAGCAAGAGTGAGACTCTTGGGCTGAAAGGAACAGGAGATGATCCAGTAGCACAGTCCTCAGATCCCACCTCCGGCCGGGGCCTCAGGAGACCAAGCCTCCCATCAGGAACTTGGGCAAGTCGAGGACAGAACCACTGAACACAACTCCACATACACATGGAGAAAGCCTGTTCAGGTGGCCTCGGTGAACCAGGAGCTTCCAGAAGCTCTTGGGGGCCTTTTGTGAGCATATGCTGTCAAAGCCCTGCTTGCAGAGGGACCGTAAACCCTGTCCAGGGCCTCCATCTCCAAGTCATGCACTTTGGAAAGCAGCTGGGCCTTGAAGGGGATGGGAAGTCTACACCGCCAAGGAACCAGGATAGAGCAGAGACACAGAACAGCGCCTGTCTCTGAATGTCCTTCAAAAGCAGGTGATAGAAACAAACTACCGCTTTGGGCCAAGACCCAGTACAGCATCTCTGTGGCAGCCGCGCCTGGAAGGGGCCGGTGGTCCCAGCACACGGCAGGACCCTGTTTTGCTTGGCTTCTAAGGGCAAGCAAGGCATTTTTACAAGTAAAGTGAAAGACACACATTAATAGCTAGCATGATGGAGAATATCTTTTCTGGTTCATTCCAAAGAAAGTGTCCCCCTGGGACAGGGGACCAGGCTGAGCCAGAGCTGAATATAAATGAGTGGGTTTAAACGGCTGTGGGGCCAGACACTCTCTGATTGTGATTCATAAGGCAGCTCTCCACATATCAGTTCCAATTTTCCTTTTCTTTTCACTCGACATCCTCTGACAAGCTCTCTAAACCTATTCTGTCTTAAACTCTAAGAAAGCCTTAATGGTGAATATCCACATTATGGCATGTTCCCCCAGGCCTCTGCATCAGCCTCCCCTCTCGAGGCTCCCCTGGAGACAGATCAACCTCAGCGAAGGCTGTGGGCCAGTGAACAAGGTACAGCTCTGGTCACAACAGCATAGGTGTGCTGTGTGTTTTCTCAGCATACCCATTTTAGGCTCATGTGGCATTAAACTTTTCTGCCAGTAAGTAGAAAAGGCAATTTTTGTAAAAACTGAGAAACAACTTGCAGGCGAGGGCAGATATTTCAGAAATGACTCAGAATCGTGTTTTGCTAGAAGAATGCTAATGAAATACAGAGCCTATATTCATGAAACTGGTAACACGCCCTCAGAAAGAAAATGACTCTTATTAGATATCTGAACTTGAGCAAAGCATTCATGTCATTGATTACAATACAGTGGATTGCTATTCTAGAAGCAAGCTTTAGCTTTAGTGGAACTACAGAAGGAAAGATTATTCTTTGCGGGGTAGGGAGAGCATATCTCGCTGATCTCATGAAACAGTTCATTCACCTCTGAAACCAAGACTGTAAACCTTGGTGAAGATGCTTCTCAGAAATATCTGAGCCAGTAAGCTGAGCGTGAACACCCCAGTGTATCACCTTCCACCCACGGCCTCAACTCCAGGGACCTAAGTGAAAGAACAGCTTTTTATAGCATCCCTGCTGTAATCCTTGGAGAAGAGTCCACTCTCATCTGAGAGCCAGTCACCCACAAAAAATCAAACAAGCTGTTAAGCTTGAGCGGTACAACAGCAGACTTGCTCATTTCTGATGTTTACAAGTCAATTGGTTCATAGTATATTTGTGATTCATCTTACCTATCAAGGGCAATTCTGTAGACAGCTAACTGCTATTCGGGAAGCAATCAGCTAAAACTGTCAGATGTTAGACGCATCTCCTGTGTTGGCAGCCCTTCATTCTCTCTTCCAAAGACACAGTGCTGGCAGACCTTGCCCTTCACCTTGCTGCTCTGTATGACAGTGGTCCTGTTTTCAGTCCTGTCTTTGTTGCTCTTGAGGACTTTCTACAGCCATGAATGGGATGGTTCACATGTAAGAGGGTCAGAGAGACAAAAATCTAGCGTGAGGGCAGGTGCATTCACAAAGCCATGCCCAGGACTCGGGACCAGAAGGTGGGCTCAACTCCTTCCAGAATCCAGAGGCTTGAACTCTAAGTGGCTCATGCTCATGTGCACCTCTAACTTTTCCAGGAGAAGTTTCTGGAAGGATCAGAGTCAGACTGCAAAGCAGGCTTTAAAAGACAGAAAGAGTCATTTAAAACCAAGAATAGAAAGGTTGCAAGCGCTGGGCATTTTTTTTAATTGGATTGGATTTCTCTTAAAATCATAATCATTATGAAAAAGAAAAACAAGACTTCTTATAATTTAGAGCCATATGCTGAAATATTTACAGATAAAATGATACAGTATTTGGGATTTGCTTTAAACAAATCCAGAGAGTGGCAAGGTGGGGTTAAAGATAAAACATAGGTTGTATTTGTTGAAGTCAGGTGATAGATGCAGAGTTCTGTTTTTGTAGATGTCTGAGATTTTCCATACTATAAAGTTAAAAATTAAATGTTATAAGAGCTCATGAATATCTTTCTTGGAGAGAGTGATCTAGTTTGAGACTCAGTTTCTCCATGAATACTTTAAATGGGTTTGCCTAAATCTAAATCACGTGGTTTTTGTCTTACAAAAAAGAAACCAAAGTGTTACAGCCATCTCCTCCCCTTCCTTCCCGGCCTGGGCTCTGCATCGGTCTCAGGAATTCCAGGGCACAGGGCACACAGCCCAGGGCCTCACATTCAGCAGACACCCCCCAGAAATGCTGTGACTTTGCCCGCACCACCCAAACCCTGAGCACTGGTGTTAATGGACCCAAGGATACACCATCACGTGAAGAGCCAGGCTTCCACCTTGAAAAGCTGAATTAAGAAAACTTAAAAAAAAAAAAGATTCTTGAAGGTTCAGACTCTCCAGAAAGAAGCTGATAGTGTCTGTCTGGGACCAGGACTGGTGTCGCTTTGAAATGTTTGTTCAGATTTTTATTGCCTTCCAGGTAGACAGGAAACTCTGCCAAAAGCCAGAAAGAACGTCTGTCGGGTCAGTGTAACAGGAGGCGGAGGGTGGGTTGATGCAAAAAACGCAGGGGGAAAGGTTAATGACCACCCAGCTGATGGACAGGAAAGTGGATATGGCCAGAGTCCACACAGAAAAAGGCCATGCGGAAAACAGGCACCCCGCCGGCTGAGAGCTTATTTGCTATGCACCACTGCGGTGTTCTGAAAAAGTTGTGAAATGCACTTTGTGAAAGAATTATATTTTGAATGCCTGAATGGAATTTTATTTAAAGGAAGTCTGTTGCAAGTTATCGGAGAGAGCCTCTGGGGTTATCCATGTGACCTCAGGCAAGTCACCTAACTTCTCCATGCATCAGCTTCCGCATACATAAAGCAGGAATAACAGTAGCACCTGCTTCGCCCAGTTGTTGAAAGGAGTTAGTGATTAACACACCTGAAGGGCTGAGAACAGTGTGGGGACCTAGTTAGTGCTCAACAAAGCGTAACTACACCGTCCCGTGGAATTGCAAACGTTCACTATATTGAGTTTGCAAGTATGAAGAAATGCTAAGTTCCGTGTGTTCACTTCCAAGAGTGTAAGTGAAATAGACACAAGTATGTGTGTTATATGTGTGCCTGCCTTATACGTAGTAACCCAATGGCACCAATTACGGGAATGCTCCCTGTACATGTAAGCACAGCACCTCACTCCTCTGCCCCAACTGCTTTATTCTGCCTCCTGAGTAAATTTACTTGCCCCTGTTCATCTTCTTCACCACTGCCAAATAATCTCCTAAAAGATTAGCTCTGTGCCACCTTCCGCTCAGTTACCTGCATTGACCCCCCCTTTGCCTACCAAAACTCCAAGCTCCTCAGCGGCATTTGAGGCATTCCAGGATCGGACCCCAACTCCCTATACATCTTCTGGAAGCCCTTATCCCAGTGGCCTTAAAATCTCATTGATTGACATGACTTTCTCCAAATTCCCCATTTCCCTTTCTCTTTTGAAGCTTCTGTTAAAATTTCAATGCATCCTGTGGATTCAGGTCAAAGGACCCTTCTCAGGCAGCCTGCCAAACTCACTCAGCCCAGCAGAGCGAGTCTCTTCTTTCCAGCAACCCCTCATATTCCATAGGCCTCTCATTCCATGTGTGTTGGACCACTTGGGGGTACAGTAATTATCCCTCCTACAAGAGTTGTCAGTTGTGAGGGCCATGTCCCATTCATCTGCTCTCCCCAGGAAACTATCATAATGTTTTGTACATATTAGTTGCTCTGAGACTTCTTGGAAGGAAGTAATAGGTGAATGGTAATGACGTGAGGAATGAGCGGGCGACACACACACAAGGTTGCATGCATGGGCACTGTTTGACATGGATGATTAAGCTATTACTGGACCTTGGGTCTTGAAGGGGAACAGTCCTAACCTGTTCAGTTCTCTCTGAATCCTTCAGACCTCAGCAAGGAGAAAGAGTGGCTGTCTTAACTGCTCCAAATTTGTACTGATCTTCCTTTTCCACAGAGAGAACAAGTCTGAGGCTCAACCTCCTGCGGGCAAGAGAATCAAGAACATTGCTTTGCTTCCGGGTGTTTTTTTCCTTTCGATGTAAACTTGAGCGTATGCTTCAGTCTAATATTGTCTATTAGTGTCAAGTGATGCTGCTAGCAGTGTGAAGTGTGCATGCTAAAGTTATTTAAGCACAATAGGTGAGTCATTGTCAGTAAAACAAACATGTGAACAGTAAGGCATCAGGGCATAGACAAGGCAAGCCTGTGAAGACATCATGTGATATTTGAGAGCTACGGGTTTACACACCCTGTTAGCCTTGTCTTGCTGATAGTGCAACCATTTTCCCTAAATGTCTGTGTCCTCCCCGGCCTGGCACCACCTCGCCTGCTCACCCGAGCAAATACCAATCATATCAGTAAGGGGGCCTAGGGCTGCCTCTCTACCCCTCTGGGAGCTCTTCAAGTCTGGAGACACCAAAGTTTCTCAGGACCCAGCATGACACCTGCCTCCTACAAGTCTCCTAATGAGTGTTAAAAGTGAACAACACCCACTAGAAAGCAGCTTTCAAATGCTAACAATGAAGGTCAGGTTTCATATGCATCACTAACAAAGGCCATCTCTGCCAACTCTATTAAATAGTTACCTTACACAGCACCTTATTCAGAGTGAATGCTCAATCAATATTTCCAGATGAATAAAAGGCTCTATTTTTTAATATGTGACAATAGGCATATTTCCCTAAGATCTTTCTTTTCAGTTTCCATAAAGTTTTGTGAGCTCAGAGTTTCTCTCCTGCTGTGGTGGTGGTCCAGTGAGCATTCTGGAACTGATCGGTTCAGCTTTTCTGCTTGCCTGGCCCAGGCTGTGCCCAGAGGGCATCTTTGTGCAGGGCACGAATGCAGGAGCCCTTCCTTGGGGACCAGGAGTCCCACACTGGGTACACTGGTGGGGGGTGACCAAGAGCTAGGTGCAGCCCCGCATGCCCACCACCAGGCACCACCAGGCACAATGCTGCACAGCAGGTCTGCACTGAAAAGGGCCTCTCCTTATCAGAGCAACACATGTCCCTTCTAGCAGGGCTTTTTTCCACCCAAATCAAGGCCGTGTATGGAACCCATTTGCTGCCAAGGGCCAGAAAGACACCATCATCAGCCTACTATGCTGTCACAGGGCCCCAGCCCCAATCTCAAGGGCTGTTAGTGCTCACAGGTGGCTCGTTCTCCAGGGCCCACTCCCTGTGTGTAAGCCACACTAGCGCTCCTTAGGGAACATGCCTTGCACCCTTTTTCCTTTTTCTTTTTTTCTTTCTTTTTTGAATGACTGATATTTTTCACTCTAAATGGTTCATTATTAATAGGCTTTATTTTTTTGAGCAGGTGTAGGTATACAGAAAAACTGAGCAGAAAGAAATATAAGGAGTCCCCAATACCCCTTCCTTCCCACTAGTCTTCTGGATAACATCTGGCATCAGTGTGGTACATTTACAACAGTGGATAAGCCAGCACTGAAACACTGCTATTATTAACTGAAACCTGTGGTTTCCATTAGGGCTCATTCTGTGTTGTACGTTCTGTAGGTTTGGACAAACATAGAGTGCCATGTATCCGTCATCACAGGACCATACAGAATAGTGTCACGGCCCTAAAACCTTATTTCTTTCCTTTTTTAAAAAGTCTGCCTCTGCTAAAAGGCCAGCAGACCTGCTCTCTAGGTGGCCACATCAGGGGCTGATGGGGTCTTTGCTGCCCATCAGTGGCAGGTGTCCTTGCCTACGCATGAGCTGGGGGGTGGAGTGGGGCTCTGGTGAGAGGAGGGGTGTGAAAAGTTGGCAGTGTTGCTGAGAAACAGCAGCAAAGTGAATTCTATTCTTAAATCATTGGTGATGGTTCAAAAGCATGCTTCCTCCTGTAGCTATTGAGAACGTCTTGCTTCTGTATTGGGAAGATGACAAAGAGCAGCTCACACACCAGTATGGACACAGCAGGGCAAAGACGGAGGCTCTCTGGTGGGACATGCTCTGCGGGCACTCAGCGCCTGGGACAGTAAGCCCAGGTTTCGAAGCAAAGATGTTCTCATTAAGATGAATTTTTTACCCATGCTGCACCTTCCCCCCATGAAAATCTGAATGGCCTGGCCCATGCGTCCCTGGCCATCAGAGTTTGCAGACCCCCAGCCAAGTTCCTGTGCATGCTGCCTGTGTCCATGGAGTCAGCCTTTGGCTTCACCTCTTCTAGACAAGGGGAGGGGATGTGACTGGGACCAACGTGGGGCCTGGCCTACATGGCTGTGATGCAGGGTGCCTGCTCCCTCGGCAACGAGAGCCCAGAGCCTGGCGTCTCCCTCCCAGCCTCCGGGAGTGGCATAGGAAAAGGCCTTGGGGGATGGCCAGTTGGGGTCAGCAGATTGGGAGATTCGGTGTACGGAGGAAGACTATCTGGTAAATATGAAATCCTCTACTTAAAACAGAAAACTCAGCATAAGTAAGGACTCTTCGTGCTGTTCCTGGATGTGGGGTGAATGAGGCCCCTGCGGCAAGGGGGTCTGTACAGTTTGCCCTTGCTGCAGCCCCTGCACACCCCACAGCTCTGTCTGCACCTCTCTGGGGCACAGACCCGAGCCAGTCTCCAAAGGAGGCAGATGAGAAGCCTAAGCCTTTTTTCCTACACAACCTGACTAAAAGGACTTGAAAAGCAGTGAAAATAACTATATCAAGAGTCCCAGAGCATTAAAAGAGGAAGCAGCCCACCTCTCGTGGCCCACACGTGGCCTGCCCAGGTCCTACTATACAGCAGCCCCACAGCCACTGCCACCGGGGCGGAGAGACCTTGGGGAGCTGCATATGCCCCCCTGCAGAGCCAGAAACTGAAGTCCCCACCCCCACTCAGAACTCTAAAGAGAAAACTTTTTTTTCTCCAGCTCTAATCTTGGCAGAAGCCAGGGAAAATGGATGGAAAGAGGCCCAAAACAAACTATGATATCAATTCGGCCCAAGGGGGAGGTCAGGAGCCCGGCAGCGAGCAACACAGCTGGGTGGGAGCTCCAGCCCAGCTGCGTATTAGCTGTGCAGCCCTGGGCAGGCCCGTCCAACACTGTGGCTTTATCTGTAAAACGGAGGTGAAAATAATATGACCGTGGACGGCACAGGGTGTTGTAAGGAGGAAGCAGTATGCGCACAGCCCTCAGCACAGCAGCAGGCGAGCCGCAAGCAACCAAAAGAGGTAGCTATTCTCATTAGCTCCAAAGACTTGAAGGCACTCTTATTTACGTATTTATTCTCATCAGAAGATGAGACAGGTTTTTTCTCTCTGATTCACATAGGGTGATAAAAGCCACCTGGCTTCGGGGGTTTGTATTTGTCAAGTCACATCTCACTTTCTGATTGACACCATTCCTGTTCTTGTTTTCTGTGGCTGCCGACCATCCTCCCTAGTTACCGGACAGACACAAGCTCCCTTATCTTCACCCAGGCCTGGGGAAAGGGGATCACACTTCACAAAGCCAGAACAGAAGAGAAAGGCAATCCTCTCCCTGGGATGTTCTTCCCTTTGGCCATACTAAGACCCTATGTTTTCATTTTAAAAAGTGCTAATAGTATACACAAAGTAGTAGGATGCCGTGAATTCTACTGACATAACCCAGGAAATTTTTTTAAATGAAAATGTTTAAGATATACTTTGCACGTGTGGACATAGGGATGGTAAGATGTATCTCAGAACGTACAATCCTTCCCTGTGCAGTAGTGACGTCCTTAAGAAACATTTGCCGTGTCTTCACCACTGCCCACGTCCATGCCACCCTTGGCTGTCCACCGATAAACACTTCAGAATTTTTTTGAGAAATATCTAAAGACTCATGAAGGAATTAAGCTAGAAACATCAGTAGCAATAATAGCAAGAGGCTCCCACCTCTGAAGACTGGGGTGGGTGGTGCCCCACAAGCATGTGCCCCAGATGGGCAGGATGGGCCCTGCACATGTGCTTATGTGTATGCACACTCACAGACACACACACACACAGTCAGTCAGGCTAAGGTCCTGAAGGCCTAAGGAAAACACGTCATCTTTCCACGTGACTTGGGAAGCCCTACTCTCATCCGAACTCTCGTGCTGGCAGCAGGGAAGGCTGTGGGCAGATGCTCCTGAAGGCCGAACAGAAGTGCATTGAGTTTCCTTTAGCACCTCCCAGAGGCAACCCCACTTCACATTTCAAAGTAAACCAACTCTTGGAGAGGTCCTATGGGGTTGTATTTAATTTACCTACATTTTGCTGGCCATGGAAAGCAGGCCTGCTGCACCTGATGGTCCTTGAGCAGCTTCCTGAAAGCCTCTGCCTCCCCTGATGCACATTAGAGGGGGCACTCATAGGCATGGGACCTGCAACCTGCTGTTTTGGGCAGCAGCCATGCAGCCAGAGCTGTAAAATCTACCCTGACACCCAGCTCTGATGGAACAGTAGTCTACAGGTACAAAATCTTGGGTTCATACTATGTCCAAAGCAATGGCCTTTATCAATGGCCAATATTGCTCAGCCTTCTTATATGTAGAAGCCAAGAAAACCAGTCTACAGCTGTCTTGCTTTCTCTTGATTCTCAGACCCACTTCTCCTGGTTATATGGACTTCACTACTAAAACATAGCTGTTACTGGCCCTTTATGCGTGTACTGAACCCCTTCAAGCCACTGGAAGGCAGCTCTTTTGTCTCTGGGTTCTCACAGAGCTGCACCCATAGCAAATCCTCAGTAAAGACTAAAAGAAGGCCAAGCGGATGAATGAACAAGGATTTGCCAGGTGGAGGTCAGAGGCCATTCTCAGGGACATGTTTAGTTACTGCGTCCTGGGCAGCGACTAAGTAGAGACAGGCTGCTGAGGACAGACATCTGATTTCTGTGCATTTGGTGATGGGCTAAGGAAGGGGAGAATGAGAGGCCGCACGCACAGAGAGAGGCACTCCCTGCACCAGGAGGAGAGTTGGAGCCGACTTGTCCCACACAACTGCAGCCTCAGTCAGCACCCAAAGCCAGCCATTCCATGGCCATCAAGACCATACCTGGAACACATGTGCTTGCCAAAACTGACATTTTTAGAAGTCACAGGGAAACAGGTCTTGTTCAAAAGGACCTACATTATTCTAGATTCCAAATGCTCCCTTAGTCTATCAAGAGCCAGGCCTGGCCAGCTTGACCATCGAGTTTGCTATAATGAACACAATGTCAGTAAACACAAGCATTTACTGAGTACTTACTAGTATTATTTGCTTTGTTTGCATAACCTCAATTCACCCTTAAAATAATCTCTGAAGGAAGCAAAACTGTTGCCATCTGCATAAAATATGATTGTTTACGTAGAGAATTCTGAAAAACTACGAATTATTACAAATAATAAAATTTGGTGAAGATATAAACATAATACAAAAAGAACCAGGAAGTACAATTAAGAGACACCATTTACAATAGCATCAGAGAATATCAATTCTAGCAACAGATGTGCAAGATCTCTAAAAGGAAAAGTATCAAACTTTCAAGATACTAAGGAAGACCTGAATAAATGGAGAGATATATCATGTTCATGGATAACACGATTTAATATTGTAATGTTATCTATACATACAGTAGAATTGCTTTCAAATTCCCTATATGTTTATGTGTTCTCCTTTTAATAGAACCTGAGAAGATTTTAAACTTCCTTGTTAGAGTAAAGGATCAAAATACCCAGGATGTTTTTGTAAAAGAAGTGAGGGCCACTTATCTTAATAGACACCTGGACCTTTATGAAGCCATGCAGAAAAATTGGTCATGGAATATGAATGAGATCCCAGAGAAAGACTCACATGTATAAAGAATTTTAGTATATCACAGAGGATAAAGGAAGTCAGTGAGGAGAGAAATGATCCATAAATAGAGAAGGAAAAAATAGTTATTCATTTGGGAAAAAATGAATTTGGCTATCTCTCCCAAACTGTATCTGGAAAACAACCCCAGATAGATTAAGAAATTAAATGTCAAAACCAAGCTTTAAAATCCATAGTAGATAATACAGGTGACTAGCTTTCATACCTTCCAATAACTAAAGATGTTCTTAGACAAGCACACAAAACTAGACTATACAATGATAGATTTGCCATCAAAATCAAGAACTTTTGTTAATCAAGAGATGCCATTAAAAAGTGAAAAGTCAAGGTAGAAACTGGAACAAGATATTCACAATATCAACAGCAAAGACGTAGTATCAATAATATATAGAGAACTGCTACAAGCAAATTTTTTTTAAAAGACCCAAACTACCCAGTATAATAATGGAGAAAAGACACCAGGAAGTATTTCACAGAAGAGGAAATGTGTATGTCCAGTAAATATAAGATGAGATTCATGAATGCAAATCCAGATCACAATTAGATAACATTTTATACACCTTCAATTAGCAAAAAGTAAAAAGTCTAGCACTATTAAGTGTTGGAGAGAAGGAAGCCCATGGTGTTGGAGATTGGTACAGTCTTTAGAAAATGATTTGGCATTATCGCCCAAGGTTGAACTTTTGAATGTTCCCTGTCATGACTCCCTTCAAGGTTCATAGCCAAGGGAAACCCTTAAACAGCAGATATGCACAAATATGATGAAAACAGCACAGCTCTAACTAGGCAAATTTGGACCCCCTCCATGCCAAGTGCCCCTCCACAGGAAAGTGCCTAACTACATGATGGTACACTCATTAACTAGGACACAGCAGTCAGAACAAAAAAATTCCAGTACCACCCAGCTCTTTTGATGGTTCTTAGCAATATAACATTAAGCAAAGAAAGTAAGTCCTCCGAAGTTTCATGTAGCATACCATTTTTATAAAGTTAAAAACAACTAAGATAAAAATATACAAACCTTCTGGAAATACATGCAGAATCATAAAACCAAATAAAGGGAAGGTGGGGTATTAGGATCACGGGACTGAAGATGATGGGGAGCTCAGGAATGGACAGAGGGGTTAAGGAGATGTGGGGGCCAGACAGCCAGATGTAGGTGACTGTCCTAGCCATAGCTTTCATTCGGGTGGTGGCTTCACGGGTGCTCTTTATACTACTGGAAGTAACTGATTCACATTTAATTACACACAGACCAGAGGGGGAGACCGTTATAACCAAGGATCTTGATGACTCTAATTTTGGGGCTCTAGAGTGGGGAGAGGGCCCTATGGAGTAAATGCTGCCATTATCTACTAGATACACAAGTTGCCCCTGGCCACAGAGCTGATAGACAGCCTGGCAGGGACCGGAAGCCAGGGCATTGCTTACACCCACATAATCAATAGGCAGCAGTAAGTGCACACATTTAGAAGCAGCCTGGTGATCAGAAGTAGCCCCCTCAGTGTCTGTAATAGGTGAGCCTCCCATTTTAAACCTGGGTCATTTATTTCTGCATCAACCTTGAGGTTGTTCATTTGCCTCATAACCTGGAGGTCTTAGAACACTCCCTCGAGCTGATATGCTCCCACCCCATCCCCCCACACACTTAACGTATTTTCTGGCTTCTTTCCAAATCATTTTCATATTCTTTTCAAGCAGTTTCATTTTCTAGGCCTGTTACTTCAGAACTCATTCACAGGGTACATATGAAAGAAATGCCACTCAGCATTGACTAAGCATATGAGTAAGTTCCTATTGTAATAGCGCCACGTAGGAGGTTTCTTTGTAAATGAACGGGGATGGGAGGGGGAGGTTTGCAAACTGCCCACCGACAGAAGCTACAACCTGTAAAAGCATGAGAACACAGAATTACTCTTTTCAGTTTCAAGGTACACTATGTTTTGTAATATCTTTTGGAAAAAGTAAAAAGACAATGAATAATCTTTTTTCATTGCAGCTCTTAACAATGCCTGCTGTGGCAATGAGTGGAAATCACATATATAAACCACATACACAGATGACAAATTTATCAGGATCCCATTCTGGTTCAAAATGTCTGTGCCACGGCAGGGGTCATCTTGGAATCAAGGAGGGTTGGCTGGTGCACATTCAACCTCCATTGCTTTTGCATGGCCCTGAGCCACTAAATGCCACACGCGAAATCACTTCCAAAAAGACTGGGGTGACTGGACGCACGATGGGCTGCAGACAGCAAGGTCCCAGGAAGGCCTGTCAGAGTCAGGACTCTGCTAGCACTACTCTCTGTCCCCCATCATGTGCCCCGCCTTCCTGTCACTGAGGGGGCACCATCTCTAGGGGGCAGCACCCAGCAGAGCTGTAGGTGAGCTCCCAGTGTATGGCTGATGTGGGGCCTCTGAGGGGGTGCAGGGGTGGCCTCGCTGGAGTTGGGTGACTCCCTCCCCCTCCCCATCTAAGTGAGTTTGCTGGGCATTTTGTAACATGTCCCGAGCTCTCTTTTCCATGCGATGGCACCCCTGAGACTCTCACAGTGATGTAGGGTCTGGAGTCTGCTGGCCTCTCGCTGGGTTATGCCCAGCAGGTGCTCGGTCTCCCTGGTAGAAGACTGACTCACCACGAGGCAGAGGGACACAGGGGCACCACGTTCCCAGCCAATCATCATCTCCCTGGCATTGACTGGATGGCCAGGGCTGTCTGGAGCCTTTCCGGGCAATTCCAGGGCCAAGACAACACCTCTCCCCACTGTGAAGGTGGTCCCATACCCACCCTTCTCTCCTCCTTTCTCCTGCACACCCTGGCAACCCCTCTTCCTGAGCTCCTGCAGGTGGCCGGGCCAGGGACTGCATAGGGGAGGGCCGTGCTGGGGGTGGGCACACTGCTGTCCCACCGTCTCATGGGCGAGCAAGGTGGGTGGGCCCCTAGCCCAGAGCAGCCTCTTTTTCTTTCCAAAGGAGTATTTACCTCCATTCAAAGATCCTGAACCCTTCACTATGTTGTGGACTGAACATTTGTGAGCCCCCTGAATTCATATGTTGAAAGCCCCCATCCCCAGTGTGGTGTTTGAAGGTGGGGCCTTTGGAAGGTAATTAGGTTTAGATGAGGCTGTGAGGGTGGAGCCCATAACGGGATCAGTGCCCCTGTAGGAGAGGAAGAAGCCAGAGGTCACCCTCCCTCTGCCACATGGGGACACAGCAAGAAGGTGGCTGTCTGCAAAGGAGGAAGAGAGTTCTTGCCAGGTACCAACCCACCGCCACCTTCATGTTGGGCTTCCCAGCCTCCCAGTCAGTGGTTTTCGGTCAGAGCCGCCCAGCGGGCTAAGACATCCAGTGCAGCCCTGCATCACATGTGTGAGCTGCATCACCCTGGACACGGCTGTACACTCAGGTGCACGGAGCAGAATGACGGGGGCACATGCTGCTCTTTGCCCCAGTGACTGTCCTACAGAGCAAACTGCAACAGCTCATATTGCTATTTTCCATGCACCTTCTTCCTGCTTTCTAAGCAGGTCCCTTTCCCATAGTCAAACTCAGCCCTCTTCCATTATTTGCTATAATTAGCTATTTTTTTTAATGCAAGTATATAATCATTATTGCTATTCAAAAGCTATGGTGGTGTACAAGCAAAAAGTCAAACACCCTTCACCCTCTCCATATCCCGTGCCCCACGCATGCCCAGAGGGAGCAGGTGAATCGTGCCACGCCCCGCCCTGGTTGTCTTCTGTGCACACCCAGTGGGTACAGCTGTGGCTAGAGGCCTGGAAATGGGGTCTGGGAGCGGATCCGTTAACCCCCCTCTCTTGAAGTTGCTGGCAATATGCACGTCCTCCTCTGAGGCTACTGTCCCATGTGGTGTTAACCCTGCTGCTGCTTTCAGGAAATGGTTCATCCTGGGGAGGGGGGCTGGCAGTGAGGACGCAGGGCAGGATGTTCCAGATGAGGAATGGACCGCAGAAGCCCTCACGCCATGCTAGGGGAGGCTATTTGTGGATCTCTAACGTTACTTTTATTTTTAGAATTATGTCCAATATTTCTTAGGATGCTTGTCCTAAAAAGAGTGGAGTGGCATTTCCTGGTGGTCTGGGGTCTTCTCCAGGACCTTTTATCTCATGTATAACTTTCATGTCAAAGTTACTAATTACCCATAATTAGTATAGAATAATTAGATGATCTTGCTTCAGGATATACCATTTGTTTAAAAGATTCTAACAAGAATTTAATGACTGCAGAGTAATCAGCCAAAGCTCAGAAGTGATGAAGCATGTGAACAGTGCCGTTTGCACCAGAGCGCTGAGGACGGTGGGATCTCTGCCTACCTGCCCTGCCGCTGAAACCAAAAACCATCTACTCACGCTCCCCACCCCTACCCCTCGGAAATTATGTAATTGGTTTTCAGTGAGAGATACTTGGTATTATCTCAGAAGTCCCAAACCGCCACAATTCCTATCCATGTAAAACTGACCACACTGGTTAGGTAGGAGCCAAGCTCATTGTCTTTCATTGTCAAGCTCTCCAACAGCAGGCTGGTGGGCCCTCACCGACTGGATGGCTCCCCAGTCTTGCCCCCAAAGGCCTCTCAAGCCCAGCCTGCTCAGACTTTGCAGCGTGTGGCGGCCCCGCACGTGAGCTGTGAGCTGTGAAGGCTTCTTGTCTGGAGCCGGGCGGCCCAGCAAACCCGGCCATCGCTGCAGGTCCCGGCCACCCCTCTGCCTGCCCCTGCTCTCTGGAGGGGGACACACTGGGTGCATCGTTGGACCCGCTGGGCCTGCACATGCCACCCCACCACGTTTAGCTTTGGACAAGCCAGGCATTTGGTTTAGAGACCCTCCACCGCCCTGGGCAGTAAACAGTGCCCAAAGTCGTCCCAATTGCCCCTCAGGCCCAGCCTCACACCCACTGGGAAAAAGCTCCAGGCTGGTGCTGCCTGGGTGCGCCTGCCCCACCACGCTCCCAAATCACCCTGACTGTGACCCTCTCTTGGTTCCTATGGAATGTCCTACAGACCACGGAGGGTTAATTCTTTCTCTTTGTTTTATGTTCTCATCTTCATTTGAATCTTTCCACTGAAACTTTCTGCAGTCAACCGCCAACTATGAGAGATTCTTTGGGATGAGTGGCACCCCTTCGGGAAGTGGCCGTCCAGGCCCCACCAAACCCAGCTGGCTGGGAATGGGCACCTGGCCGCAGCCCTGACACTCACGCTGTGGCCCGTATGTGCAAACCAAGTCCCAGGAGCCCCTCAAGCTGAGGCCAGAGCTGCCCCTGCATTCCAGAGACCTAAGAGGAGCTGGGCGAGCTGGCAAAGGGGCCTGGGGTGGAGGGAGGTGGTGGTGTTGGGGGAGGGGTGTGGGGAGGGGTGTGGGGGAGGGGTCAGAGGAGAGAGAATATTGGGGGGTGGAGGTCAGGGTGGGGGTGGCTGAAGAAAACACTTGAGAACTAGAGCCAGCAGGGTGTCCAGGAAGCAGCTGCTGAGGGGCCCTGAACAGCCAAGGGTCACTCCACAGTTAAGGTGATTTATACCGTCCCGAGGAGGCCTTTGGCAGGGTCTGAGTTTGGGCCGTGAGCGATACATCAGCCATCCAGCTCAGCGATCTGTCCCCATGCAGAAACCCAAGCCACCAGGGCAAACATCCCCTGTCAGGTGGCGACCACAAGCTAGGCCCTTCACAGCATAAGCTGTGACATTTTAGAGTCTTTCCCATAAAACCTATGGCTTCAGGCATTTGAGGGTGAGAAATGCCTCATACTGCCATCCTCCCCCCCATACTGTATTCTTTTCTCTGTCAGTGCCATGTTCTCTTATATTTTTTTATAACATCATGAAGCTCTCTCAGAACCAATGAGTGAATGAAAAGAAATATTATAAATTGCTACTTCCTTTAAAAGCTACTGAACCTTGAAGAAATCACTGCAAATTACGGTGTCTCTCAGAGGGATCTGGGGAGTGACTGCACCCCGGGGAGGACTCCGTGGGAAATGCTCACTGGCGCGGCTGGAGCACTGGGCCTACCTGAGGAGCAGAGCAGAGTCTCCAGGGGCCCCAAGACCCCGAGGCTTTTGACCTTGCAAGGAAATGTAGCTTCCTGCTGGGAAACTGCCCCGAGCAGTGCTGCATGAGACATTCCAGGCTCAGGGGAGCAATGGGACCGGGACCAGCCAGAGAGGAAGGGTAGGCAGGAGGGCCGTGGGGAAGACCAGGGCTTGACTGACTGACAGCAGAGCAGATGTCAAACCACCAGCCAGCAAGCCCCAGGGACGGGTTCCCTCTCGGGGCCCTGGAGGCAGTGTGGGGAGTCCCCCAGGGCAAGATGGTGTCCTCAGGGGTGCCGGGCCTGCCACCCTGCCTCTGTCTAGCCCTTTGTCAGGATCCAGTCTTTCTTCATCACAACCTGTTATTACATTGTATCCTAATTGCTCATTTATTGTCTTTCCTACCACCAGAACTAAGTTCCATGGCACAGAGCTTCCACAGCCTCACACGGACAGACACCCTTTGTGTCATCATGCGTCACCATAAGCCATCCCCAGCGACATGGACAAGGTGCTGTCACTTCATCCCCCTGGACCCCATGCTTAAGTGACAGTCACCCCAAGTTAACAGGTGGAGGCTCCCCGGGACAGCCTGGAAGGCCCCGCAGATGGAACTCAAGCCCAGCCTGCCGTGATGCTGGTGACATCGAGGGTTTTAGGGAGGGTGAACTCAGCTCCCCAGGCTACATAAAGGTCCCCTCATGCTGCCCTAACCCCTCTGGCCTCCCCGTCCCGCCCACCTCCATCTCTCCCATTCGTGTCCACCCCTCTCATCCAGGAGAGCAAACAAATCACAAAGAATACTGGGGGGCAGACAGGTGTTTTTCTCTTTCACATCCATGCCCTCCTGCCCCTAGTTCATCCATAAGGAGGCCCCAGGAAAGAAACGGAGAGGTACAGGAACTGACTCTAATTCAGTACCGGACTCACTGTCCTGTGATTTTTTATTTTTTTCCATCACCTCATTTAACCTTCATAGCAAATGTCAGATTTCTGTGATCATTCAGACTTTACAGATGAGGAAACTGAGATGCCCCCCAAAAAGCAAAGAGCAGAGCTGGGAGGTGTGCCCAGGGCCAAGTGGTTTCAGAGCCCTGCTGACTTCTCACGGAGGTGTCGGGATGAAATGGGAGTGCCAACGGGAACTGAGGGACCACAGTGTGGTGTACAGTTGCGGGCATAGATCATTGTCACTATTTTCAGTAGTGGCAATGGTGTTATTAGCACAGCCCCCGGCAGGTAACGGGAGCAGATTTAAACCACGCCCGGGGAATTCTGTGATGGAATCAGAGGATGGGGAGAGAGAGAGAGTGGTGCGAGAAAAGGAGGCCTTAGCTGAAAGGCTCGGGGAACTACATAGTAAAGATTTGAGAGACATGATGGAGAGAGGGACAGACACCTGCCCAGGACGAGAGTGTGGCAAGCCATGGGTGGCGGAGAGGGGGCCGGCGGGATGCGCTGAGAGCCAAGCTCCCCATTAGCTGCAGGATCTGGGCCATGAAGAGGTGAGGATCTCCTATTCAGACTGTGGTGGGCAAATGGCACACATTGGCACCGTGCCTGAATAAGTGTGATTAAAGGATTTCATGGATTTTCAATTCAGTAAGCAGATCGGTGGCATGCAGGCAGTGTGGTGTGCTGATAAATGGTTAGCAACCAGCTCTCCAAAATAATAGTACTGATTGATAACACTGGCTGATTTCCATGGTGTAAAACACTCCTACAGGGTCTGTGCCAAGCTACCAGCGTCACAGTGTCACTGACCCCAGAATTGGGAAGAGGAGAGTATACACGGACATAATGGTGGAAATACCCTCAAGAGCACGGACAACAGTAAACAGTAGTAAGGTAATTAGGAAATGATAAGTTCTGAGTTCATTACCATTTTCTACATTTCTTTTGATAGAATTTATGTATTTGAGGGCTGGTATAATTTTTAACAATGGTTATAGTTAACAACCAGCTCACAAATTCCTGAAGATCTTGCATCGCCCTGGTGAGCCCATTACCAGGGGGTCCGCACACCTGGGCACTGGTGGGCGGGGGGGACCCTGAGGAGGGCAGACGAGGTGCGGACCCAGTGGGCCCAGGGCCCTGCCACACGCTTCTGGCACATGGGAACCACACACGCCGAGCTCAGGGGCTCCAACAGGAAGCAGGCGCTGAGAGTCTGGGAAACCATAGGCACCGCTAGCCCCTGGCAGGCGGCTCCTGCTCCCACGTTCTCTTGAGAAAAGGAAACTCACAGGCCAGGCAGGGGCCCCCGGGGAATTGCAGGGATGTTGCTCTAGCGGCCCTGAAAGAATGTGACGTGGGAATGTGCTGGGGGCGGTGGCCAGAATGCCGGGAAGGGGGGTGGGGACTTCAGAACCTCCCGGAAAGGCCCAGAAAGAGGCAGTCACTCTGGTCCCACCACCCCCCAGACCCACCAACTGGATTCCTAGCCCTGAGCAATGGACTCCCTTGGAATCTTCTAAAGACTGAAACTGCAGGGTCATGGGCAGCAAGGCATGGGAAAAGGGAGATGAGGAAGGAGGGTAGCCAGCCCTGGACCCTGACGTCCCCCTGCATGGGTCTGACCCTTGCCTCACAGGTCTCCACACCTCTGTGAAGCAGGAAAACACCAAGCCCGTGCCCCCGGAGACCCCAGGCTCCTCAACTGTGGCAGATCCCTTCTCGCCCCACTCCTGGCAAGCCGGCCTTTAAATCGCCCAGGCCTAAGGCCAGAAACGATCCACCGAAGACCCACAGCAAGGCTCACAGAAATGTCAAGTATGGAAAGGATGTCATAAGCAGAGTGGGGGCCGACTCCAGCCTGGCCTTGTCCTTGGCCCAAGCACAACTCATGGACACAGCAGGGGCCCCGGCTAGATTATCTCAGAGACTCAGTAAGCCTCAGATCTTCACATGGCTGCAGCAGCACAGAGGGGACAGCGGCATGAGAGATGGGGGCGGTCAGATAAAATGCAGGCTGCCCACTGAAATCCGAACCCCAGATAAACAGCAAGGGGCTCTTGGTATAAGCATGTCCTGAATAGTGCACAGGACACATCTATACCAAAAATTATTCATTGTTCATCCAATATTCACATTTAACTGGGTGTCCTGTTCGCTTGGCTTTTTTTTTTTTTCTGTATCTGGTAACCCTAGAAATAGGTCTCTTTTATCCCCTCACTGTGTCCATTTGAAACTTAGCCACCTTCTTCCCTCTAAGGCAGAACAAAGCTTTTACACCCTGTTGCCTCATGGACTTGCTGCCACCCCATGCACCCCTAGGCTCAGGACAGGTCACCAGGACAACCGAAGTCCCTGTGAAACTGTAACGCGAGCTTCTGCCCTGGGCAGGCACTGTGCCAGGCCCCTGGGTCCCGCTGTCACCCAGTCCACGAGTTTGGTGTCACTGTATCACCCCCCATTTTGCAGACAAGGAAACTGTGCCCCAAAGGCCAAACCAAGCCACAATATACAAGATTTGAAATTTTTCTCCATTGCTCTACGCTTTTGTGATCAATCTCGTGTTCATGACATAACATGCGGAAAGAACAAATAAGCAAAAAGGAAGCATGACATCCGAAGTCCCATGTCTATGGGAACTGCCGCTACAGACATAATGATCAATATTCCCAGTGACCCATGTTTTCAAAAGGAAGGTGCTGCCTCCTCCTTGGACACCCTTTCTCCTGCACCAGGAGACAGACAGAGCCTCACGCCTCCTCACAGGATGTCACAGTGCTTCTTCCTCAGAAGTTGCCTGCAGGTCATCCCAGCCCGCCCTCCACCTCATCTTTTAAAAGCTGCCATGAGAGTCCCACCTGGTTGGTACCCATCTGCTTTCTCTGTGCTGACCCTGGGCGTGGCCCTGCGCTCATGGCTGTAGTGAGAACCTGCCTGGGTGGCCCTGGCTAGTGGACACCCCCACCATGCACACGCACATGTGCTGCTTCAACATGAAGATTCACTCCACAGGTTAGACATTCCTCTTGTGGTCCCTGAGGATTGCGCCGGGATCCACCGGAAGACCGGCCTGCCCGGGGCCCCACAGCAGGGGTCACACTGTTGGGTCTCGGGGGTCTGAAGGCATCGGGGCCCCCAGACAGCCCCTACACAGAGCCATCCCCCCTCTACATCTCCTGCAGGGTCGGAGGGCAGCACATATGGCTTTGACCCAATCAGACTCTATTCTTTTTACTTGAAATGGATTCCTGAAAGTCTGGTTGATTGCTGATTCTGGGAGAAGGGAAGGAGTAATGGACTTCATGGCAAGCGTGGAGGGAACAGCACTGTGAGCAGAGCTCACCTGCCATCTGCATTCCTTTGAATTCTCTCTTCAGCTCATTTTGCCCTCCATTCCAGAGAAGCACCACTTCACCCAGTCTCCAAGGAAGACAAAGTAAATGGGAGGAAGGTTCGGTCTTACCAGGTTTTGCCCAGATCAAGAGAAACTTCTGTTGTTTCAGTCAGAATGCATCTTACAATGGATGTGAGCATTTGGTGGGCTGAGGGCCCCTCTTCGCTGAGTATGCTGCGATTAAATGAATAATGGCATCTTAGAATCCAGGAAACTTACTTCAGGAAAAATCACAGGCACCCACATTTTTCTCTTCTCCTTCCCCAGACCCCGCTGAAATGAAGCAAAACATACAAACAAAGGTGTGATCCATTAAATAGCAGAGAGCAGGAGGGAAGGTTGTAGAAGGGGACCAAGGAAGCTGTCATCTATGTGTGCGAGAGAGGGCGCCAGAGAGGGAGCAGACCCCTCAGCGCTCTGCAGGGGCTCAGTAGCCAGGCCCCAGGTTCCCAGCAAGAGGGCGGGCTGATGCAAAGAGGGCCTGGAAGACAGCCTGCCTATGGAGCTGCAGACCCTCCAGGTGCCCAACTGGACCCCCAGGGCAAGGCGCCCACCAGGAGATGGAAAACGGCCCAACACTCTGTCGGGAGCAGATGTGAGACACGAGGCGGACAAGAGTGCGATCTTTCCCTGACCCTGACCCTGACCCAGCTTGAGCAGGTGGAAGATGCGATTCCAGCCTCCGCACCCCAGCCCAGCCAGGCTGGAGAATGCCAAGCTCCGGTGAGGCCGACTCACTGCCTATCGATCGACCTTAAGTGAAGCCTGCCTGCCGACAGGCTGACTTCTCACCACCCCGCAGACACTCAATCCGATGGACATCGCAATCTCCTATTCACAGATTAGATAGAGTCAGAGTTACCCAACACTGAGAGAGGTCCTCGGTGTGGTAACTCCAAAACAAAGAGAACAAAAGAGATGCAGAGAAAACAGGAGATGCAGAGGACAGAAGGAAATACCTGAAACACAGCCATTAATTTTTAAATTTAAATTCTACCACAAAAAGTACATTTTAAACTGTGGTAAAGTATCAATAGACAGATCTATCTAAAATTATCTCTGATGAACAAATCCAAGATTTGCAGTCAAAACAGAATCAAAAACATGGAAATCAATGCCCAAGGAATACGACCAAGACAGATAAAAATGGCCAGGTGGGGTCAGCAAAGTTGTGGCAGGGGCCTGCTCTTTTTCAGTATTTTTTTAAATTAAACTTCTTAATGTGAGGTAATTGTAGATTCGTACACAGGTGTAAAATAATGCAGGGACCCTGCATGCTCATTCCCAGGTTTTCCTCTCTGGTAACATCTTGCAGAAGTATAGTACAATATTACAACCAGCATAGTGACATCGAAACAGCGAAAATACAGAGCATTTCTATCACCACCAGATGCCCCCATGTTGCTAGTTTATATCCACACCTGCTTCCCTCTGGGCCCAGCCCATTCCTCAGCCCCTGGCATCCACTAATCCATGCTCCACTTCGGTAATGTTATCATTTCCAGACTGTTATACAGCTGGAATACTACAGTATGTCATCTTTGGGGATTGGCTTTTTTTCACATGGCATAATTCTCTGAAGATGCATGCAGCTTCTGGCGTATGTCAATACTTTGCTCCTTCTAGAGCCAAGCACTGCTCCATGGATATACCACAGTTTGTTTAACCAGTCACCTTCTGGTGGACATCTGGTTTGTTTCCAGTTTGGGGCTACTATGAATAAAAGCTGCTATAAACATTGTTGTACAGGTTTTTGTGTGAACATGCATTTTCATTTCTCTGCAATAAATGCCCACGAGCACAACAGCTAGGACATATGGTAACTGTAGGTTTCAGTTTTTAAGACACAGCCAAATTGTTTTTAGAGTGGCTATAACATTTTTTATTTCCAGCAGCAATGTAGGAAGGATCCAGTTTCTCCACATCCTTGCCAGCATTTAGAGATGTCACTACTTTCTATTTTAGGATTTTGATAGGCATGAAGTGACATCTTGTTGGGATTTTAACATGCATTTCCCTAAAACCTAATGATGTCGAACATCTTTTCGGGCACTTGTCTGCCATCTGTACACCATTTGGTGAAAAATACACACATGTCTTGTCCCCATTTCTAATTGTATATTTTGTTTGCTTTTCATGGTTGAGAGGGAGATTTTTCCATATTCTAGATATAAGGCCTTTGTCAGATGTGTCTGAAATATTTTCTCCCTGTTTGTAACTTTTTATCTTCCTAACAGGGTCTTTCGTGGCACAAAAGTTTTTAATTTTGATGAAGTACGGTTTTTTTTTCCTTTATGGGTTGTGCTTTTGGTATCATACCTAAGACTGCCTAGCCTTCAGTCCCACAGATTCTCTCCTATGTTTCCTTCAAAACCTTCTCTACTTTTATATTTTGTATTTAACTCCATGTTCCACTTTTTAGATGTTTAGGAGAATTTTCAAGTGAAACTATATGGGCCTGAAATTGGGCTTTGAGATGCTGGACACTTTTTAATAGTCTTTTTTTTTTTTTTTAAAGTAGGCACCCTATGCGGCACACAGGTCTGGATGGGGATGGATGGTCAGCTTTCTGCAGGGCCCAGCTCACCCCGCTCCGGTAACCAAGGAGCACAGACTCACGCCCCTCAAGTAGACAGGTGGGGCGGAAACTCAGCTCCCCAGTCAGCCCCACACACTTGCTGGCAACAGAGGGGCACTGGATGGGCTGTGAACACAGCAACCCGCTGAGCTCCCCGGGTGCGGGGCAGGGGATGTGACCGAAGGGCCCCATTGTACCATTTTGCCCAGCCTAGTGCTGTCTTGTTGGGCAGGCAGGGGAGCAGAGCGCTGACCGCCCCTCACCCAGCCTCATTCAGTCCCACAGCTGCCGGGCGGGGGGGCATGGGCTCAGGTCCCACTAGACCCCACCAGCACTACCTCATGGGACAATCAGCATGCTACTCGCATCGGCTGGGTGGGAGTGTGAAAGATCTGCTCCCCACTTCGCTTCCACCAGGTAGAGGGTTATGGTGGGAGACCAACGTCCCACAGCTTGTCACCTGCTTCTGCCTGCAGGACATGGGGTTGTGGAGAAGGTCGGCACTGCTCTCATCCTAAGGTAGGGCACAGCCTTTTTGCTGGCATTGGACAGGTGTGGGGTGGGAGCTATGGAAAGGTTTTCAGCTCTGCAAGGCTGCCCCCTTCCCAGGCTTTTAGCTAGGGGGAGCTGCCTTTTCTTGGACCCACGTTTGTTTGGAACTGTTCTGAGGTCCTGAGTTATCAACTTCTCCAGCACTTTGTGCCATGTAGAAGGCAAAAACTAAACATAAAAACAAGGAGTTCTCCACCACGCCACTGCTCAAGTCCTGGTGCCGCTAGGCGGCCCACCTCTTCTCCCCCTTTCAGAGCCTCCATATGTCTGCTGTGCTGCATCCAGGGTTTTTCAGTTGTAGGAAGAAGGACCTGGGAGGAATGGAGCTTCTCCATTTTGACTGGAACTAGAACTCCAAATGTACGTTTGTTTGTTTTTTTTTAACTAAGAGCCAGCAAATGCTGAAGTTGGAGAGAACATATTCCCAATGGACCATTCTAATTATCTTACATTTAAAACATCCTATGTAGAATTATTTTCAACAGAGCTTGTGAAATCCCCAAGTTTTGATTTCTCACAACTAATTTGAAATAATTCCATCAAGGAATGCACTGGGGAATTCCTCATCTCTTTTCTTCTTCTGTGAACACAAGTTCTCCTGTGTGGGTCTAATTTCATGTCTGATTTCAGATTTTCTTTTTTAGTTCTTCCTAATATTTTCCCCTCCCCATGCAATCTCAGGGAAGAGAGACCTGCACATTCACTGGGCTCCTTAAGAGAAATATGGGGCAGGATCTTGGCTTGAATTTTTAGCTGGTCTTCTGTGGACAGTTTTTGCTATTAGACGAGAACCACAAGGAAGGTCATTTTCTTTGGCTCCTTTTCTGCCTTGTCTTTGAAGTCGGAGGCACTGTTATCCTGACTAGAATTAGAAACATGCATCGATGTAGTTCTTCTAACTCATTTTTGTTTACAATTACTTCATGTTCAGAAACATCAAGGGTGTGCTATTTACCAGTACGTGGAGATCACCATGCACCATGCTTCTCTATGCCATTTTTTTTTCAGCTGGATTCAATATATTACTTGTTCAACTCTTATCCTTGTAAGGTAATTACTTGTAAGAGTTGATTCTGAAATAAATACACGCTGTTGTTCAGTTCCTGGGCTTCTCTATGCTGAAGGACCTGCTCGATCATTCACACCACATTGCTTTTCCGGAATTTCTTCTGAGAAGTTTGTCATAATTGTAGCTGTTCTTTTGGCTCAATCTTTAAAAAAAAAAATTTTTTTTTTCCAGTGACATGTGGAAAATATCTAATGTTGCATTTTATTCATTTTCTAGGTGTGTTTCTTTCTTATTTCACAAAGTAAATTACCTTGACTACAATGGGCTACTTGTTTCCAAATGTCAGGGTCGTTGTTTAGAAGACCAGCTTAAAACCATGTGCTCCTGCAAGCAGGACCGGTTCCTTTTGTTCTCCTGCAAATCCAGTTGAACTGGGCTATTAGCACAGTTTTCATCATGTGTTTGGACCCTTGGCTTAAGGTGGGTTTTCTTGGGGTGCTAGATGGCTTTTCAACACCAGAAAAAGTGCAGAGCTCTACAAGAGAGTTATGTATTTAAAAAAATTTTTTTTTTGCTCAACTGATGCTGTATTACCTCTAAAGTTGGCCCGTGACTTTTCTCTTTATATAAGAGTTTTTGAGTTTACAATTTGCTCTCCATGCACCAACTCTGTTCCCCACAGTTCTTCCAGAAGTGTCTCACTCCTTGAGTAAAATACAATTCCTTGTGGCTGTCGCTGTTCTTCAAGATGGTATCTAATCCACTGTCCTGGATAGCTTTTTCTTTTTTTCTTTAAAAAAAATTTTTTTAAAGGTATTATTGATATACACCCTTATGAAGGTTTCACATGAAAAAACAATGTGGTGACCACTTTTACCCATATTATCAAGTCCACACCAATACCCCAATGCAGTCACTGTCCATCAGGGTAGTAAGATGCCAGAGATTCACTGTTGGCCTTCTTGTGCTACACTGTTTTCCCTATGATCCCCCACACTATGTGTACTAAACATAATACCCCTCAATCCCCATCTCCCTCCTTCCTGACCCGCCTTCCCACACCCTTCTTCTTTGGTAACCACTAGTCCCTTCTTGGAGTGTGTGAGTCTGCTGCTATTTTGTTCCTTCAATTTTGCTGCATTGTTATACTCCACAAATGAGGGAAATCGTTTGGCACTTGTCTTTCTCTGCCTGGCTTATTTCAGTGAGTATAATATCCTCCAGCTCCATCCATGTTGTTGCAAATGGTAGGATTTCTTTCTTTCTAATGGCTGAATAGTATTCCATTGTGTATATGTACCACCTCTTGATCCATTCATCTACTGATGGACACATAGGTTGCTTCCATTTCTTGGCTATTGTAAAAAGTGCTGCAATAAACATAGGGGTACATATGTCTGTTTTTTGAATCTGAGAAGTTGTATTCTTTGGGTAAATTCCAAGGAATGGGATTCCCAGGTCAAATGGTATTTCTATTTTTAGTTTTTTCAAGAACCTCCATATGGCTTTCCACAATGGTTGAACTAGCTTACATTCCCACCAGCAGTGTAGGAGGTTTCCCTTGCTCTGCATCCTCGCCAGCATTTGTTGTTCTTAGTCTTTTCGATGCTGCCCATCTTTACTGGTGTGAGGTGATATCTCACCGTGGTTTTAATTTGCATTTCCCTGATGATTAGTGATGTGGAGCATCTTTTCATGTGTCTGTTGGCAATCTGAATTTCTTCTTTGGACAATTGTCTCTTCATATCCTCTGCCCATTTTTTAATTGGGTTATTTGCTTTTTGGGTGTTGAGGTGTGTGAGTTCTTTATATATTTTGGATGTTAACCCCTTGTCAGATATGTCATTTACAAATATATTCTTCCATACTGTAGGATGCATTTTTGTTCTGTTGATGGTGTCCTTTGCCGTACGGAAAGTTTTTAGTTTGATGTAGTCCCATGAGTTCATTTTTGCTTTTGTTTCCCTTGCTCGAGGAGATGCGTTCAGGAAGAAGTTGCTCATGCTTATACTCAGGAGATATTTGCCTATGTTGTCTTTTAAGAGTTTCATGGTTTCATGACTTACATTCAGGTCTTTGATCCATTTCGAGTTTACTTTTGTGTATGGGGTTAAACAAAAATCCAGTTTCATTCTCTTGCATGTAGCTGTCCAGTTTTGCCAACACCAGTTGTTGAAGAGGCTGTCATTTCCCCATTGTATGTCCATGGCTCCTTTATCATATATTAATTGGCCATATATGCTTGGGTTTATATCAGGGCTCTCTAGTCTGTTCCATTGGTCTATTGGTCTGTTCTTGTGTCAGTACCAAATTGTCTTTATTACTGTGGCTTTGTAGTAGAGCTTGAAGTTGGGGAGTGAATCCCCCCAGCTTTATTCTTCCTTCTCAGGATTTGGGGTCTTTTGTGGTTCCATATGAATTTTAGAATGATTTTCTCTAGTTCATTGAAGAATGCTGTTGGTATTTTGATAGGAATTGCATTGAATCTGTAGATTGCTTTAGGCAGGATGGCCATTTTGACAATATTAATTCTTCCTATCCATGAGCATGGGATGTGTTTCCATTTATTGGTATCTTCTTTAATTTCTCTCATGAGCTTGTAGTTTTCAGAGGATAGGTCTTCCACTTCCTTGGTTAGGTTTATTCCTAGGTATTTTATTCTTTTTGATGCAGTTGTGAATGGAATTGTTTTCCTGATTTCTCTTTCTGTTAGTTCATTGTTAGTATATAGGAATGCCACAGATTTCTGTGTATTAATTTTGTATCATGCAACTTTGCTAAATTCAGATATTAGATCTAGTAGTTTTGGAGTGGATTCTTTAGGGTTTTTTAATGTACAATATCATGTCATCTGCAAACAGGGACAGTTTGACTTCTTCCTTGCCAATCTGGATACCTTTTATTTCTTTGTGTTGTCTGATTGCCGTGGATAGGACATCCAGTACTATGGTGAATAGAAGTGGGGAGAGTGGGCATCTTTGTCTGGTTCCCAATCTTAAAGGAAAACCTCTCAAATTCTCACTGTTAAGTATAATGTTGGCTGTGAGTTTATCATATATGGCCTTTGTTATGTTGAGGTACTTGCCCTCTATACACATTTTGTTGAGAGTTTTTATCATGAGTGGGTGTTGAATTTTGTCAAATGCTTTTTCAGCATCTATGGAGATGATCATGTGGTTTTTGTTCTTCTTTTTGTTGATGTGGTGGATGATGTTGATGGATTTTCGAATGTTGTACCATCCTTGCATCCCTGGAATAAATCCTACTTGATCATGATGGATGATCTTTTTGATGTATTTTTTAATTCTGCTTGCTAATATTTTGTTGAGTATTTTTGCATCTACATTCATCAGGGATATTGGTCTGTAATTTTCTTTTTTTGTGGTGTCTTTGCCTGGTTTTGGTATTAGAGTGATGCTGGCCTCATAGAATGAGTTTGGAAGTATTCTCTCTTCTTCTACTCTTTGGAAAACTTTAAGGAAGATGGGTATTTGGTCTTCACTAAATGTTTGATAAAATTCAGCAGTAAAGCCATCTGGTCCAGGCGTTTTGTTTTTTGATTACCAATTCAATTTTGTTGCTGGTAATTGGTCTGTTCAGATTTTCTGTTTCTTTCTGGGTCAGCCTTGGAAGGTTGTATTTTTCTAGAAAGTTGTTCATTTCTTCTAGGTTATCCAGTTTGTTAGCATATAATTTTTCATAGTATTCTCTAATAATTCTTTGTATTTCTGTGGTGTCCGTAGTCATTTTTCCTTTCTCATTCCTGATTCTGTTTATGTGTGTAGACTCTCTTTTTTTCTTTATAAGTCTGGCTAGGGGTTTATCTATTTTGTTTATTTTCTCAAAGAACTGGCTCCTGCTTTCATGATTCTTTCTATTGTTTTATTCTTCTCGATTTTATTTATTTATGCTCTAATCTTTATTATGTTCCTCCTTCTACTGACTTTGGGCCTCATTTGTTCTTCTTCTTCTAGTCTAATTAATTGTGAGTTTAGACTGTTCATGTGGGATTGTTCTTCTTTCCTGAGGTAGGCCTGTACTGCAGTATACTTTCCCTCTTAGCACGGCCTTCACTGCATCCCACAGATTTTGCGGTGTTGAATTATTGTTGTCATTTGTCTCCATATATTGCTTGATCTCTGTTTTTATTTGGTCGTTGATGCATTGGTTATTTAGGAGCATTTTGTGAAGCCTCCATGTGTTTGTGGGATTTTTTGTTTTCTTTGCATAATTCATTTCTAGTTTCATACCTTTGTGGTCTGAGAAACTGGTTGGTACAATTTCAATCTTTTTGAATTTACCGAGGCTCTTTTTGTGGCCTAGTATATGATCTATTCTTGAAAATGTTCCATGTGAACTTGAGAAGAATGTGTATCCTGCTGCTTTTGGGTGTAGAGTTCTGTAGATGTCTCTTTGGTCCATCTGTTCTAATGTGTTGTTCAGTGCTTCTGTTTCCTTACTTATTTTCTGTCTGGTTGATCTGTCCTTCAGAGTGAGTGGTGTGTTGACGTCTCCTAGAATGAATGCATTGCATTCTGCTTCTCCTTTTAATTCTGTCAGTATTTGTTTCATATATGTAGGTGCTCCTTTGTTGTGCTTGTAGATGTTTATAATGGTTATATCTTCTTGTTGGATTAACCGTTTTATCATTATGTAATGTCCTTCTTTGTCTCTTGTGACTTTCTTTGTTTTGAAGTCTATTTTGTCTGATACAAGTACTGCAACTCCTGCTTTTTTCTCCCTATTAGTTGCATGAAATATTCTTTTCCATCCCTTCACTTTTAGTCTGTGTATGTCTTTGGGTTTGAAGTGAGTCTTTTGTAGGCACCATATAGATGGTCTTGTTTTTTTATCCATTCAGTGACTCTATATCATTTGATTGGTGCATTCAGACCATTTACATTTAGGGTGATTTTCAATAGGTATGTACTCATTGCCATTGCAGGCTTTAGATTAGTGGTTACCAAAGGTTCATGGTTAACTTCCTCACTATCCAGGAGTCTAACTTAACTCACTTAATATGCTATTACAAACACAGTCTAAAGGTTCTTTTTTTCTCCTCCTTTTTATTCCTCCTCCATTTTTTATATATTAGGTATCATATTCTGTACTCTTTGTCTATTCCTTGATTGACTTTGGGGATAGTTGATTTAATTTTGCATTTGCTAAGTAATTAACTGTTCTACCTTCTTTACTGTGATTTTATTACCTCTGGTGACAGCTATTAAACCTTAGAAACACTTCCATCTATAGCAGTCCCTCCAAAATACACTGTAGAGATGGTTTGTGGGAGGTAAATTCTCTCAGCTTTTGCTTATCTGGGAATTGTTTAATTGCTCCTTGATATTTAAATGATAACCTTGCCGGATAAAGTATTCTTGGTTCAAGGCCTTTCTGCTTCATTGCATTTTAAATACATCATGCCACTCCCTTCTGGCCTGTAAGGTTTCTGCTGAGAAGTGTGATGATAGCCTGATGGACTTTCCTTTGTATGTGATCTTATTTCTCTCTCTGGCTGCTTTTAATAGTCTGTCCTTATCCTTGATCTTTGCCATTTTAATTACTATATGTCTTGGTGTTGTCTTCCTTGGGTCCCTTGTGGTGGGAGATCTGTGCGTCTCCATGGCCTGAGAGACTATCTCCTCCCCAAGATTGGGGAAGGTTTCGGCAATTACCTCCTCAAAGACACTTTCTATCCCTTTTTCTGTCTCTTTGTCTTCTAGCACCCCGATAATGCGAATATTGTTCCATTTGGATTCGTCATGTAGTTGTCTCAATACTCTTTCATTCTTAGAGATTCTTTTTTCTCTCTGTGCCTCAGCTTCTTTGTATTCCTCTTCTCTAATTTCTATTTCATTTATCATCTCCTCCACCGTATCTAATCTGCTTTTAAAACTTTCCAATGTATGTTTCATTTCTGATACTGTGTTCCATAATGTTTGGATCTGTGACTGGAATTCATCCCTGAGTTCTTGAATATTTTTCTGTACCTCCATGAGCATTTTAATGATTTTTATTTTGAAATCCCTTTCAGGCAGATTCATGAGGTCGATTTCATTTGAATTTTTCTCAGGGGTTGTATTCATAATTTTACTTGGACCAGGTTCTTTTGGCATTTCATATTTGTATATGGTGCCCTCTAGTGCCCAGAAGCTCTACTCTCTGGAGCTGCTCAGCCCCTGGAGCAATGTCAGGGTTCACAGGGGAGCAGTATTGGTGCCTGGGGTTAGGAAAGCTGTTTCCTGCTTCCCGGCTGCTATGCCTGTGTCCACTGCCAGAACCAGTGAGCCGAGCACACAGGTATAAGCCTCTGTGCTTTGCGTTTGTAGTTGCTGTAGACGAGGCTTCCCTCTGGCTGGCCTAATGCCAGGGTAGGGTTTGCTGGTTTGCGAGCCAGGTGGGCCTGGCTGGGAGAAAGGTTCAGTAGGCTGCGTATCACGGTTGGGGTGAGGGGAGTCCTTGGAGCTCTGTAGCCAGCCAGGGGGCTGGAGCTCCTGAAGATCATGAAAGTTCCCAACCTGCTGGGCAGAGTGCACCCAGACAATTTTGTCTACCTGTCCTTCCTCCTGAGCAATAAGCTCTGTGTAATCCTTGCCCATTTAGCAGCCCTCTCACTGTTAGGAAGTCTCTCAGACTACCCACCTTTCTTTTGTCCCAGAGCAGCCGGATATGGATCCGTTTTCCACAAGCGGCTGGAATCTCAGTCTCTCCAGGTATTCTGCCTGTCTTAGCTTTCCAACCCCCTAATCACGAGAGAACCATGAAAACACCATGAAATGTGTGTTTGTGCTCCCAGATCAGATCTCTGGAGTTAGGTATTCAGCAGTCCCAGGCCCCCCTCTCACCCTGCTCTGTTTCTCTTCCTCCCGCTGGGGAGCTGGAGTGGGGGAAGGGCTTGGGTCCCACTTGGCCACGGCTTTGGTACGTTACCCTGTTCCGTGAGGTTTATTCTTTTCTCCAGATGTATGCAGTTTGGCTCAGTCCTCTTTCCTGTTGCTCTTTCAGGATTAGTTGTATTAATTATATTTTCATATTATATGCGGTTTTAGGAGGAAGCTGCTGTCTCACCTCTCAAGCTGCCATCTTTAATCCTGTATAGCTTTTTCAATTAAAAACTTTCCTCTCTTTTTGCACACTGAGTCTGGAACCTTAAATGAATGTCCAGCATGTCTGGGCTGAATTGCTGTGGTTTTACAATACAGGCTAATTCTGGACTTCATACAAGAGAATTTGGCTCAAGCTTTGGGCAATTCTGCTTCCTTTTTATTTGAAATAAGATAAGTGACATTTTATCTAAGAAGTTCTCCAACTCTCCCTCCCAGAGCTTTAATGTCCTTTTGTGGCTTTTCAGATATCATGACAGAAGGCAAATGAAGGAACATGCTTTCCCCAAAGGGCTTGTTTCTACGTTTTTTCAATTTGTTATCCATTCTCACAGATTTTGCAGATGAAAACACTGCCAACAGTCTATTCTAATTTTCTCATATCTGAATCTTTTTTATTTTCTGGGTAGTTTACTTAGATTCCACCCTGGAAATGCACTTTGCTCTGGATGGTCATGGCTTTGGGATTCATGGTACCCATCAGCACCCACATACCGAGTCCAAAGAGGGTTCCCTATACTGGGCAACTGAGAAAATATGACGCTCCATGCCATCAACATGCCTGTTTGTCTCTTCACCCTGGTGTCCTCTCAGCTCTGGCACACTGGCCTCCTTTCTGTCCTGAAACATACTGAGTCTCTGCTGCCCCAGGACCTTTGCACATACATTCTTCTGCTAAAATGCTCTTCCCCGGGTCTCCACAGGGCAGCTGCCTCTCACCATTCAGGCCTTTCCATATACACACACTACCACCTGTTATAGCCATTATTCTCTCTGGGTTTTTTGGGTTTGTTTTTTTGTTTTTTTTTTCTTGTTTTTTTTTTCTTGGTGTTGATGCTTGTTTTGGTAGCTCTTATCAGAATTAAATTACCCTGTTTTCTTACTGGTTAAGCGCTCAGCATCTTGCTCCCTTGTGGAGTGTAAATTCTGTCTGGGCAGGAATGTTGACCATCTCTTCTCAGCCATGTGTGCACAATAATGCCCAATACATAATGAGCACTGTGTAAATATTTGTTCAAATGAATTGAGTCAAATCCAATTGAAATGACTTGAAAAGAAATTAATGAAACTATTAAAAGGTGGATGTATTTTTGGTTTGAACTGAAGGATCATTGAAGAGAAACAAAGGTGTTAAAATTAAGTGTTAGACATGAATTGTTCTGGACTTGCATCTAGAAAGCAACATTCAACAAAGGAAGATTCATTAAAAACTCAACAAAGGAAGAAGGGTTACCCACCCATCTCCTCTCCTTGCCTTCATTCATGCTTCAGGCATTCAGCTGGCAAGCATTGAGGAGGTCCTGTGGCCAGCTGTCTGCCAGATGGAAATGGAATGAGGACACATCATTCCTAGTTTCAAGGCATTTGCTCTCTGAACCCATAGTAAGTGCAAAGACAAGAACACGCCCCTGGGGGCCCTGGAAACACAGAGCAAAACAAGTCACCAGAGATCAAGCTGCACAGAGGTGTTGGGGAGGTGGGAGGTGGCTGGAAGGTACCAGCTCTGGCTGGGCATCCACAGGGCCAGCCTTGAGAGGAAGGCACAAACAGAGGCAGAGCTCATGTGCAAAGGGTCACACAAGGGGGAAACAGGCCAGGAACAGGGGTGGGAGCAAGAGGCCAGGAGCCCAGCATCCAGACAGGGCGGGTGGCCTGTGCAAGCTGCATGTTGCCTATTGGCTCCTTTCCCCTAGGGTAGTTATCATTGTTAATGATAATGAGAGGAAGAATGATCAGCTTTGAGTGAACATTTGTTTTTGCCAGTCACCTTGATGATAATTACATACCTGATCTTGTTTAATCCATCACAACAATATGACAATGTGGAAACGATTATTCATTTGATCTATGTGAAATGGAGGCTGGTTGACTTTCCTAAGGTTACACAAATAATAAGTGGCAGGTCTGGGCCAGAACTCAGGTCTGTCTCCTCTGGATATTTCAGAGAGCCTGGACTGTGCAGCAAGCTCCAGATACAACAGAATTCTCCACAAGGTTTCCCGCATCAACTCCTTCCAGGCCTCCCAGGCCTGGCCTAGCCAACCTTGACATATCTGTATAGGGAATTGAGGACTGGTTTCAGATGAAGACACCATGCACATAAAAGATGGGAGAAGGAAAGCACATAATCAAGAGAAACAAAACTGAGCCCAGGCGCCTACAGTGAATGCCTGGAGAGTCAAAAGCCCAAGCTGAGTTTGGCAGAAATGACCATCACAGTAGGAAAGGATTTCCTGGGCCATGTTCGTAGGTTGGGATTTTTTTTTTTTTGCTTTTGTTGATTTTATTTTGTTTCTTAAATCATTTACTTGTAGCAAGGCAGTGAAACTTGCACCATTTGCCTGATATTTTTCAATCTAAAATGAACATCACAAAGTGTTTGAACACTCATGAGCAGCTCTGGCATCCCTGAGACAAATCTTGCCCCAGATAAGCCATGTGACCTCTCCAAGACTGGACGCTTCTCTACTGCAAACCCCAGATGGAGAGGCATATGGCCCCGGGGTGCAGAAGTAAATCTGTTACAGAGGAAACAGAGACTGGAGAGGGTGGAAGAGTAGGTGGTTCTCCTCCCACATCTGTAAGCCATCTCTGTTGGCTCTTGAGAGATCCTGAGCCATCACCTTGCTGAAGTCCAGGACATGAACACACCCAGAATCCTGGGCTGAAACTTAAGAGAAAATCAAGAACGTAGAGAAGGGCCATAAAAGAATCGCCAAAGAATGAAGCCAGTGACACAAGAGGCAAGAGAGAAAGCAAAGTGAATTCTGCAGAAGGCTGAGAAGGGTTTTCAAGTACAAGACAGTGAAGAGCCACTTTCCTCATTTTTACAGAATAATCTTTAAAACATGTGAATTGCATGGACCAGGAGGTGGTTCAGCTGGAAAGATGTCCACCTGACCGCAGTGGAAGCCGAAGCCTCTGTTTCAAGGAAGACTGGACACCATCTGGGCTTGGGTTGGTTTTGCTGAAGCCCTGGAGATGAATGAGGGTGTGTATACAGGTGACGCTCCTAACCCCACCTGCCCGGGCAGTCCATTTTGAGATCCAGAGGACAGTGCAGTGGAAAACAACCTGAGTGCTGCAGTTTTACCACCAAAACCCACCGTGGGAGGCACACAAAGGCGTGTGTACAGCACGTGCTTGAGTAAGCAAAAAGCACAGAGCTAGAGAGCCATGTGTGCGCAGAAAAAACACGGAGCACAAAGGTTTTATAGGCCATCGTAAGGGACCCGTTTTTCATTTGGGGTTCATTATTAAACACAACAAACGAAATCATTTTCTGACGACAGTGCGTCACGAATCAGGACCACAATCTGGTTCTATGCACCTGAGGTCCAATTTACAAAATAAAATGACTGGTGGAATACATTCCTTAAAAACAGATGTTAAAAAGCAATAGATGTTAATCTCTGGGTAGAATGATCATGAGAGAGTTTTGTTTACTCTCCAAAGTTTTCTTGGGAAAGCATGTAATATATTCATAATCAGAGAGAGGCAGGAAGAAGGTATCTTAACAGAAAAGTAAACACCATGGCTCCTCATTCAGGCCCTCCACTTCTCATTCTAATTTTTATCTGTCTCCCATTATATCAGCTCTTAACCACCAGGTTTCCTCATGGGAGACAGGACATTTCCTAAGCTGTGCCCAGTCCTCCTGAGAAGGCAGAGCAAACCAGCAGCTAAGACAGGCCTCCCAGGGAAGCCGGACCGTGTGCCTGGCTCAGATCCCTGCTGTCAATGCCAACCTCTGATACACAGTGTGGTTTTCAAGCCAAGGCGCCTCTCAGGGCTGGGCTCTCAGCCAAGCCGGCTGGGGAGAAGCACTTGTCCGGCCTGAGCCATGCAGCTCAGACACCGGCCCCCTGCCACGTCCGCCCTGCGCGCCCAGGGCCTGCCAGCCTGCGGGGGCCAGGAAGCTGTCAGGCAGCTGGGGGAAGCCTGGAGCTCACACGCCTACCCTAAGGCCCTCTCACTCTCCTGGTGTTTATGACTGATTCTCTGTGAAAAGACACAAAGCTTCCTAAATAAAACTTATTATGGCAACAAAAGTGAAAAACTCCCACTCCTTCCTTCCCACAGACACGGAGGACTGCAAGGTGGTCTGGATCAAAAGCGGTGGTACAGCCTGAGAGCAGAGATGACCAGGAAGGAGGGATCAGAGCTCTCCCTGCCAAGGTGACCGATTTTCAATGCATTTCCTGTAACATAAAGGATCATGGTCTCCTGTCAAGTGACGACTTCTGTGTCTAAAGATTGTAAAATGAAAAGGTGTTTGGAAATTCTAAGTCTCATAGGTAAAGCACTGGCGTTATTGCAGACCTTTATCTCCGCCTGGCTCACACACTTCCTGTGTCTGCCCTTGTACTAGTATTATAACCTCTCTGAGCCTCGATCCCACCTACTTAATGATGCACCAAATGACTTAATGATGCACCAAACAGGGTTGAGTGAGGATTAAAAATACAGGCATTAAGTGGTTTATCATATGCCCTTGATATTTGGTGGTTATTATTATCATATGCTTTTCTAACAGAGAATGTTGAGAGAATGAGGCTTACTGAGTCTGGGGCACAAGGGCAGGGTATTGGCCGGATGACTGCTGGCACTCATGACTACCCCACGTGGAGCCAGAGGAAACCCACCCAGTGGCCACCATCTCAGATCGTGGGGAAATCGCGGCACCTCAACTCTTCTGCATCTCACTGAGGATGGTACCTGTGTGAGATGCACTACTAGAAGCTGGAGTACCAGGGGGTAACTTTGGGCAAATCACTTATCATATCTGAAGTTCAGTTGCCTGATTTGTGAAGTCAGAATGAAAAATGAGATGCTGAGAATTAAAAAGTTCACCGTAAGCAGTCAAGTGGCTCTCAGACATCCAGCAGTAGAACTGTCCACATGACTTCATTCTAAGACCACACCACACACGCAGCTTCTCAAGGGAGCCTGGATGTGAGGGATGCTGGCCAAATTTAAGGGTATCATCAGGGGTGGCCAGGATATGGGGGAAAATCCACCCCTGAGGGCCACACCTTTGCAGGCTGTGATTCAATTAATATTTCTGGAACACGAACCCTGTGCCAGCACCCTCCTTAGAGCTTTGGGCCCTCCTGGTCTGATAGAAAGAGCCAGACTATACCAATACCTGCTCACATGGGGAATCAAATGTAAGTGAAGTAACTCCCCATATAGGAAATAATACCAGTCAGAGAAAAGTGGTGGATGGGGTTAACTGCTGCTGAATTCGTGATAAAACACTTGATAAATATTTTATGACCTTTGTGTGCACTTCCTGTTAGCTGAAGTGCGTTGGGCCCATCTTTAACACATCATGCATCTTTGTGATATCACTGAGTGAAAAGAGTTTTAAAATGACAACCTGACTCAAAAGAAAAAAGCAAAATCTAGTATAACAAACTCCACGAGGACACAGGAGTTGTACAGATTGCTTAGAGCATAAGACACTGATTTATATATTTGAGACTTGATTAGAATTGGAAGAAAATTAATTATATAATCCTGTTGCTTCTAATATATGTTTTGAAATTCAGAAACTGAAAAATGAAAAGAATTCAACAACACTTAAAAACAATAACAACTTTTTCATGGCAAAAATAGAATATGGGCAGATACAAAAGATGAGTAGCAAAGTAGGATGAAACATTGCAATTCATAATACAGACAAGAGATAATCACCTTCACATATAAAGAGCACCTAAAAATCAGTAAGAGAAAGGACAAAACCCAACAGACAAATGAGCAAAGAACATGAACAGACATTTCACTGAGAAAGAAATGCAAATGGTCCCTAAACATATAAAATTACCATAATAAAAATTAAAAACATAGAGGTAGCATTTTCTACCTTTTGGGTTAGCAAAACTCCAGTAGTATAGGGGAGTTGTCTCTTATCAGCTAACAAAAACCAATTATTATATTTTCAGGAATTTAGCAAGCTGATTGTTTGTTACATGCAGCCATTATTGAAATGTACATTATATAAACTTACAATTAATACATTGTATTAAAAATGAAGGAAATAAACCCCAGCACTTCCTAATTATGTTCCTACGCTCTGACCTATGCTACTTGCATCTCTGGGTCTGGGTGGTGTAAACACCCTGCACTGGTGTACTACTGCCCATCTCTCCCTAACTGCATGTTGATGGACGCCACGCTGACAGCTTGAAACCAGCCTGAGTGGGAGTATTTACATCAGGAAAATCAGCTAATACTACTATTCACGACTTTTCCATTTTTGGTGTTTTGGGGTTTTGGAGAGGTGGTTATTAAACATTTACCAGCACACCACTGCAGAAAGCCCAAGTGTTACTAACATTGGAAAGGCTGGGAGAAGCACACATTCTCATTCTCTGCTGATGGGAGAGCCCAGTTATTGACAGAATCCTGCAGAGAGCAATTTGGCAACTTACCAAAATTAGAAGGAGATTTACACTTTGCCCAGCAATTCCCCTTCCTAGACGCTGTTCTACAGCTCTGCCTGCATGTGTGTGAAACAAGGTGCTTGTGGGTTATCCAGCAGGGCTTGTGATAAATAACAAAGGACACCAGTTGGCCAGGAGCCTTCATGGGGACTGGTGAAGCCACAGTCCATCTCGACATCGGATCATTACACAGCTCTACAGAGAAGGGGGGAGCTTCAGTCTAATGATATGAAAAGATCTCCAAGGCATAGTAAGTGAAAAAAGGCACAAAACAGGGTGCTTCTTTTTATGTAAAAGGGAGAAAACAAGAATATAGTTCTTCTTGTTTGTATTTGCACAGAACTCTGAAGGAAAAACTGGTAGTAACAACAACCAGTCACTCCATTCAGGAGGTGGTTATGGGGCACACGGGTGGAGGGGAGAGACGCTTGTTTCTGTGTCCATTTTAATATAGTTTTAAGTTTTAAACTATGTGCATATATTATCTATTCAAAACTGTTTAAATTAATAAGTTGTCTTTCTGTGATGTGATTAATCATGAGGGGGCCTGACCTATAGTCGCAGCTTTCCCCACAATATATAGCATTTGGAATACTGTCTTTGTCAATAAAGAGAAAGAGAAAATGATGTGTTGGTGTTGTGGTCCTTGGCACAAATATTTTTGCTAGAAAGATCAGATCAAAGCATACATAAATGGTAAAATGATTAAAGTCTATGTGTGACATGTAATCACTGTTAAGTCTTGCACTCCACAGGATTTACTTAGTGGTAGGGGCTGAGGGGATCATCTGTGACTTCACCTGGAGGCATTATGATCTTCTGCACCAGTGGGGCTTTCTGGTGAGGCAGAGAGGCAGGAGGTAAGGTAACAAAGCTCCAGAGCAGACAGGTGGTGCTGACGCCCCAGCAGCTGTGCAGGTAAATGTGGCTGCCAGCTCCGGCATCCCGTGAGCCAGGGGCACTGCCATGTCTGGAGCCACAGGCATCTCCCCACTCCGGGGCACACAGCCTGCCAATGTCCCATGACATTGCTCATAGGCCATGCCTGGGAGCAGATGGGCCACTGCAAACCTGCCACCACAACGAGAAACATCAGTCAATGGAGGCCCCTCCTTTCCATGGGCATCCATGTGACAGTCTGCAGCTCCTGAGCAGGGTGGTACCCCAGCCATGGAAAGAGAACTGTGTTCCTCTCCGGTGCCCCAGTGCCTCCCAGTGGGATTCGTCTCCTTCCCTCATCTGCCATGATCAGGTCCACATCTCTCAACCCCAAATCTCCTCCATCACTGCTCCAGCTATTTCTGTGCCTTGAACATATCACACTTCTTCCTGCCTCAGGGCCTTTGCACTTGCTCATCTCTCTTCTCCACATCCTTCTTATGACTCAGGAGTCAAGAGTTTGGGCTCTGGAGTCAGACCACCTGGGTTGAATTCCTGCCTGCCACCCCCATTTACTACTGTGTGGCCTCTGTAAGTTACTTAAACTCTCTGTGCCTCTATTTTGACACCTGTAGAATGAGAACAATAGAAGTAGTTGTCTCACAGTGCCCCCAACCCCAGACACCTCAAAGGGCCAAAGTTTCAAATCCCAGCTTCACAGGTGATCAGACTGGGGATCGTCCATCTGCAGGGGCCAATAGTATAAAAGCAGGTAAAAATGAGCTTTCTCTCACCAAGAATACAGAAGCAAGCATTTCCCAAAGATCAATAAGGAAAGAAGGGTCACTAGTGGATTTTCAGCCTTTTAAAAATATCTCCCTGTAGATTTATACAACAGGAGAAGGTGAGAGGAAGATGGGCAGGGAGAAGGGAGGGCTCCTGGGCCACAGGAAAGAAAATCTGAGCAGCTCACCGAAGAGGCTGCTCAGAGAGGCAGTGCAGTTTTCCCCGGGAAGGCGGAGAAAGGTCAGAAGCAGAGACTGCGTGGAGGCGTAGCTCTTCCGGGCCTTCCAGGCTCCATGGGGCTGGTGACTCCGAGGCTGCATCAGCTCAGGAGGGGCCAAGGCCACCCAGCTGTGTCAGGGGCACAAACCCTCATGAAAGCAGCCACAGAAACACACAGACCAGAAGCAAGCAGCACTTCAGGGCGCACAGCTGCACTCTCCTATTTTTCTAAATATAGCTTTTTTGAGATAGAATGGACATATCACAAAATTCACCCTTCTGAAACAGTGCGCTTTAGTATTTTCACAGTTGGGCGACCATCACTACTATCTAATTTCAGAACATGCTCCCCACATAAAGGAACTCCATAGCCAGGAACACTGGCTCGCCAGCCCTCTCCCCCTCTAGCCCCTGACAGCACTGATACACTTCTGTCTCCACAGGTTTTCCTGTTGTACGTTTCGTATAAACGGGATCATACAATTTTGTGCCTGCCTTCACATGACATAATCTTTCCAAGGTTCATCCTTACTGTCGCCTTTATCAGTACTTCATTCCTTAGTATATCAAATAATCCTTCAGCATATTGATCTACCACATTTTATGTGTCCCTTCCTTAGGTGATAGACATTTGGGTCATCTCTGCATTTGGGCTGTTAATAGTGCTGCTGTGAACAGGTGTGTACAAGTTTTGCTTTTGGGTGGACCTGTTATTTCTCTAGGAACTGCCGGGTCTCATGGTAATTCTGTGTTTAACTTTTTGAGAAACTGCCAGGTTGTTTTCCAATGTAGCTGCACCATTTTAAAATCCCACCAGCAATTTCCACATCTTCCTCAACACATTATCAACTGTCCCTTTTTTTACCTATCCTAGTAGATGATATCTCATGGGGACCAGTTGCCTGCTTTTGATCGACCCTGATTATGCCTGCCAGAATTCTCATCATTTCGCTCCAACATGACCTTCTGCATGCAAACCTCTAAATTTCCCTGGCTTACAGGTTTACTTTTCTTGATAACATATGCTAAATATTACCAGTGCCCACATAAAGCATTTTGTCCAATATCCAAGCCTCAGATACTCTCAGAGGAAACTACAAAGTGACCCCAGAGCTCACAGACCTTGGGATTCGGGTTGCCAATACAGTGTCCCCAGGGTTGGAATTCTTGGGTGACCTACCTGCTGCGGATTAGTACTAAAACCTTCTGTCAGTCACCTCAACAATTCTTTTGTCAAAACAACATGAGTCCATCATGTGTTACTGAGGCCAGTGGCTCTGAGTTATTGAGATTCTCGAAACTCAGCTTCTTGGTTATCCAAAGTTATGTCTCTGTAAGCCCATGTTGGTCCCCAAGTAGGGGAGCGTGGCTTCACCAGCAGCTGGGGACGTGCAGACCCACCACTTGGTGCAGCAGACAGGGTGGATGTGGGCTGAGCACCGCTGGTTCTGCATACACGCTCAGGACAGGTGGTTCAACGTATGCCCCGCCCGGAAGGGCACACCTGCTTCCTGAGCAGTGTATTGAACGGCCGCCCGGCTCAGAGCAGGGCCTGACTCGGTAGGCACTCAGGGAGGCCTGCAATTGTTTCACTTGTTAGTCCCACAACTGCTGCAGTCAACATGGCGTGGTGTTCAGATACAGTATAGCTAAAGGGGAAAGGGGAAAGAAGCTCCTTCAGGTGTCTTCCCCAAGGCTTGGTCAGAAAAGTCTGAACACCCGTTTCTGGGCGTGAGGAAAGCGAGCCCTTGGACCTGCTCATGGGACCTTGCATGTTCCCAAGGCAGCTCTGGACGACCGTCCCGACCAGGCTCAGCATTTCCTCCTCACTGGAGCTACAAAAATTCCCTCCCATTCTGTGAGGCACATTCATGCCTTCGGAGCCTTCTTTTTCCCTTAGAAAGCATCATATTACTCTTTTCGCCCATGCATTCCTTCACTTCCATAAAAACACAAGCTTTATGCTCTCTGCCCCTCCTTAACTAAAGGTTGGGCTCCCCTCAAAGACTAGGAAGAGGGACGATCTTGGGAAAAGCGCTCAGCAACTGCCGGCTTCTCTTCCAGGCACAGGAGCAAAAGCCCAGGGGCAGCTGTCCGTCCAACTCCATATACAGCGTGGGCTTGACGCCCAGCAGGACTTGGTCCCAGCTGAGGCTGGACAGGCAGTTTGCCCGGGTGTTTAGGGTGCCAGATCGCGCAGCACCTAGGCTCCCAGCAGGGTGCTGTGCACCGGAGGGAGGCATCAGGCGTGACAAGAGAATCCTGGGTGTTTGAAGGGAGGAATGATTCCACTGTCTTTCGAGTAAGTAAGCAGTATTTTTTTTAAACCCGAGAACTAAGGTGGTAGAATGATGATGAGACCTTTGCAGGTCCCAGCAGCCCAGTGACCCAGCACTGCCCATATTTATATGCAGGGGCATGACTGTCCAGGCTTTTTTAAAAGACTGATCCAGTCAGAGATAGGCATGCAAATGATGAGGAGGTTCTTTAAAGAGGTCATAGTAAGAAGAAAGGAAAAGAACTTGCAATAAGGGCAGGAAAGGAAGGGGGAGAAATAGAGGCACGTTGGTTAGAGACTGGTAAGGGTTCAGTGACTGTGTGCAGGGACATTTCCAGTGTTGTGACACCCACTGGGAAAGATCCAGATGAAGGGACTGTGATAGGCACGTGAAGTCACAAAGGTCATCTCTTGTCAAAATGCCAAAGACTGAATCCATTGACACCTGGACTAGGGAGCTAGCAGGCCAGAGGGTCCGTCTATTGAGGAAGACTAGGTCTGGGTAAGAAAGCACATACTCAGAGACACCCCTCCTCCTTTAAGTCAGACGTGCAAAGGCAGCTGAGAGACAGCCCCTGCCCTCGCGGACTGAGGGGGCGGCCCCTAGACCAGGAATCTCAATATGATGCGGGGACAGCGGGGACCAGACATGGGGTGGAGCCACAGGAGGACAGGAAATTACCGAGCCCTGTGGGGATGGTGGGCAGTCAGGAGAGGCTCCCTGGAGGAAGTGACATGGGTGTTCTGAGGGATGGCATAGACTAGGGTATGGCTGGAGGGCGAGAGCCTCAAAGGAGGCATTTCTGCTCCCTCCCATTTTCTGGGTGAAATGTGAACTGCCTAGGCCTGGAAGTGCTTTTCCTGGGAATACAGAAGTCCAGCAAGTTTGACCTGAATCAGGTTGGACGGAGCCTTAAAAGGGCTGCTCTTTCATCCAGGTCCACCCGGAAGACCATCCACACCTCCTCCCTCCTCTTCCCACATCACACCATCCCTGTCTGTGAGAACAGTGCGGGGCACGTGGCTGCAGGGGACACGTGCAGCGCAGCAGTGGGCGGAGGTCAGCTGGGATGACCTCCCACTGCCCAGGAAGAGGCGGCCGGGTCTAAGTATTTGGACGGGCCACATGCTGAATAATTTCTGGAGCTCTTCTTAGATCCCACTGCTCGGTGTATGAGTGATCACACACAATGATCAGTCCCCACCAACAGGCACAGCGCTCCAACGGCTTTGCCTTCTGATGTGCGTGACGTGCCACCGTGGGTCCTGACCAGGGCCCCTGGGTCACCCCATTTTCTCCAGCCTCATGCTGACTACATGTGTAGCTGTTCAAATGACCAGGCCACCCAGGCAGCCAAGATCGGCGTTGCGGGGACATGGGAGCTCACTGAGAGCGGGGAAGGGCGCTGCCCTCCGAGCCCCTCCTGGGGCAGGGGCAGTGTACGGTGGTTTCCCCTTCAGGAAATGCAAACTCCTGACCTGGATTGTTTGAAACACAGTAAATATTTGGGGGAAAAGGTGTTCTCTGCTTAGGAGAACTATTTTCAAGCACTTGAGAGGCGCTGCTGTCAACAGACGCTCTTGATTAAAGTACTTATCTACTTAAAAGCAGTGAGCAGAGTGGGGGGAGCAGGCTACTGAGGTCCCAGAAGGGCCAGGGCCACCTCCGAAGAGCTGTGACCTGGGAAATAACACACCGCTCCCTAGAACCCCTGTCCTCCTATGTCAAATAGGGATGTCGGTTTAGCACATTATAATATACACTCCCTCATGAATGGCAACAAGCTCTGGTGTGGTTACTTAATATATCTGTGTTCTTGCATAATATATAATTGTATATTTCATTATGCAGGAAAGTATTTACATGAATAATACTGTTACTACTATTAAACAAAATTTACAGTTACTTTACTGCTTCAATTATATAACTTACTTATCCACTGATCTTAAGGTTTTTTGAGGGTCAAATGAGAAAACACCTATCTAGTACTCTGTGACCCATGCCTGGCTCTTTGCCAACACCCTAATAAATACTATTTGTTATTTTGGCTGTAGCAGTATCATTTTTATTATTATTAATATAATAATGAGGTTTTTGCCTTTCTTCAAATGCTTCCATTGCCTGGACTCACTCCCTTAGGAGGCACTTCTTGAGCACAGCTCGTGGAGTTACGCGATGAACACAGCAGAGGCACCCACCGCTCCTGCTCCAGGTCCCCGGGAGGCCCACCCATCTCCCATTCTCGATCTTTTGCCTTTCCTTGTTCTCACAAATGTAGAACCCCAAGTCCAGGGGTCTAGTACAGGTTGACACCCAGCACAAGCCAACTTGCCAGGAGTGCCCCAAACTATTCCAGCATTTTGATTGGATCAGACCCACAAAGTCTTGAGCCCAGCGTTTCCACCTCCCTGCCCACATTTGATTTTCACATGTGTGCCTTTTAACACAACACAACCCTTGCAGAATGGGGTTCATTTTCCCTGTGCTAATCAAAATATTTCAAAGTACTCGATCCATGAGAAGACTTTTAGCACTGACAAAAGCTTGGCGTGCCTCTGTCAGCTACGACTCAAGTTCCATTGAGAAGGGACATCTGAGGAGGGAGAGGCAGTCCCTCTTTCACGATCTAATCCTGTGGTCAGGGAGGACAAGTCCCTTCTTCCCAGTTGGTGTGGGAAGATTCGTCAGGCCAGAGGCACTTCTCAAAGCTGCTTTCTGAAAACAGATCTGAACTGGATTTTTGGTGAGCAGTGCCCACTGATGTTGTCCCTGTGGGGGGGCCACATGCTTATTCACATGAAGCTCCCACTGCGTGAAACACTTTCTGAGTCACGCTTTGAAAAGTGCCTCAAAACTGTGGCCTCTCTCATGAGTGTCCGAAATGGCGGCAAGCTGTCCTCTGAAGGTAGATTAGCTCGGGAAACATGAAGTCAAGTGGTGAACCCAAGAGGGACCTCTCTGCCCTCTGCCAGCTGGTGTTCCCATGGGCCGTGCTCAGGTTCTGGGGGAGAGTTCAAAATCAGGTCTGGGCCAGACCCCAGAACTATTGGTTAAAGGAAGTCTGCTTCCCCCATGGGGCTGCTTTGGAGAAAACAGCTTTTATTAGTGTGTACATTTGGGGGCATTTGTAAATACTGTTTTAATTCCCTTGCTTTATAATAATATCTCATATACATCACATTGTAAAGAAGATTTAGCTTTGGCCTGCCGGCTGCTGCCTTTTTAAAACCCTAACATTGAGAAACTACAGCTTTCAAAAAGATGGAACAGGGAAAGTAAGAAAACAGGATCTGAACAAAGTCGCCATGTAGCCACCAAAGATGCATGTGCTTCAGAATGAGCCACCTGCTACCGGATGATTGATACTGCAACCTCAAGAGAACTTACCTTGTTCTGTCATACTCGGCGTAGGCAAAAGAAGTTACAGCTACTTAAATTTTTTTTCTGTAATGCAGAAGACAAAACAAAACCTATGACAAACTAGGAACCCAGTTTGTTTTGTTTTTCTAGGTCAAGTGCCTTTCTCACAATAAAATTGGTCATTTCTGAGGTCACATGATCACTTTCTACGTCAGACCATATTTCTTCGGACCAATGTTGGCCGCCTTATGTATAATATTATATAAGTCGAGAGCAGCAACCTCACAGCTCTCACACCTCCCGTCTGGGGCTTAGGACACTCGTGTCCACCAGGGCCGTACAGGCTGGCGTGTGGGAACGGGGCTGAGGAGGGGAAGGAGGACGGTCCTAAAGCCAGAGCTGGAAAACCTGGACTGCAGGGCATTTGAAAAACACAAAATCAAGGCCTGACTTTTTCTTTCTGTTACAGAGATTATATTTGTGTAAACATGATCTCACAAAGCTGCCTGTGACCCCGTCTATCCTGTTCACAACAAAAGCAACATGGGGAATATGGGGAACTTGGAAACTCCAGAGTGCTCCCAGGAGAGATTAGGGGAGACAGCTCTGCAGTACAGCCTGCCACCTCCAGCCTGAGCCTGCCAGGCTGCTGGACGTGTGGGCCAGAGTATGAGTGAGAGCAGGGTTCTTGCCAGTTTACTAGTCCAGATGACTGGGCAGAAGTTAGCTGCTCATGTAAAAAGTAATTAATCACAGGAACTTGCTGTAAGCGATCCTCTGCCCCATCTCACACAGTCCACATCTCCCCACTCCCAGCCCCATGGCAGCTGTTCTAAGGTCTGTCCTAGGTACCGGCGGAAGGCCTAGAAAAGAAGTTAAAGGTCAGGGACTGGCCTGGGCATTGCCCTCAACTTGGGCAGCAGCCACTGGCCCAGGGGGCCGCCAGTGGTGGTGCAGGTGGCACTAAGCTCAGGACCATCTGAAAGGGCACATTCCATGCCCATCACAGATATTACCAATCCGCATGAAGGCATTTTCTGACAGATGACCGGAAAGTGTCTCAGGAAAGGAATGCCTTTTTCTAATTTGCACATAAGACCCCATATGGACTAAAAGCAGTTCTGACTTTGGCCTCTAATCACCAGGCAGTTTCTACCTGTAACAGTGGAGAAGAAATACACCACCTTCTGGAACTAGGTGGGACTTGGAGAGGAAGGGAAATGCAGACTGATCTGCCTCACTCCTGTCATTATCTCTGAGATAATAGTTTGGCAGTTACGTTCATGAGGAATTAAATTCAGCCTACAGTTAAGGGGGATCACAAGCTCATGGCAACTTTGCAAGGAGGGTCTATTCTCTCCTATCAAAGGTAGAAAGCAGGCAGTTAATACGATACCAACACAAGGTCATCAGGACCAACCAGCCCAGACCCAGACTCTCCCCAGCTGGGAACCAGAGCCTTATACCACCTGACACCTGCTTCTGCAGGCCTGCCATTATCCTAAACAGTTTATACATGTCATCTCATCTTAGAGAAGCCCTGGGAGACAGTTGTGAAGCCAGTATTCATTTTGCCCATGAAGTGGAGGCACAGATGGCTTAAGGAACCTGCATGCACCTAGAAAGCACAGAACCTAGAAGGCACCTAGAAAACACAGTCCTCACACCACCGCTGGCTCCAGCCGTCCTATACCCACATTCCAAAAAGGGGGAAAGAGAAGAGACAAAAGGGGAATTGCACCATCCCACCACCTGCCCTCCCTAAGGCGACCTTCCCAGGACTCCCACACAGCCTGCCCTCTTACATCTCATTGGCCGTATCCCGCTGCAAAGGCAGCTGGGAAGTGTAGTCTCCAAGCTGGTGCACAGCCAGGACCCCCTGATTCTCTCACTGGTGCTTTGTCCATTTCCCTCCTGCAACAATTCCTCTCTCCTCGTCAGTTTCCACATAGACCACAGCCAAATGATGTGGAGCAGATCCAAGATATAAAATGCAGTTGGGAATCTGTCCCACTTGGAAACGTTGGCTCTTCTTTTTCTACGAGCCAGGCAAATTTTGACTTAGGTAATCAGATAAGGCAGAAACAAAGACTGTAAGGAGAGATATTTATTGGTTTGAGTGCTTCTACATGTTCATTTCTTTAACTCCTCAAGATAGATCTGAGAGAGAAGCAATCAGACCCATTCTTCATACAGAACATCAGAAGCTTCCAGAAAGAAGTGAGCCTGCCCAAGGTCACCCTGGTAGGGTTGGGAGTAAAATTTAAAGGCAACCTTGACACCAAAACTTCTGCTACAATTGCAGGTTAAAATAAACATCCTATAACAGTAACTAATGAGAATTTATTATTTCACCTAATTTGATAAAACCAGGAATTTTAAAGCCATCGGAAGAATTTTTAAGTGTCCTAGTGTATGGGACAGTTTGCTAGCAACACTGGAAACACCCACGTGTCTATAACAACACAGAAGCCCCACAATGACATTTTCTCTTTTCTTCTGAAGTCAGTTATTAAAATTAAAGTGGATCTCTAAATGCCCTTTCTTTTTTTTTTTACTGTAAATTCAGGAACTTAAACATGAAGGAAGTATTTACAGTAAGTCATTACCATGAAGGATCATTACTGTGTTAAGGAAATCAGGTCCCTCAAATGCTGGCTCAGAAAATATTGATACAGGAATTTCCTTTTGTAGCCCTGACCCACATTTACAAATTTCCAAAGATTGCTTACTTTCTTACAGCCACTCCCTCACCTCCTTAGTCTGGTGGGGTAAAGCCTGTTCCAAGAAGCCAAGGAAATGGAACACAGGCTTTGAATAAAGGTCAAGGAATCAAGGTCACGTGCCCTTCCCCAGCTCCCAGAGCCAGCCCGGCTCCATCCTCTGGACTCTAGGTCTCCATCCTTCCCGCCCCATAAAACAGAAGGGGCACCCACAGCTGTAGCGGCCAGCAGTGGGGGGCCGGCAGCAAGTCTGGCTGTGAGCCCAGTCCAACCGCAGGGTGTGACTGAGGCCACGCTGCAAACCCTGCCTTCTGAGGCCCTCCTGTATGTGTTTCCCAGGGACACTCACAGGGCATGTATCAGGGGCAAGAGAATTTGTCCTTCTGAGGCCAAGGCTCCAGCCCAGGGCCCTCTTCCCTGCCTTTCCTGGAGCCCCGGGGCCTTCAGCACATGTACCCCTTCTCTCTTTCTGTCCCTCCCCCCTTGATGTCTCTTCCTCCTCAGTCGCTCCCTGACCCAGAGCCTCTCAGTGTTGGCTCGGGCCGGGCCCAAATTCTCACCCCATGTGCTCTCTAGGAGAAGCCAGGCTCCTTGAGCCATCCTTGCCTCCATTCCTTCAAAGGCAAACCTACCTCACAGGTCTTTTCTGAGATGATGACATGTAGACAACATTGGGATAAAGCTGCCGGAAAGCTGCCAGCAGCATTGCTTAGCAAGCATCGGTAACAAATGTCAGGTGTCGCCATTAGAGCACTGGCCCCAGGCTGGGAAGAGTTTAGTGTGGGCAGGTTAGGTCCGAGATGTCTGTGAGCCTTCCATTCAGAGGACCTGTAGGAGATGGAATCTCCCTACAAGAGGGGTCGAGGCCACAGAAGCCCTGGAATGAGGGCATGGGCAGGATAGCTAGCCACTGACGGTGCGCCCCACGCCTGCTGTTTCTGCTCCGGGCCATGCTCACCCAGAAGCCTCTCCACACACCTGATGGCTCCGCTGGAACCTAGGAGCTGCCCTGGAGAGCTCCCTCCCTCACTTCCCACATTTTCTGCACCAATAAATTCCAGTCGCTTTTCCAGCCCATGGCCACCAGCTGGGTCCCAGACACCACCCCTTTTACCCAAACTGATGGAACTGTCTCCTAACTCAGCTCCCAGCTCCATGCTCAGCCCCTTGGATGCACCCTGCGCTGCTGCCTCCCCCGCAGTGGGTTTCCCTCGCCACTCTTCAGAAAGACGACCCCTCCCTCCCTGTTAAGCACTGAACATTGGTGTCCCTAAAATCTCTCTGCTGAAACCTCAACCACAGGGGGACTCTATCTAGAGATAGGGCCTTTATGGAGGCAATTAAGGTTAAATAAGGTCCCAAGGATACTCTAATGGGATTAGTGTTCTTCTAAGAAGAGATGGGAGAGCTCTCTCGAGCTCGCTCCCTCTCTCTGCATGAAGAAAGGAGAGGTCACACAGCGCACAGGGAGATGGTCTCCCACGAGTCAGGAGGAAAGGCCTCAGAATGAAGCCGACCTTGTCGACACCTTGATCTTGGCCTTCCCCGCCTCCAGAACTATATAAGGTGAGACATCAATGCCTGTTGTTTAAGCCCCTGGTCTGTGCTATTTTGTCACGGTGGCCTGAGCAGACTGAGACGCTCTCTTATCCTCATTCTCTGCCGATCACTGACTTCCTTCAAGGCAGGAGTCCCCACTGGTAATTATTGTCACTGCCTGTTTCCTGCCACTGGAATGCAGCCCTGTGGCCACCATCACGTCCCCAGACTTAGCACAGGGCCTGGCACCTAACAAGTGTCCACAGAATGAACTGGGGAATCAAGGGAGCCTTGCTTGTAGCCAGGGAGAGAAGGAATCAAACCATTCCTCACAACTAGACGGGCACCTGTCACAACGGAATCACTGTTCGGATGGACTCCACCATCACCACCATCTAAATCACCAATATTGATCTATTCCTTACTTGGTACCCTACGTCACCCCAAAATGACTTTGCGTCAACTCTCAACATACAGACAATACAACAGAATAAACAAAAAGGGAGGAAATGAGAGGAAAATAAGATGAAGTCCCTTAGGTGATACCGTGCCCATGGCAGACGCTTGCGAAGCAGCGACCTGCTGGCTCTGGGCACCCGGCAGCTATTGCCAAGGAGGGCACCCAGGCAGCTTTACAATTCAGACCGCCCACTGAACACCAAGAAAGCGCTGTTTGCAAGAAGCAGATCTTACTAGCGCTGACCCATGGCGGAATCCCCACCTTGTCCTCCCACATCATCCCTCCCATGGCTGACGAGGCATGAACAGCGCCCTTAAGTGAAGCAAGAGAAAGGCCTCAGGCAGCTCTCCCTTCCCAGCTGCCTAGGGGCCTCACAGCCACACAGACAGTGTAGCCAGACAGAGGGGTCGATAATGTGCTCTGTGCCCCTGTGATTTCCATCCCTGTGTGTCTTGTATTCTCATAATGTAAACCACCCTCCGTCAGACCTAGAGCCATCCGAGCACGATGCTCTGAACGACACCCTGCTGAGCAGTGTGGTGACGTGAGGGTGGGAGCATGGCCCCTTGGAGGCACCCAAAGCTTGGGTTTTCTGCCAGAGCCACTGCACAGCACATAGCTGTTCCGTGCATCCTTGCAACATGCTGCTCCACTCCCAGCCCAGAAATTGCTTTTCCCCCCTCTGCCCCTTGTTGCCGATAAGATGCATGACCACCTTCCCTCAGCCCACCACCAAGGAGGCCCACGTCTTCACAAAGGTAGCCCTTGTTGTTATTGACGGCTCAGAAAGTAAGACCCTAACGTAAGTGTGTCAATACACAGGCAACAGACAGAGCCAGCACATCCCGTGTAGATGCTCCAGAGGCCAGGTGCTCCAGGAGCTGGGAAGCCTGCACACAGTGGGACAGACTCCTCCCCCAGCACAGCCTCTCCCACGCTCCTCCTGCCAGAGGATGATCTCCGGCCCAAGAGCCCACTTAAGGGGGCTATGCCGACAACTAGGTTCCCTTCTGAACATTTCAAACGTACCCTTGGCTTTAATAGCCAGGACCACACCCAGGATGGCTTGCGCTGCAAACAGTCAGCTGTCTTGGACCTTATTTTGCCCTTGGCTACTTTTCCCATGGATTATTTTCTGTCCTGCGAAGTTCCTTGGGCGATGCTGCTGCCATCCTTGCCTTCCATCTGCGAGGCCTTGGTGCTGCCCTGCCGGCCTCACGCTCCACGCACCTGCCGGAAAGCCGCCAGCAGCAATGCTTAGCAAGCATCGGGAGACGTCCCGCGTCCTCTGAGTCTGTTCTCCACCCCACCCCGCATACAAGGAGGTCAAGCCACCACCCAGGAAGAGCTGAACTGGGATGACTTCTCCCCCATTCCCCGCAAAAGTCTTTCATGGCCTGGTCCATGTGGAAACAAATAGAAAGTCTAAGGCTTTCCTTTGGGCTATTTCTATTTTATGTAGGGCTTTCCTGACTTCACAACCCACAAGACCCACCTCTTGTCTAAATTGCCTATAAATTTAATCCCAAACTGCAATCTAGCTTCTAATCTAGAATTTGGGAAAACTATTCTGCCAGGCAAGAGAAGTCTTGTTTCTCTGAGACTCCAGTCTCACCCATGTGCTCTTTCCAGACATTCCCTGATTTACTGTCCTCACTACTTTCCTACCTCTAATAAGTCTTTTTTTCCTAGTCCCCTGAGCCTTTGGCCTGCCTTTGTTCACTGCCTTCCTAAGAAACACTGTCCAAAGTGTATGACAGAGCAAGACAAAGGGTTCTGGGGACTGACCGCTGGGGTTCACAATCCTCATGAGCTGTGCAGCCTTGGGCTTGTTACTCAATCTCTCTGTGCCTCAGTTTCTTTGGATGGAAAACTGAGTGAGGCTAATAACAGTACCTCTACCAGGGGTTGTGTGAGGATTACATGTGTTGACATATGTAAGTCTCTTAGAACCAAACAGCATGAAGTAAGATACATGAAAGTGTTTGCTATTACTGGGAAACCATGTCCCAGGTGTGAAGGTTACAAGGGTGAACCACACCGAACCATTAGCCTCAAGGAACTCATTCTCAAGTGAAAGAGGCTGACAAGGAAAGAAATAACTTTAATGCGATTTAGAAATAAAGGGGAACTCATGGTAAAAGCCACATGCTATGGTAACACAAAGGCTGGAGCAGTTCACTTGAGAATCTGGGAATGCCCTGTGGTAAAAGAGCAAAAGGGAATAAAAAGTCTAATGATTTCTGGGTTTATTGGTTACCTATAGCTGCATAATAATTTAATCCCAACCTTGGAGGCGTCATCCACAATCAACATTTATTATCTTACAAAATTTTGGTGGGTCCAGAATTCAGGAGCTGCATCCTGGCTGTGTCTGGCTCAGGGTCTCTCTTGAGATGGCAGGCAGACGTCGGCAGGGACTGCAGTCATCTGAAGGCTGGACTGGGGGAGGATCCCTTCCAGTGTGGTTCACACATCACTGGCTTTGTCAGGAGGCCTCAGTTCCTCACGTGTGGACCTCTCCATGAAGGCTGCTGAAGTGTCTTCACGGGATAGCAGCTGGCCTCCCCCAGAGCAAACCATACATGGGAAAGCACGGCGGGAGGGGTAATGTCTTGCATGACCTATCCTGCACCACAGAGGCCTGCGGTGGCCCCATCAGATATGGTTTTGGCATAAGGGAATATCACAAACTGTCTTAAGCAGATTAAACCATTACTAAATATTGTGAGCAGACTTAAAAAAAAAGAAAGAAGAAATAGGAGAGGAGAAATAGAGAAACAGCCTTGGAATCTTGAGTTATGCATGTTTTTCTCTAAGCTATGGGAAACCAGCCTCTGTGGAATAGAACTACCTTCCTGTGACATCTTTTTACCAGCTCTCTGGATTCCCACTAGATGGGTCTCCTCTGCCTTGAATCTGGGCCTGTGGCAGAAACAGAAATACTCACAAATGTTTCATTTGATCATTAAACATTCCATTTGGCTCCATGCCTGTCCCGGCCTCCCTGCAGTGAGACAGGGCCATGGTGATGTGCTCTGGTCAGTGAAATCTAAGTGGCAGTGACACACAAAGGAGAAGCTCATAATGAGTCTCCAGTCTCTTCTCCTCAATGCAGAGGCTAAGGAGGCCAGCATTCCAGACTGTCTGGCCTAAAGAACGGGGGGCACTCTCACTAGCCTTGATCCTGAGTGGCTGTGTGGGGAAGATCACCCTACCTGGTGGACAGACAGCATTCACTATCAACCCACCTTTGTTCCCTGCAGCTACTGAGATTATGGGAAAGTTTGTCACTGCTGCGAACCATAGTGTATCCTAACTAAAACTAAAACCCAAGAGGGAATAAAGCTCCACTGGCAACCTGAGGTCACAAGCATACGCTGTGGGAGACCACGCAGATGTATGTGAGAAACTGAAAGGGCGCCCACCTTTGGGGAGGCTGAACAGATCAGAAGTGATGGTCAGTGGGCAAGGAAGAGTAAGGAAGCAATGAACAGAAGCCCTGCCCAATCAACAGTGAGCCACACCTGTCAGCTCCATCACCCACTGACACCTTGCACTTGCTCACCCCCATCTGTCTCCAGCACCACCGTCTGCGTCCAGGAGGCCATGCTCTCCTGTCTGATCTACTGCGACAGCCGGAACTGGTCTCACTTCCGCTTCACTGCACCCTCTCACCCTGTCTCTTCCCCATCCAGGAGCCAGAGCAACCTTTCAAAAACACTAGTCTGTTCCCGTCCCTCCCCTGCTGATGTCCTTTGCTGAATACCCAGATACCTTCCTTAGCCGCCTCGTAACACACCCCTCTGACCTCCCTCACTGGGCCCCGTCTGCCTCAGTTTCTCCCACATGCCAAACCCCTTTCTTCCCCAGGATCATCACAGACACTGTGGGCTGAAGCTCTTGCTCCCTGTGTCTCCGAGGCACCCTCCAGATATCAGGAGCCATCCCGCAGTGGGGCCCTCCCTGACTGTCACCCATCTAACCAGGTCAGGCTCCTTGTTGTCAACTCTCAAAGCTCCCTAGAGCCACCTTCATCATTATAATGAGATACCAGTTAAAACCAAATAGCCAACTGGGTACCTTCCAGCTTCCAGGCCCATGCAGCCCCTGCACCTGGGAAGAGGTTGTTCCAAGGAGGGGACGAGAGCTGTGGCCACCAGCCTGAGAGCACATTGGCCCTCCCCAACACACACACACACACACACACGCATACACAGCAGAAACCTGCCAACATCCCGGGCACGGGCAGAGCATAAGGTCCACACGCTGCTCCTGAGAACCACCAGGTGGGCAGCCAATCTGGAGTGTTTGTGTCCGATCCCTGTCCCCACGCCCACTCACCCGGGAGGTGACTCTCCCCCACACACAGGACACATGGACCTCCACATCCCGCTGGAAGGTAAATCTCCACCGCTCTCCCCGGCCTTCTCAAACCAAGCGTCTGAGCACGAGGCTTCAAGCCTGGTAGAGGCTGGGGGCTGCACGCCCCTGGCACTGTGAAGCCCGTGCTCCAGCCCACTCCCTTCAGACAGGGACTCCTCCCACCCCCACGTGAGGGGCCTCACCCTCCCCTGCTTTGCCTGTCTCAGCAGCCTCCCGTGGTCACAGCCAGACAGAAACAATGCAGACAGTCCTGGGAGAGCCCTGAATTTCAGAGCACTCTGGCGCTGAGCTCAGAACCAGGACTCATTTTCACAGACACACTTTATCACTCCCCATTGGGAGCCAGATTTCCATCTCCATCGTTCCCCAGGGAGGAGCAACTGCCTGGATCCTCGCTGCACAACGTGCGTTCCTCTTTCTCCTATAAAACAACTCTGAGTACCTGAGTTATGCATTTCATCAGAAACCATGTGCTGGGTGATTTAAAAAATATTACCCCCAAATACCCATATTCTATGCCAAGAAACCATCAACTGTAAATTACGTCCTGCTCCATGGCCCACAAAATGGATACTACCACCATTCAAGTCGTTCACATAAAATTCAAAATGTCTTACACTTTATCTTTATGTTTTATAAAATTTATTGATCTTTATAGCCATAATGGACAAGAAGAGATATATGTTAAGTCCATGTCTTTTTCTACCAGCCCAACTGACCATGTGAAATGTCTCAGATTTATCATCACGTTTCGTCGCCAGCATTTATGGCAACTTTTGAACATGTCATTTTACCTTGGACTTATGGTTCAGGATACTTTGGGAGTTTACTGAGTGACTCTGATTTCAGGACCAGAAGAAAAAAAAATGGTTTAAGTATATTTGCAGCTCATTGGAAAGAGAATTTGAAATGAACCTGAGGAGATGGCTAATGAGAGCCACAGAAACCTAGGGAAGGAGCAAAGCTCCCAGGTTTACATCTCTTTCCCTCTGGGAATAAAGGAAGAGGTTCTCTCCATCTTGTAGGGATTCCCATATTCCCCCTTGGGCACCTCTGCTCTATCTGGAAGGATTAAGAAAATAGTATCCGATTGTGACTCCACTTGCCAAAAGAAAAGTTATTACTGGTAAAATGGGAAAGGAAGTCTCGGTTTCTTCTTACCACAAAGTGGGTATAAACAAAGCAGCCATCATGGCCCATGGAATTAAGCCTGTGTTCATTGCAAAAGCAAGAGATGGTTTTTAAAATCCAAAATGTACGGGAAAAGAACAAGCACACCCAGGCGTCGAACTCCACAGTTCACAGAGTTTGGGCAAGGACGTGGAGGCTCAGGGGATGGCCCTTCACCCGTCATTCCCTCAAGCCTGCATCCAGCCAGCCCAAGCCCTGGGTCCTGCTCCATGAATTCCTCCTGTCTCCCTCCCTGGGCTCAGTGTGTTCTGCCACCCTACCAACCTTCCTTAAGCGTGTTTGTGTGATGTCATCTCTAAGCTCAAATACCAGGTAGGCCCCTCACAGCCCAGACCCAGAAGACAAAGTTGAAACGTGTCTGTCTACCAGGCAGAAGTCATCTCCGTCTGTGTGAGTCTCCAGTCTTATACCCCATAGTGAGATTTCTGCTCTGTGCAGCTCCGTGCAACCCAGACACACAGCTGTCACCAGACCTTCTTATACCAGCCTCACAAGCAGAATGCACCCAATCCTCCCTCAAGTGTCCCCACCTGTCAAGGCTCCCCTACTGGATGGGTCTCCCCTCCCTCCTCTAGGCCACCGCTCCTGGCTCCTCTCCCTGCTCCACCCTCTGTAACTCACGGTGGACAGGGCCTCTGCTGTATGTGATTGCTCTGGGCATGGCATTGCCCCCTCACAAGGTGGTACACCTGGGGGCAGATATCATGTCTCACACATAATTACCCTCCCAATGCTTGCAAAGAACAGCTACTCAATAGACAGGTTTTGAACGAGACTAAATTTGTCTGTGAAAATTAAAAATTCAGGCTGTAAGCTAGAAAAAAAATGATGTCAACTCGTTCACTTCATAGGATTCCGTGAAGAGTTTACACATGTAGATGTTTTTTAAAGTCACCTTCACGGAAGGTCTGGGGGTGAGCTGCCCAGGAGGAAATGGCTGGCAATATCTAGAAGAGGCCTTTCCCTCACTGTGTGTCTAACAGGTGCCTTTTGCGTTCCCCTTCCCTGTAACACATGCTTGCATATGAGATGCTGCACTTCCGTCATCAGGGTCCCAACAGGAACCATCTCCGAGGGCCCAGGACAACACTGCACATCGCACGTGCTCAGAAAGTGCTTGGGGAGCAAGCAGCCCACTGGCTCTCATTAATTGGAGTGAAGCTGGCTTAGTTCTGTGGGCTCATGAGAATTCGTATGTATTTGGGTTTCTAAACCCAATCAGTAAGGCTGGCAAGCACCCTGTGCCTTTTAGACAGTCGGTTGGTTCTGGCTCTGGTTCATGAGCCAGTCACCAGGGGCCAGACTCACAACCCAGCCCCGCGGCTGTCTCCACTGCACCCGGAGCAGCCAGCCCTTTGGGAAAAGCATATCCTCTGTCTCAGTCTGCTCAAGCTGCTGCACAAACTACTACAGATGGAGGGGCTTAAACAGCAGACATGCGTTTCTCATGGTTCTGCAGGCTGAAAGTCCAAGATGAAGGTGTCTGGTGGGACCCCTCTCCCTGGCTTGTAGATGGCTGCCTCCTCACTGCGTCCTTGCGTGGCAGAGGGAGACCTCAGTCTCTTCCTCTTCTTATGAGAGTCCCCACCCTTGTGAGCTCCTCTAAACCTGATTACCTCCCAGGGGCCCCATCTCCAAATGCATCACGTCGGGGGTAGGGCCTTGCCATACGGATCGGGAGGCGCACACACCTTCAGACCTCACCATGTGGATTTTGCGGAGACACACAAGTTCACACATTCAGGCTCTGCTTCCCCTTCATCCCTTACCCGGGCCCGACAGCAGAGCCGTGGCCTCACAGAACAAGATGAAAATAGAGCTAGAAGGACACCAGAAGACTGTTATTAAAAACCCACATGACTTCAAGAAGTCAGTGACAGAGATGGGCACAGCAAACATCTTCAGACAGCCCAGAATTGTGTCTTAAAGTGTGAAATATGTGAAACTGTGTAGGTGACATGGCTTACTGGGCCCCCCCCTCCCGATGACCCACTGGTCTGGCTAGGACACTTTCCAACCACCCCTGGCATTAGTTTGCTAGAGTTGTCTTAACAAAGGACCACATATGGGGTAAGGGGACCCGTAAGCAACAAAAATGTATCATCTCACAGTTATGGAGGCTGTAAGTCTGAGACCAAGGTGTCAGCGGGGCTGGCTCCTTCCGAGGCTGTGGGGGAGGACCTGTCCATGCCTGTGTCCTGGCTCTGAGGGTCTGCTGGCCGTCTATGATGTTCTGTGGCTTGTGGATACGTCACCCCAAACTCTGCCTTCATGCTCACGTGGTATGCTCCCTGCCCACGTAGGAGTGTGTGTGTGTGCAAAGGCCCCCTTTTTATAAGGGCACCAGTCATACTGGATTTAGGACTCACCCTAATGCCTTCACCTTAACTTAATCATCTGCAAAGTCTCTATTTCCAAATAACGTCACATTCACAGGTAGGAGGGGTTAGGACTTCCACATCCTTTTTGTTAATTTGGACACAAACTACAGTTATAGGAATACCACCAGTGAAGTTGATGAGAGGCAAAGATAAAGACAGGCACACCTTGAGGTCTCCTCAACAGCCAAGAGTTTATTCCAGACCTGGGCACACAGGGAACGAGGGTGTGAACAACAGCTAAACGGCCCTGACGGAGCGAGGGCTGAGGCGTGAGATCATTACCCCAGTCCCTGACCATGTGAGCCAGAGCCCCACCCCACCGCATGCTGCCCACAAGTGCCCGCAGAGCAGCTCAGAGGCTCCGGACAAGGCAGCCTCCTGACGCAATTCAGCTGACATGTATGTTCTATCACTCATTACCCCTGAAAGATCAGGTATTTTCCTAAAGAATAAAAAGTTCAAAAATAACTTCATATTAATACATGTCAAATCTGTGAAAACTTTCTCTTTTATTCCCTCCTCCCATTTTAAAAAAAATCCAAGGCCATTTCAGAAGTATAGCTCTTCATACGGTTACCCCATGTCCTTGAGGTCACCCTATTCGTTGTCATTAAGCCTCTGAGATACCAGATACTTTGTATGCATATCACACAATTCAACCAGTTGCTAAGGGACATGGCTCTCCCAGTATCAAGGTCCTCAGACAAGCACGGATTGGCCCATGAGTTGGCATAAATGCTATTCAGGGGACATCCTCTACTGGAAAGGCTTATTCATTCATTCACTTGATTAACATTTACTTGGACTATATAGCGTATGTGTTCATTTACTAGGGCTGTTGTCACAAAGTACCGTAGACTGGGGGGCTTAAACAACATCCAGGATCGAGCAACTGGGGGTTCGTTCCTTCTGAGGTTGTGGGGGTCAGTGTTTTCCGTGTCGCTCCCCTTGCCTCCGGTAGTTTGCTGGCAGTCTTTGGTGTTCCTTGGTATGGAAACATCTCCCAGTCTCCACCTTCATCTTCACATGACGTTCTCTTTGTGCACACATCTGTGTCCGGATTTCCCCTTCTCATAAGGACAGCAGCCATACTGGATTGGGGGTGACCCTGCTTCCAGGATGATCTCATCATAACCGATTAATCTGTAACCATCTTATTTCTAAATAAGGTCACATCCTGCCTCCTGGGGTTTAGAACTTTAACATATGGATGGGGGTGGGGAGTGATTAAAACCATAATACTATGTGCCTGATACTGTATTCACTCTGCAGATAGTGAAATAAATGAGACCTGGCCCAGAAATGAAGCAGACCACCCATAGGGAAACTAATGGCTGCATTTACCTGTCCTCACAATTGTAACCACATCAAAACAGACATTAGGCCAGTTCAAATCCAGATGCCCGGGACCTATGGAGCCACCCAATGCACACTGGGACGCCTTTTCCAACAGGTAAACAGTAAGGTTACAGGATATTCTCATATACTGAGGGTCTAAAATCTTAGGCAGAACATCTAAGTGGTATATAGATTAGCAGCAAAGAGCAAGGAGGCCCTCAGGTGACCTGGGCTCTCAAACACAACGAGAGGAGGGCTCCAGGGGGATGGGACCCAGGTTAGAGCACCGCTCCTCCCGCCCCGGAGGAGGGCCACCAGGCAAAGCTGGGGAGGCAGCACTGGAGCTGGGTCCTGAGGAAGCAGCAGGGGCTTGCCGGGGGACACAGGACGCAGACCCACCAGGAAAACACAGTGCGAACGACAGGCCCCTAGCGTGTTTCTGAGAACCTCAGTTTTGCACGTTGTTCAGTCTCTTGTCACCAAGCTGGTGTATGTGGGAAGTGAAAGTGTAAAATACAGTGGTTTCAGAGACAGGGTGTTTATGCACCTAAAAAGTTTTGAAAACTCCTTAATAGGCTAGCAGATGATTTTAAAAGTTAAAAAAAATACATGTATGATAACGTAACTAGGTTTCTTAACTTCTGATCATTTCAAAGAAACCCCAAGAGCATTGGAAAGGAAGTTACGTTTACAAAGATATTTTGGAATTTTCTGCCATCTAAAGGACCAAAATTTAAAAACCAAACCAAACACACACACACACACAGGCTAAAATTTAATCTATGTTGCATGAAATGGGAACTATCGCTCTTCATCCTTGTCTCTCTCTTCTTCCCCCCCTTAAATAGATAAGGTGGGATTTCTCGAGATGTTGCCTGGGTGCTTCTTTTCCCCAAGGGCCTCTTCTGGGCCGCCTAACAAGGTTATTCTCTGCTCCCTGCTTCAGCTAAAGGTGACATGGCAGATCACAGAGGAAATGGGAGTCTACTGTCCCCTCTTAGGGCAAAGGCAGGTCCTGGGATGAGGCCAGGGTTCAGGAGGAGTATGTGGCCTTGCAAAGCCAGTGCCTGGCCTCTGCTGGCCTCCTGAGCAGGGCGAGGGTCCCAGGAAGGGCCTGTGTCCCCAAGCCTGCACCATCCCCCTCTGTGCAGTTCTGGGATCACTGAGCAGAAAGATGCCCCCAGGCCCCAAAGCAAAGCCCAGGGTGGGGAAACCCAAAGTCCCCAGGAGAGGCAGGCAGAGCAAAGAACCAGAGACAATAGCAGTGGCCAGGAGGGCCCAAGGACCAGGAGCAGGCAGGAGAGCCCCTCACAGACTCAGGTGGAGATGCTGGCCCCAGGCCCAGGCAGCCAGCCCGGCCCCCTGCACTAGGCACATGCTCAGGAAAGGCAGGGCAGGCCAGCTGACCAAGAGTAAGCTTCCTCTGCCCAGGCAGAATGGGAGCCTAAGAAAGTAAATTATGCTAAAAAAAAAGTGAGGGTGATTTCTTGTATACCCAAATCCTGGGCCTGAGATGTGTCTGTCCCCAAGACAGAGCCTTGTTAAATCACGGTGGGCTTCTCCGTAGCTGTCCCAGTAAAGTGGAGGGCAGGGGTGCAGGAAGGCACAGAAACCCAGCCCTCCTTTAACCAAAGAGTCAAGGAAGAGGTGGGAGGGAAGAAGGAGAGGCAAAGATCTGAAAGCAAAACAGATCAAAGCAGTAGGGAAAGAAGGGTTCTGGGAGCTGTCCTACCACCTTGTGTCACGAAACTCCTATGTCAGGGATGCTTGGCCTTCCTAGGGAACCGTGGCCTCCCCTCCCTCTCAACACTGCGTTGTTTGCAATCAGAGTTCAGCCCTGGGTACATCTAGGGGTTGACAGAGTGCCAGGCAGTGACCATGTTGGACAGGACACTACTGGCCTTGTTGAGCGGGGTGACTGAGGACCCCCCAGGAGCACAGGAACAGGAGTCCCACCAAAGCTCCTGCAGCCTTGGGGCTGCCCCTTCCCACCTGGGAGTCCCATCTGGCCTCTCAGCACGGGAGCACTTCATCCTTTCCCCAGACCGTTGCCTGGGAAACAGAGCGACCAGTTAGAGAAGAGGAGCATGCCAGCAGGAGGGAGCGCCAGCCTCACTGCACACCGTGCCCTCCAACCCAGCCCACCCACCTGTGCCAGCCACCTGCTCATGACCCCGAGAAGGTGGCATTGTGAAACCAGAGCCAGACAGACATGCTGTCAGAGGCAGGAAGGTCTGCAAAGGGCTGTTTGAGGGCAGCTAGTTCACCCCTCCTGAATCCCATTTCCTGACTTATATACCCTTGATTCAAGAAATCTGCTTATCATGAACCCCAGTTTTCCTGACCCCCAAGAACGTTCCTTATTTATGTGACAATATGCATGCTGGTCTATGGAAGGTCTTCAGTCCCCAGGGCCCTGAAATTCTTAATCTCAGCACACTTGCTCAAGAGAACTAGAGTTGCCAAGAAATCATTTCTAAATTGGGCTCCAACAAATCTGGGCTACAAAGGATGTCCTATTTCCAGTGAGCCTCAACTAGACCCACTTCAACATGGGCTGCCGTGAATCAACACGATCGTACTTGTCCAGAGCCCAAAGGCCCTCGACAATTCAGAAACCTTCTCCTTGTGCCACCATCGTCCCACAGGGGCAGGAAAGAGAAGATGGGGAAAAATCTATTCTATTCTAATCTAATCTATTCTAGGAAAGGAAAAAATAATTTTCTAGACAAAAGCAGAGCCTGGGAAGCAGAGTAAGAAATATTGTTTACTGGCTTTACGGAAGCATTTCAGTATGCTCATTTCTAAGGAATGTTGACGTCCAGTTGGGGGCTGATCTGAGTGATCACCCACACACTCAGACATGGAACGGGGAGGACACGGCTGTGGCGAGGACCCCTCGCCTTTGGCTCCTTAGGTGGACAGGTCATAGAGAGAGGATGCCTGTTGGTACTTCTTAAATTTCCAGGAATGGTACTGACACTTCAAAGACACAAGAGTTCAATGTTAATCAGAATGTTCACACCAAATCTCCTAAAGCACAGTTAACAGGAATTCTTTCTGGTCCTGCACAACCCTTTGGTCATGCTGTGGGTCTTTCATATTGCCTGCATCCCTCAATTCTGGACTTTTCTACTGTACTGGGTTGTAAGTCATCTATGTGGGCTCCTCATGTATGGGGACCTCAGCGTGGTTCCCTAGCTCCTTGTGAGACCAGGTGAAGCTTTCAGGACATTCCCCAAAATGGGACCAGTGCTGCAAATAATTAATTAATAAGAAGTGGAGATTTAAGCGAAGAGTATGGCGAATCAAGAGAAAGGCTCCATGACATACCACCCAGGGCAAAAGCACAAGCCAATGCACGTCGAGTCCGGAGGGGAGAATCGGTGCTTGAGGGACCCTCTGTTCGTGTCTGTGCAACGGCCACTGGGACCAGCAAGAGGTCCTGTGCACAGGCAGAGAAAGGGCAGGGAAAATGCAAGGGAAGAGCTGTAAAACGGTGGTGATTCTACTGCCCTCCATTTGGCCATGACAGCAAAGTCTGCAGCCAAATAGTTTATCTCACAAGTATTCATCATGAGAGAATATCTGGGCATTAAAAACAAACAATCAAAACCAAGTACCTCGAGAGGCTGGACAGACACATGTTCCCTAGCCCTATCTGGACAGTTCCAGGTTTTGTGAGTGATGAAGTTTAAAAAATTGGGGGACCCATCAGAGGAAAAAAAACGGTGGGGTAGGAAGGCAAAGCGGAAACCTCCTCCCACACACACCCCAGGAGGCATGTTCAGCAAACACAGCTAACCCTGAAAGTGACGTGAGGGCTACAGAGCAGCCCACCTACACCTGGGGAGGAGCGAGGGCCATACAGAAAGTGGTGCTCGGACCGTGAAGTGCTTGTGACCTGTCAGAACTTCTGGAGAAACTACAAAGTTCCGGTTGTTACAGTACCTTTGATGGGCTCATACACGTGGGATGACACAGAATCAAATACCTACTAAGGATGACATTCCTGAACCTGGTAGTCTAGCCCCTGCAAGACCTCAGAAGAAACACATTCAAGGCAAATAGCAGGCTAGCAGTCTTTAAAAAGACGCAGCTTTGAATCTGAGCTCGATGACTGGAAGAAGAGACGAAAAACACCAGTTGGATAAGAAAGAACTGGCTTTTCGTAGCTGGGGTTTCCTTCATAGGGGTCCAGAGTGGGACACACTTTATGCAGAGTGCTGCAAAACCATCTATAAAATCTCAATCTAAAGACAAAAGAGTATTGAAGAATGAAGTAAAATAAGTATTTGGAATTTTTAAAAGATGTTCCCTAGGTAGCAAACGGGTGTGCAGAACAAAGAGCACAAGAAACCTGACGTGGCCAATGGTCGCTTCCCAAGTAGCCCTTTTAGAGATTTCAGCGTGCTGTTGGTCTGTGGCTTCTGATCATTTCACTTTGGGAATGTACAGATGAGCAAAATACTTTATAGAGTTTTAAAGGGAATTTTAAGCTAGGCTTAGAATCAAGACAGTGGCAAATTTCATTTTTCTTTTACCCAGTTAGTAACAGGTTGTCAGTGATTAGCAGACGTAATGTTGGGGGGCGCGGGGAAGGCTGCACAACTCAGAGAAGACAAATAGTGATTCTATAGCATCTCACTACGCTGATGGACAGTGACTGTAATGGGTAAGTGGGGGGACCTGATGAAGGGGGAGTTTAGTAACCATAATGTTGCACATGTAACTGTAGATTAATACCAAAAAAAAAACCAGATTGTCAGTCCATGTGGGTGCCTCTAAGTTCACATCTTCTAGGGACACCAAGAAAAGGGGGTCTGGGGTTGCTTTCCCAGGGAAGTCAACAGCTAGTTCCACACTAACACTGATTTCAAATGACTGATTAATGGTTCTAAGCCCTTTGTCTAAAACACCACCTTGGATTTATATGGCACCCGTCTTCCCACAAACGCCTCCTAAAAGTCCTGGGAATTCCTCTCCTTTGCAATGTTTACTCCATCACAGGGTTCAGGCCTGTTCCCCCGGCACAAAGGACACAGCCACACCTGCATGAATGGTCCTGCCTCCAGCTTCCCTCTGCCCTGCGTAATAAACAGAAAAGCATCGCTTCTGGGCTTCTGCAGGGCTTTTCCCTCATCTGGCAAACTCTGTGACACCATCTCTCCCGACCTCCCCCAAAGAGAAGCCCGGCACCCCGTGGGACACTCCTCTGAGACCTTCAGGTCTCGGCAGGAAACCTCTTCCTCCGGGACACCAGTCATTGGCTCCCTGCACGGCTCCATTTCCCCCATCAAAACACTGCATCTCAAACCAGCCGCAGGGCTATTGTTCAGAGCTCACGTTAGTCCTGCGGCTGCTCTAACAGATTAACACAAATGTAAAGGCTTACAACAAGTTTGTTCTCTTACAGCTGTGGGGTCAAGAGTCCCAAGTGGGCCACACAGGGCTGCCGGGAAGGTGCAGAAAGGCCGGTTCCTCTGAGATTCCAAAGGAGAGCCTGCTCCTCGCCCCTCCCAGCTCTGAGAGGCTGCCGGCACACCTTGGTTCGTGGCCATGACACTCCAATCTCCACTTGTGTCATCATATGGCCTGCTCCCGCTCTGATCGCCTACCTGCCTCTTACAAGAACCCCTGTGATTACATTAGGCCCATTCAGATGATCCGGAAGGATCTTGCCATCTCAAGAATGAGAACTTAATCAGATCTGCAAAGTCCTTTTTGCCACATACAGTAACATTCACAGATTCCAGGGGACACGATGTGGGTGACTTTGGGGCCCATTACTCAGCCTAACACACAAGGTGTCCTTCCTCCCGGGGTGTGAACGATAAGGGTCATGGCAGATGGCTGAGCCTGTCCTCGGGGTCTAGCACCCCGCCAGATACACCACGCAGGGGATGAACAAAGAAGCAAGCAGAGTGAATGAGCAAAACGGAGTTCTTCACTCACCTCTTTCAGGCTTCCTTTAACTCATATTTATTTATTTCCTTTACAAAATAAAATAAACTCTTTTATTTTTAAACTCCCTTTCCTTCTCTCTTTCCAGCTCCCACTCTTCTTCGCATGGACATCAGGGAACCCAGTGCATTATTTGTCACCATTTGTCTTAAGTCTGTCTCCTGCCTCAGCTCTCATTTTGGTGAAGTAAGTGTCCAGACCCCTTGCCGGATCTATGAAAGCTTTAAAATGGCCAAGAAGATTACTGTGTGATCCGTCTAGAATACTCTTCCTGGTTTTCCCTGCCCCTCCTTGTCCAGGAGTGATTTTTCAACTTTGTAAGCTGTGCTCACAGGAACACACACCTTTCGTGTCCATTGGCAATTCAATGGCCTCTGACCCCTGGCTACTGTCAATTTTGCATCTACTTGTAAATTCCCTTCAGCATTCCTATTGCCAGTGTCTGTGTGGTATTTTTAATTCTCCTTTGGACTTATGGGAACATCTTACCAGTTCGCTCGTTAATTAATGAATTAAAATCTTTGGTGTGTGTTCATTTACACTTGTGTGAGAGTCAGGATTTTTCCTTTTCAAAAAAATACTGATACTCCCTCTCCAGGTCTCAGGGGAAGAGGCAGCTATATCAGCAAACACAGGAGAATCCGCAGCTGACAGGTGGACTCAGGGTACCCTGTGCTTCCTTCCCTCCCATCCCCTTCACCTTGTAGGCACATACAGAAGGAACAGTGCAGATAAAAACTCATGATAAAATGCCCAGGCCGGTGGTGGGAGGCACGTGTCTGCAAGGCTGCCCCAGAGAAGCTGGGGCGCCCGCCCACCTGGCCTTTTACTCCAGCAGCCAGCCTCTTCCCTTCCTCGCACTCTTATTTGCCGGGACTCCAGGGGGCTCCTGCTTCTCCCAGGCGCTCCCAGCCCTCCTCCCCGACTGCCTGGTCAGCACAGGCAACCGCTGTCTTCCTGATCTCATGGAAAGTCTGTGCCCCACAGCTTCCCTGCCTGCCCTGCTTCCACAGACAGCCATCAGGTGGAGACATTCTGTCTGGAGTTCAATCCACTCCTCCTGGCAAAGAAGAGGCAAAGTCCACTCCCAGACAGGAGAAGGGTCAGGCCAGGGCCTGCAGCCTGGAGATTCCTGACACTGGAGCAAAGGCAGGAGGGCCAGCAGCCCGAGGGGCGGGGGCTTGGCCCCAGGATCCTGGGAGTTGCAGCACTCCGCCAGCTCCTTCGACCTGCAGATGCTCATCCTGGGGCATATGGGCTAGAAAGAGCCACCGTGTGCTCACTCGCTGCTGTTAGCGCACAGTTAGGTTTTGTGGGTCACTTGGTGCACATGCTTCAGATCTTGGGGCGTGATGACCTCACCTACCAATTTGGGTGGGCGGTGACAGACCTGGATAACCCTCAACCACCCTTCCAACCCTGAAACTTTCAAGTCAGAAGAGCAGAGCGCTAGCTTCTGCCCTCTGTAGGAGGTGGCCCAGAATGAGCCAGGAGCGCTGGTCTTCCTGTGGAGCTCATATGTGCGAGAATGTGCTTTCTGGACGGCTGTCCCCCTTGACCACCCTGTAAGCTCTGTGCAAGTGGGACTGGCCATGTCGGACTCAGTCACTGTTCAGCCTGGCGAGGACACAGGGTGCAACACCCGGCAGAAGGCTTCCATTCTTACTGCCCAGATGAGGAAGCCAGCACGGTCCAAACAGTGGCAAACACATTTTCCAGGGCTCCTTGCTCTGGGGGAGAGGGCGGTCTGGGGGCGTACTGAAGGGGTCTGACCTAAGCCAGGGGACAGGCGCACTTTCTCAGGAGAAGGGGCGGCCTGGGAGACAGTTCAGGCTTTCGCCTCCAAGGGTGATGTTCCCCGTAGGGACTTTGTAAATGCATTTTACCATTTTGAGGAAATTCCCTACTGTTCCTAGTTTGTCGAGAGTTTTTACCATGAACGGTATCAAAGTTTGTTGATTACTTTCATATCTATTGAAATGATCTTACCATTTTAATCCTTCATTCTGTTCATATAGTGAATTATATCGATTTTGTTTCTAATACTTATCCAGACTTGCATTCTTAGGATAAACTTAACTTGGTCATAATATATATACACTTTCTCTAATATAGACAGGGGTCCATGAATAATTTAATTGTGCACACAATTCTCCATCTTCACTTTTTAAAAATCACTGTCGTCTAAGGCTGGCTGAAAACAGTGTATGTCACAGGGACCACGGACGTTCTGGGGACACAGGCGTAGTTACAAACAGCCTGCCCTGGTGTGGACCAGGCTGCGTGGTGCCGCAGCTCTAGGTGTCATCCGGGCCTTGAATGGTGGCAGGGGAAGCACTTTTTAAGGAGGGTGGCAGATGGCAGGAACAGAGAGACAGCAAGTTTGGGAAAAGCTAGCAACCAACACGGCTGGGCAGATGGGCCAGCCAAGGATGGTCTCAAATGTCTACATTCACAGGTGGAGTCGTATCCCCCTGGTCAGCAAAGAGCTGGGGACATGGGACAGTGCCACGGGGCAAAGGCAGGTGAATAAAACGTCGTGCGGAATGTCTTCAGTCTCGCTGAGCTGTGTGTGAGAGGAGAGAGGGATGCTGTATTTGCTTGCTCGGCCAGGGGCCTTGGCAGGTCCTCCACCGCCACCCGTGGGAGGTGGGCTGAAACCCGGAGCCAATGGGGCTCGCGAAGGAACCACACCGGGCCTGAAGCGGGAGCTGGCCTCTGCCCGGGGTCACCCAGCCCACACATCACTGAGCCAGCATGTACAATGAGGTCCAGCCAGCTCCACGATCATTGCGTTTTCTGTTCCTTACACCACGCTGCCTTTCCCGATTATCTTCCCAAAAGCCCTGCGGAAACAGCAGCAGCCAGAACCAGACGGATGGCCGAGAAGTGGGGCCCCAGCTCTGTGCCCTTAGGACACAAATTGATTCAGGGTCACAGAAACCAGCAGCTTTTGCTGGGAGGCACCATGTCCTGGAATTGGAGTGCCAAGGAAAACAGCCACGGGCTTGGAAGAGACCCCCAGCCATCAGGGCGGCATGGAGTGAACTCACAGGCAGGGACGGGGGCTGTGTTTCCCTTGCCACAATCATGTTTCCACGGTGGCTGAGGGAGGCAGGAGCCCACACCGACTTCTGTGGAGAGAAAGCGCCCTGGTGGCCGCTCGCCCTTCTTCAGGAGGGGGGCATCACCGTGGACGCCTGGCCTCAGTGGGCCGCAAGCTCAGGGTCAGCCGCTCTCTGTGCCCTGCGGAGGCCCAGGCATGGGCCTCAGAGAGGACCCGGGCCCCTCCAGTCAGTTCTTCCCTTCCCTTTCATCTGAGAAGATATATATATTCACGGTCTGTCACTCTGTGACCTGCTTTTGTCACATTGGTGTCATTATTTTGACAGCCTTTCCTTGGGTTTACTTCCCTCCACGGCCCACTGGGGTGTCTCTCCCGAGGACGCCTGGGTGGTGGCCATCTATCTAGAAGCAGGAAGGCAGTCCTCCTGAGCCCATCACAGCCACTCTGATCAGGTGATCTGCTTATAAACAGAAGTCCTCTTCCAGGCAGCCCCACCAGGACAAAACTGCTGGAAGCCTGTTCCATGGAATGTCTCCCATCACGCGTGCAGACACCTGCCACCCTGCCCCACTCTCCTGTTTTCTTGGTTCCACAGTGACTGTGAACAGTGGCACCTTCATTTCTTCCACATTTAACAGGGTTTCCCATTTTTCTCATCTCCCTAGTCTTGCTTCCATATGTTTAACTATTGCAAAGCTATAAATGAAAGCCTACGGAGCATTATTTCCTCAAAACCATTTTTTTTCTTAAAAAAAAACTCTTAAAAATTTTTTCACTCGATGCAGGGCATACAGATACTTTGTAATCTGTCCCTGCCTGTATTTCCAGCCATGCATTCTGACATTGCTTCACATCTACTTTCTCCTGAAGCAGTAATGGGTTCTTCTCCGTGACTCCTAGATAGGCTGTTCCCTCTACCTTGTCATCGCCCCAGAATCAGCTCAGACGTGGCTTCTCACCTCTCCACTATGCCTCCCCAACATCTGTCCCCCGTTATCATCCCCTGCTAATTAGCTTTCCCTCCATGGTTCTCTAGGACATTTTCTTCCCCCCATGTTGCATCAATCACACTGCACTGGAATCATTTCTCTGCATACCTCTCTCCTACGAGACAGTGAACTGCTGGACCAGGGACCACGGCTTCTTCTCCATCTGCCAGCACCTACCATCCTTCTCACACGGGGCAGACCCACCATTTTGACAAAATGATTTTTTCCCTCTGCTAATCTAAGTCTGCCAAGGATGTGCTTGCCATGAATTAGCTCGTTGTGTTTAAGAAATGTCAAGAGTAGATTTCCCGATATAAATCCCAGTGTGTGCAGAAATAGGAGCTTTGTTAGGCAGCATGTTCAGATGCTAATCTTACTTAAGCCCGGTAGACTAGAGCATTTCTCAACATGGATTTCTAAGAAGAAAGCTACAGTGAAGGTTCAGATTATCAGATTTGCTCGTAGAAGCTGGTCAAAGTTGTAAAAATCAGTGTAATTGGTACATGAAATATAGAGCACAGCCTCTTCAATGAGGCTTTTATTGTATTTGGATTGTAATAACATTTACAAAATTAGTAAGCCACCAGGCTGGAATCTATTACAAGTTAGTTAAAATGAGCAAGTTTCTTAGAATTAGAAGTGGGATGCCAGAATTACAACTTACAGGAAGATGAAGTACATGTACTTTTCCCTTTTCTGCCTGCTAAGTCCAACTAGAATCCCTGAACATTAAGTATAATATATAGAGAGAGAGGCTCTGAAAGGTAGAGCTAAGGTAAACAGGCTAGGGAACTCGGAACCCAAGTAACAAAATAATGAGTTCTCTGAGTTAAAGTTTTGCCTCATGTATTCCAGACTTGGAGCTAAAGATGCCAATAAACTGGAAACACCGATGGGCACAGACAAAAAGAACCCCAACAGAGGCTGCTCTGTCTGTCCGGCCAAAGGGCAAGGAAGCGGACAGCCTAGCAAGACAGAAAACACTTAGACAAAAACCACCGCACTCCATCCAAATACAACAAGAGTAACTGTGGCCCCACCTCTGGGCACAACAGCAAAGCCCGAATGGAAAACCTAGGCTTGTCTGTACCAGGCTGGAAGGAGACACCCCAGCCCCCTGTCAGCAAGCTGTCACAGAAGGCTGACCAGGCACCCAGAACCTTCATCCCCACCAAGAAGTAAGCAGCACCCCCTAGCACCACATGACATCAGTGGAGACAACTCGGCAAGTCTGGGTTTCCTCCCCGCTGCGGGAGTCCAAAGGACATTGGGGAGTGGGGAGTCCGAATCGCCTCTGCTGATGGGGTCCCCTGGGCCACATGAGGAGCAGCTGTGAACCACTCCTACCCCTCTCAGCCAGGGAGGTCACAGGAGATAATGACACTGAGGTGACCCAGGGGTTAGAATTAACCAGTGTAATCCTCAACAGAGAAAATCAGGACGAAATAGTGTTTGACACAATGGAGAACCCATTCACGGTGAAGATTCAAAAAGCTAGAAAATAGAGGGAGCTTCCTTCTTCACCTTAATAAAGAGCATCTCCAAAAAACTTACCACTAACATCTACCCAAAAACTACATCTACAACTAACACTGCACTTAAAGGTGAAAGATAATGCTTTTCAGATGCTAAGCCCAGGAACAAGACAAGGATGTCTGTTCTCACTACCCATACTCAGCATGGGCCTTGGAAGTTTAGCCAGAGCAATAATGAAAGAAAAGGAAGGAAAAGACATACAGATCAGAAAGTAAAAGAACTGTCCCTATTTGAGATAAGGAGATGAGATGGTTGCTTATGTAGAAAACCCAAGAAATCTGTTGTTTTTTGTTTTGTTCCCTCTATTTCTTATATCCCTGTTTGGTTTTTTCTGCTTTCCTATGGTTATTTGAACATTTTCTGTAGCCTCATTTTTATATACCTATAATGTTTTTGAGGCTATTTCTTCGAATAGTTTCCTTAGTAGTTGCTCTAAGATACACACATGGATACACACATATATATAACTTACCACCGTTTCCTGGTGTTGATGTTTCACTGTTTCAAGTGAAATGCAGAAATCTTCACTTTCATTAGATCCCTTTATCATCTCTACTTATCAAATATAGTAATTGTAAAAGCGGTTCTTCTACAGACATCCAACATGGCATCACACAGTGCGGTAACTTGTACTTCAACCATCAAACTACAAAATGTGACTAACGAAATTCATTAGATGAAAAACAGCCAATTCCACTGTCTTGCCAATAGGTTTCAGCCCTGGACAAGTTCACTATGGATTCAATGAGACCGGAGAACAGCAATGGAACGTTCTTGGGGTGAAAGGGTTTATATCCAACTTTACTCCCATGGTGGCAGGTCAGTCACTAGAATCCCGTCCACTCAGAGCGAGTCTGCGTGCAGCAAGTCAGTCTCTGCCTCTGGGCCTCTCTACCTGCACAGCCGTCCTTTGGGCCTCTGTCCTTTGCTCTGCCCTCCTGCAGCCTTGCAGCTGTGCCACCGTGTTGCCCAGAGCACTGGGCAGAGCTCTTTATATAAAGTCAATAACAGCATATTGCCCACACGTGTGTAGTGAGCGAGCCGGCCAGGGCCAGGTGAGAATCTTGGCCACAGGAACCGTCACCTCATCCATGTCCACTTGCTTCTATTTGTACCCATTCCACTGTTCTTTCTTTTCTGATGATTCTTGCTTTTTCTATTATCATTTGCTTTCTGTTTGCTGAGCTTTCTTGGGCATTCTTTGAGCATAGGTGTGCTAGCAACAAATTATCTTAGTTTTTCTGCATCTGTGTATGTTTTATCCTTCTCAACCCTGGTTGAGGTCTCACCAGATAATGATTTGAGGCTGATGGTTCTTTTCTTTCAGCACCTGAAAAGTGGTGTGCCATTTCCTTCTGATCTCCACGATTTCAGATGAGAAATCCACCACCATCCAAATCTGGTGTTCCTTTACGGGTAATACAGCATTTTTCTCCAGCTATTTGTTAAGAATCTTCCTTTGTCTTTAGTTTTTACCAGTTTGCCTAGGATGTGTCTTGGTGTGGATTCTTTAGGCATATCCTGTTGGGAAATTGCTCTACTTCTTAAAACTGTAGATTTATATCTTTCACCAAACTTGGGGGATTTTCAGCAATTATTTCTCCTACTACTTTCTTAGTCTCCTCCTCTCTTTCTGGGATACCAATGATAGAAATGTTAAATTTTTTATTATTGTCTCCAAAAATCCCTAAGGCTCTCTGATTTTTTTCCAGCCTATTATTTCTCTGTTGTTCAGACTGAGTAAATTCTATTGATCTCTGTTTCTTCAAGTTTACTGATTCCCTCCCCTGTCATCTCCACTCTATTTTTGAGTCTATCCAGTGAGGTTTTTTGTTTTGGTCATTGTATTTTTCAATACTAGGATTTCCATTTGCTTCTTTCATAAATTTCTGGTTTTTTGCTGAGATTTGCTGGGGTTTTGTTTGTCTCAGGAGGATTTGTAATCAACTGTTTAAACACTTTGGTAATGGCCGCTTTGAAATCTTTGTCCAGTAATTGCAATATCTGATTCATCTTGGTGTTATACAGTAAATTATCTTGTGTCATTCAAATTGTGGTTTTCCTGATATGATGAGAGGCTTTTTTTACTGTATCCTGGATATTTTCATTACTATCTTAGGAGATTCTTGATCTACTTCAATGTATTTTAGCCAGCAGTGGTTCTGTCGAGGTTTAGAATACAGGCTTTGTCTTACTTTGGGGAGCTTTCGTTCTAATTACAATTTAGTTTTCTGAGCCCTTGCAATATGATTCTGATCCATTTTGTTCTGCTGGTGCGGCTACTGTTCTGGCTCACCCTATGCTAGTGCTTTCTGCAGGGGCAGAAGGGGCTTCTCTGAGCTGTTTACTATCTCTGGGTGACCATCTAGGAAGGAAGAGGCTGAAGCCACTGGGTCTGGGTCTCCTTATGCCACTAGTGGACCATGGAGGTACTGGGCTTCATTATCGCTGTTACTATGGGTGCGTGGGATCACCCCCTGGGCCTAGCTTGTGAGTGGGGCTAAATGGCCAGGGCATCGCCACTGCTGTCGTGAACAGACCAGACCTCCTTCAGGGGCTCTGATTGTGGAAGTGAGCCTAGGGGTCCCCACTAGGCTGGGCTTCCCTTCCATAATCCTTTGGCCAGAGAAGTAAAGGCTATTCATGGATTTTTCTTTTTTTTTTTCCTCTGCCTATTGGCAGTTCCAGATTAAAGACTTCTCCTGTACCCAGTCTGAGAGATAAAAGAAAACTCAAGGGAGTTACCATACTGTTGTTCCTCAAGTCTGAAGTCCCTACCCAATCCTCCTCCTCCTTTCCAGCTCTCAGAATCCTTTTCTAATTGTCTGTTGAGTAATTTCCAGAGTACTTAGTTGTATTTAGAAGGGAGGAGCAGGGGGAAATGAGTATATGACATCTCGTTCTGGAACTCAAAGAGCTAATGTCTATTATCGATGCACAGTCTGTACAAGGCACTGACTCAGCTTCCACAGCTACCCAGACGAGCAGATGCTCATGGACTTTGCCGACTGCCTGGACCATGAGAACAGGTTGTCTCTGCTACAGGGCTATTGGTTTCTCAGTAGCAGCCTTTGAGAAAGGTCAAGTTTCACAAAAGTGAATGTTCCTTTAATCTGAAGTTTCAAGGTTGCTTTTATTTTAATCATATAGGATGCAAATTTTTCTCAATGGACTGCACATTCACTAAATGGATCAAATCTGAACTCTTGGTGCCCTCCGTCCTTTGCTGTACTTCTGTCTCCTGCCTTGGTCCAGCTCAGTAAATGAGCCTTACTTCCACCTGCTGGAAGCTGTCCTCTCTCCTGCTGGACCGACCACCTGCAAGTTGTCACTCTGACATCAGGGCACCACCTTTGGAAGGCTCCTAATTTTGACCCCTACATTTAATTTGTTGTGGGTCAAGGAAATCACACAGCCAAGATTGTTTTCATTGTATCCAAATTAAGAGTAAATCGACTGTGAAGAAACACCTAACGGACTTGTGTTATGGGCCAGAACATGGGTACTTGGAGTTTTGATAATATTTTGGCAGTTCGGTGGCTGTTTTCACTGTACTTTTATTGGCTGAGTTCCAGATAATCAAGTCAGCTAAAAGAGTGACCTGTAGATAAATGAAGCATTTTTGCATTTTTTTAAGCACCCCTACCCCTTCAACACTTAACAATTTTAAGCTCATGACATGGACCCAGTAAGTCCTTGGTAGGTAAAATACACAAAAAAAGGGAAGATACGTTTTCTACTTCGCTATTTTAAGAAAAGAGCTGAAAGAATATTTTACAATAACCTCCAAAAGAAATTGTTTCTGTACCAAAATTAAACATGAGACATTTCACCCAGAATAAAATCTGACAATCCCACAGGTAACTCAATTATAGCTCTTCTACAAAAAAGCACTTTGAAGGCAAAAGGGGGTTTGCAGTTTAACTTCGTTGGAAATTAAATCCAATTATAATTAGCACTAAGTAGGTACAGGACAAGCCCATTTGCAGAATGAAGGACACCCCTATCCTAGATCCAGATTCTAATGGTGAGGCTCCATGCCAGGGACCTTCAGTCACTAAGAAGGAAACCTGGCAGGCTAGCCCAAATGCCCTGGAACCAGGCCTAACCAGTAAATGGACACGTGTGGCTTAGCAGGACAAAACCAGCAGACTGCAAAATACCTCCAAACTCACTTGTTTGGCTTCAAGATGGGTCCCTAAAATAATCATATACCCCAATTTTCTAGTAGCCTTTTAACAAGCCTATGAAATCTTTATTAACAGCACACACATTCAGATTAGACAAACCACGCTCCTGCTCTTGTTAGTCTTCCTCTGATGCACAATGAGTTATTTGGATGACTCAGCACCCCCTTCCAAACATGCTGGCTAATCCTGAACTGTCAGAGGATTATTTAACTGTGTTGAAACTCGGGGGCACTGTGCTTCCCACCTTGCTGCCAAATGATGTGATTTACTCTCAGGAGGTGTTGTTTCCAGGGATTCTATCCTTTCATGGCAAGTGTGGCCTGGCACCAGCGTGAGTAGCAATTTTGGTCCAGCAACTCCTGCATCTGACTGTGTGTGTGTGTGTGTGTGTGTGTGTGTGTGTGTGTGTGTGTGTGTGTGTGTGTGTGTGTGTGTGTGTGTGTGTGTGTGTGTGTGTGTGTGTGTGTGAGAGAGAGAGAGAGAGAGAGAGAGAGAGAGAGAGAGAGAGAGAGAGAGAGAGAGAGAGAGAGTGTGTGTGTACGCAAGTGCACACATCATATATTTGATAATGAAAACCATCTTGATTCCTACATGAAGGTCTCTCCCTATTGGATGAAAAGTCCCTGCAAGGCAGGACCTTGGCAACATATCCTCATATGCCCAGGCTTTTACCTAAATACCTGTCACACCACATTCAACAAACATTTGGCAAGTAAATGAATGGATCTTTTGGCTGGCAAAGAATTCCAGGCCCTTCCTGGAATAAACCATACATTACAAAGAAAGGTATCTGAGCACAAGGGGACCTCCCGCATCAGGGAAGCGTGCAGTGGGGAGCCTGCCAAAAGGCTCACCAGGAGAACGACAGCCTCGCACCGAGAAGGGGTGCTTGTGGCCAGCAAAGACCAACCCTCATGCTCTCTTTTGGCCATGGCAAGTTGAAGTGCCTTCCAATAGAGGAGGAGCATGTACCCCCCACCCTGCTGGCTTTTGGCTTGGCCCTATGACTTGCTTTGGGCAATGATATGTGAGCAAAGCCTTGGGATATTTTTGCATGGTTTGGCCTGGCCTCTTGAGCTCCTCTGATTTCCATGAAAAGAGTATGTCCCAGGGAGCTGCTTCTCCCATGAAATACAAGTTGGAGCCAAGCCCACCCATGCCGGTCCAAAAGCAGCCAAACTCTAGCTGACCCAGAGACCCAGAAGCAAGCAAAACATGTATTTGTCACTATAAGTCACATTTATGGGTAAATTGTTATATACCGTTAATTCAGCAACATCTGATTAACAGACAAACACAGGAAGTTTATCTGTTACCCAGGCCCCTTTTCTGAAAGAATTACTAGAGGATATCCTTCAGCACAATGTAGTACAAGCCAAGAGACAATCAGGGAACTAAAAAATAAAAGTGGTAAGAAAAGAATAAAATACAGAGTCATGTTAAGAAAAAGTTAACAATAATCTTGATAATTCAAGATGATCTCAAATGACAAGTGGTGATGGCAGAATAACTTATCTTATTCAGATGGGACAGGAAGGGATGCGGAATATACACATAATCAACAGTGAAGGAAAATTACTGTCAATACAGAAATTACAGTTTTAAGGATAATCACTAGAAAAGTATAGATATGAGATGTATTCGTTTCAATCTATTAGAATTAAAAAGATGGCAAGAAAATGAAGAAAATAATCTAACAGAAAGCAACAAAGATTTTTTTTAATTAAAAAGGAGAACAGGTAGCATTTTAGAGATAAAACAGAATAACATGGCAGGAACAAATTCAAACACATCAATCATCAGAAAAAATTCAATGTTAAATTCTTCTATAAAGGCAGAAATCCTGGAACTAGAGGATTCTCCTGAAGCAAAATAATGCAAAAAGGATAAAAAGAGAAAAAAACATTGCAGGCAAACACTAACAAATAGAAACTGGATCAATATTACTTCCAGGCAACAGAATTCAAAGATAAAAGCATCACAGAAGACCAAGAAAGAATATATATGATTAATAAAAAAGTAAAATCTATATAACAATTATCAATCTTGATGCATCTATCAACTAATTCCAAAATATTTGGTACAAAAACTGATAGAAAAGCAAGAAACGGACAAGTCTACCTCACAGTGGATACTTCCACATAACTCTTCCAAACCTCAACAGATTAAATAGATCCCCAAAAAGTAAGGCTCTAGAAGATTTGGATAATATAAATAACATGAATGATTTAATAGAGAACTTTGTACCAAACAAGCAGAAAATACACGTTCATTTGAAACAAAATTTTGCTATCAGGCTTCGAAGAAAGCCCTAACAGGTTTCTCAAAGCAGAAACCTCACAGGACACCTTCCTTGAACACAATTCCATAAAATATAAATTAATAGTAAAAGAAGAGAGCCAAAAACCCATTTCATCTGAGAACTTTAAAACAACCTTCTAAAACAACAGAAAGCCAGATCACTGATTCTCTCCTCCTAGCTTTTGTTCTCCTGACATTTCCCATCGCTGTTTGTTGTTTCACTGTGTTTATCTTTTTGCCTCGGTGACTTTTGGGACTTGCTCAGATGATTGAATATGAATATTATCAGAAAATTATTTTTCTTTCAGTCTAGATGCTAGTTCTTAATTAAGAACAGTGGTCAGAGGGCATTTGGGTAATAGTATCCTTTGCTTATCTTTACAATATCGAAAATTTGCCTAAGGAACTGGCTGTGCAGAACGTACCACAAGTTCTTCATATTCTTTTATTCTTAACCTTGGTATCTTTTTACGGTTTTCTTTCTCCACTATCCTTTTTTGTATGTTTAAGAATATTTTGATGAGATAAGACTGCTGACTTGGCTATTTTTCAAAGGATTCTGCAAGTAAGTAAAAAGCATGCATTATAGGTACATAATAGGTATATATAGGAAAATAAATTTAAATATATATATAAAGATATATATTATTAAATATATATAATATTTATAAGTATATATAGGAATACATAGGTTAATTAATTACATAAATTATAAATTATAGGTATATATAGGAACAATGTACCTTGAATTCACATCTTCCTCTCATATCCAACCTATAAACAATTGACATGTTTTGTTTTAAAACCCTTCCTTCAGTGTATGCTTACTTGTTTTAAAACATGTATCATCCAACTGTTTTGATTTAAAATGCTGTTGAATATGATGTTTTGGGGGAAAGAATGTGCTCAGAACTTAAAATAGATATGGTGGGCCAAATATACTTTGTGCATAGTAAGTTTTTTAATTTTACACCTAAGACAAGGAGATGTGGACCCTAGAAAATAAAAATATGTACTTAGGATTTAATGTACTCTTGCTTTGTCAAGCTTTTTCTATAGTTTTCCAGATAATGTTACGTTACCACTGAAAAGTGATGTAATCTGGTAGCAATGTATTAGTTCAAAGAAAGGCATATATAGAATATAAATAAATAGTAAAAAATGAAAACTTAAACAGAATTGTGAACTAGTTTTAAACACAGGGCACTGCATCTCAAAACCTGTAAATTGCAGTCGGAGAGGTTTTCTGAGAAAGATTTACAGTCCTTAATGCATATCAGAAAAAAAATTCTAATGAAAAATGAATGCTCTAAGCACTCAACTCCAAAAAGAGAATGGCAAAGGAAGAAGTGCAGAACTGACAAACACAAAAGCATAAATAAATGAGTTGCTTAATAAAACCAAAGATTCTTTTCTTGAAAATTAGATGAACAGCTAGATAAACACCCTTCTAAAAGAAGTAAAGGATTTAGACTTTAGTTGTGTGTGTGTGTGTGTGTGTGTGTGTGTGTGTGTGTGTAAGCAAATGAATACGGAAGTGATGGGATGTCAAACCAGTGGGAAGTTACATAAATTCTGTTAGGAAATCAATAAAGGTTACTGGAACACAATTAAGTTGAGATCCCTACCTCACACCATACACACAAAAATGAATTCCAAATGAATCAAAGAATAAACATAAAACACTAGAAATGCAATTACAAAAAATATAAGACAACATTTTTATAAGCAGGAGAGGGTAGAAATAAAACGCAAAGGCTATAAGAGAAGGACTATCTTTCAATTGTGCACAACAAAAACAATTTCAAAACAATAGAATCAATCAAAATACTTGCAATATGCATAAGAGAGAAAGAATTCGCATCCAGAATTATAAACAATTTAATCATACAAAATTCTTCTTTCTCTACATTAGGAACCAATAAACAGCAGCATGATTTCATCACTTGTTCTCCTTAGCTTTCTGCACAGGCTGGGTATATACTACTAGAAATGCAACATTTCAAAACCCACAGCCTAAGGAACCTGCATTATGTTGACTGAAAATGAATAGTTGTGGAGAGTTAAATGAATTGTTGTCTAGATAGAGATATGGATCTCACCATGCATAACTTCTTCTAAGATGATTTTGTGATAATGTCTGCAGATTATTTTACTTTGCAGCTAGATAAAATTAATGTCTTATGTGAGAAATCTTTCTGATTTCTGCATAACTCAAACTAATATTGACAGCCTCAATAAGACATAGATCCAAAAAAGGTTATACTGGACTGTGTCATATGAGAAACAGTTTCTACATAAAATTTATCATCCATATGGAAGCGGAGAAGGTAAAATTTAGCTAGAACATCTAATTGCTGTTGTTTTGCTATTGCTATTTCTAAAAATCTGCTTTAACTTATTTTGTATCACACTTAGTAAAGCATGATAAGCATCGAATTTTAACATTTTTCCCTCTTCTTTTTTTCCAGTTTTATTGCTATACAGCCTGTATAACATAATGGTTTGACTTACACATCCTGTGAAATGATTACCATAATCAGTTTAGTTAACATCCACTGTCTCATACAGATACCAAAGAAAATAAAGAAAGTAAAATGCTTTTATTTCTTATAATGAGAACTCTTAGGAGCCACTCTCTTAACAATGTTCATATATATATATGAGCAGCTCTAATATGTATATTACAGTGTAACAACCCGTTTTGGGAGAATGTGGGTAGACAATTCACACACAGAAAAATACAAAGAAGCACTAAGCCTACAAAAGGAGTCCAGCCTCTGCACCAAGGCATGCCACCTCCACTGGGCTGTGGGGAAGAGAGAGGGCAAAGAAAAGCACCCACCCTTGCACTTGAACCCTTTTAGATTTGTCAAGTCACAATGCAGGGAGAGAACTTCGGTGTACCAAAGGCATTATCCAAGGATGTCTCCCACCAACATTTGAATCATGATTTGAAGGGCCTCTTGGATTCACCAAATATTGTGTCTCAAAACTTCTGGAACTTTGAGAGTAGCACACACTCTTGTTTGTTTCCATTGGCATCAAAAGTACAATCACCCTTTGTTTTCCTTTCTGGATCACACGTTCTGCAGGGAATCTTCCGTGTAATTACCCTTGAAAACTTACCAACGTATAAATCAGGCCACCAGGTTTTTTCATGCAAAAAGCACCCTGTCCCTCTTCTCAGGGCTGCAGCGTGAAACCTAGTCAATGTCTTAGAAACCACAGGCACAGGCTTGCCCACAAAAACACCACTCCCAGGGGCCTAGGCCTGCTGAGCCAGGGGTCATGGGCCAGGCTGGGGAAGACATGACAGTTATATCAGAACTCCTGCAACGTGTCACAGGGCTTCTGAAGGCAAAACAGCCTACCCTGGAGACCAGCCCTCACCTTCAGGAAATGCTGCATTTAACCATTTAATCTATTTGTTTTTAACTGTGGTAAAATACACAATCATAAAATTTGCCATCTCAACCATTTTTATGTGGACTGTTCAGAAGCATTAAGTACACCCACATGGTTGTGCAAGCATCCCCATATCCATCCCCAGAGCTCTCATCACCCTAGCTGAAACTCATGCCCGTCAAATAGTAACTCCCTAAATCCAGTCCCCCAGCCCCATAACCACTGTTCTGCTTTCTATCTCCATGAGTCTGACCACACCAGGTGCCTCTTATATAAGTGGAACCATACAGTGTTTGTCCTTCTGTGACTGGCTTATTTCACTGAACATAATGTCCTCAAGGTTCATCCATGTGGCAGCATATGTAAGAACTTCCTTCCTCTTTAAGGCTGAATGATATTCCATTCCTTGTATATACCATATTCTGTTCATCCATTCATCCATGGATGGGGCCCTTCAGTTGCTTCCACCTTCTGGCTACTGCACCTATCTCTTTTTAAAGGGATCCAGAATATTCCACAGTAACTCATTGCAAGGCCTTGCAATGATATTTATTTTCCCCAGATTAGTCTCATGTCTACTAAGGCCTTTGTGTCACATTATAATGTCGTCTGTGCCTTATGCTGGAGGAAGGCTCTGCCTTGGCTACCACCTGCAAGCTGAGAACCTTTAACTACACCCTTCACCCTTCACCTTTCAATGCCGTAGTTTTCTCATTGGGAAAGGGGAAAATCGTTGCAGGGCTTTGTGGAATATGACGCGAGCTAATGCAGGACAGCTGGGGCTCCACGCCTGACACACAGTGGACTGAAATTGGGTTTCGCTCTGAAACAAACATGCTTTGCAGATTTAAAAGTTGCCAATCTTCTGTACTCGATCTCAGTTCTTTTCGCTCCTCTAGATGACTCCTATTTCCCAATCAAGCCCGTGTGTGTGTGTGTGTGTGTGTGTGTGCGCGCACCAAGTCAGCTTTCACGTACAGAGATGCCAGCTGAGCTATCGCACATCAGCTCAGGGCTGAGAAGTATGGGCCACGCTAGGAGAACCAGTCTGGGGGTGCATCATTTTAGCCACCTAGGGGCTGGCTTCTAGGCCCACATCTCTTTGCATCTCACCACCTAACCATCCAGAAACACCTCCTCGGCTAGCGCTAAAGGAATGGAACTAAGCCAGCCCGCACACAGCCCCTTTGCCTCAATGCTTTCCACATGCTAAGGTGGCTCTCAGACCCAAGGTCAACTCAGCTAGCCCCGGATTTTCCAGGCTCCGTTAGATGGTCCTCCACTAAACTGCCCTCATTTATGACTATGTTTGCCCCTTTTACAGTCAAATTAAAGAAACAGACCGTAAAAATGGTATTTCCTCTCAGCCCAGAACAGCCCGTGCAATCCCATCTCCGGCAAATGTGCTCCTGGATTTAACCTACAGTCAGGTTGCAGGTGCCCAAATTTGCCAAGCACGGCACTGGGGACAGCCACAGGCACTGTCTGCTCTCACCTCCTTCTCCAGAGCCATCCGGAGTTGGCTATGGTTCCGCTCCTGAAATAATAAACCAGGTGCAGCTTTTCAAAGCCCCTCCCCACCCAGCAGCCCAGTGCTGGGAACCCTGTGTTGCCCCAGGTGCCCTGTCCTCGGGCTAGTTAATAAGAGAACAGCGTCCCCATCAGATGCACTTTCCTCTGGAGAAGAGAATCCTGGAGGACGTTGAGTAGAGGCACAGGTGGGGTGGTAAACAAACCTGGGTTCGAATGGCAGCTTCCCCACTTACTAGCTGTAGGGTGGCTGCCCTGCTCACACCACATCCCTCGGGGGCCGGGGGCTCGGGAACCCATCCCCTGGCTGTAGCTGATGGAGCCTGACCGACCACCTTCACCATATAATAAACAGCCAGTTGCAAGGCCCTCTTTTTCACTCTAGGAAGAGTTCTCATTTCAAACTGGGGGTCCCAGTACAAGCCCAAGCTTTATCTGCTTCTGAATTCAGATTCAGAAATCTGAATTCATCCTTCCTCTTTTGTTTTGAATAGCTCATGTGACTATATTGGGTCCACCTAGGTAATTCAGGAAAATCTCCACATTATCTGATTAATGATCTTAAGTCCTTCTGCAACCTTAATTCCATGATTCTGAAGACCTCATGTAAGCATGTAACCACATGATGGTCAGATCCCTTTCCTGGAACATGCAGCCTGAAAGGCACCATTCCTAGACAGGGAGCTCCTGGCCCCCCATCCTGCTCCCAGCAGCATTCCAGCCAGAAGGCCTGTCATTCTGCTGCTAAGGTCCCAGAGGAGCCCCTGCACTTGCTCCCCCTGAAGGCTGCTTGTTTCCACCTTTCCTCAGATCCTGGAAATGAGCTCTGCTGCCCCATAAACCCGTTTATTGCCGGACCCACCACAACCGTAACCAACATACTGTGTGGTCTTCGACTGAGCAATTGGCCTGTGTGAGTCAGAAATGGTGTAGGTAAAGCACCCAGCACAAGCCTGAACCGCTATTAAGAATAACAACTCTCCCATCTCAGTCAGACAGAGGTCAAGAGGGCATCAAAAGCGGAGAGAAAGAGGTGAGAACTAAGAACGTGCAAAGCCGGAGTGGTGGGCAGGGCAGAGGGCACAGGGCAGAAAGATCAGCTGCACTCAGTTCCTACTTTCACTTCAGACTACCATCCCTGGTGCCCCTCCCTGGGCTCCCATGCCCAGGACACGCCCCAACATAATCTATCCTGATGATTTCAAAAAGCCCCTGATCACTGGTGAGGATGTGTGCATCTCTGCATGCTGAGTCCTGTGCACATCTACTTCCTTTAAACTCCCTGGATGAGGACAAGGACGGTGAGGATGAGAAGGGAGAATGCTGGACCCCAGACGTGTTCACCTCCTAATTCCCAGAACTTTCAATATGACAAAAAGGAATTAAGGTTGCAGAAGAAGGATCTAAGATTGTTAATCAGATGATGTGGAGATTATCCTGGATTATGCAGATGGACCCAATACACAGGAGCTATTCAGAACAAAAGAGGAAGGCAGAAGGGTTGGTCAGAAATGTGTGAAAGGGACTCATCCTGCGATTTCTGGCTTTGAAGATGGAAGAAGGTGTCACTAATCCAGGAGCTCCTGGGAGCTGGGAATGGCCCTCAGCTCATGGCCAGCTAGAAAATGGAGAGCCAGTCTGAGCACCACAAGGAACTGGGTTTGGCCAACAACCCAAATGAGCAAGGAAGCAGATTCTCCCCTAGGACCTCCAGAACACAGCCCTGTCAACACCTCATGCTGAGACCCATGTTGGACTTCAGACCTCCAACTGTAAGATAGTAAGTTTGTGTTGTTCTAAGTCACTGAGTGTGTGGTGGTTTGTTATGGCAGCAATGGAAATGAATGCAAATGGTAATAATGCATGTGCTGTACCTCTGCTGTTTTATATGATGGTCATGTTTGATCTTTGTAGAGCCCTGCTACATAACTCCATTTTATGGAGTGGGAGACAATGTCAGAGAGAAGCTATATATCCTTTCCCAAGGTCACACACCCCCTTAGTAGGGAGTTGGGATTGGGTTCCAACTGATCAGACTTCAGAGATTGTCCAGAAGGCACTATGCAAGTGTGCCTCCCCAGGTACCAGGGCCCAGCCTAGAGCTACTATATGACTGTTAGTCCCCTACAGCGCGCTACACACACACACTCACGCTCATGCATAAACAGAGTAGTAACATCATCCCGGCCTTTGGCTACTCCACTGTTGTGCCGAGTCTCAGGACCTTTTGACAGGAATGTCTGCTTGTTGTGGCTGGGTCATGAGATCGCCTAGAACTTTTTGGTTTTCTGGGTTCTGTTATCACTTGACATAAACTAGGGAAAAGGTTCTCCAAGTTCAGCAGCTGCTCCAATAGGAAAAAGCACCACATGGAAGGTGGTTGTGCCACTTAAGAAAGGGTTAGCACCAAAGACCACACCCACACCACTTAAGAAAGGGTTAACACCAAAGGCCACTCCTACCACAGAAGATCAAACCCATTGGCTACAACAAAACTAATCATCATAAGAATCCTTTTTTTAAAAGGCAAGCACATCTAGAATAAAAAGTCTTTGGCTAGTAGAGGGGGGAAAACAGAAACTTTAATGGGTGGTGTGGTTTCTTTTACTATCTGAGAAATATCAAGATGACAAGCATCCCAAAATCATGAATTGACACAAAAGAGGTACAACGTGGACATTTATTTGTCACTAATTCTCAGAATTCTAAAATGGGCTAGCAGTCATCATAATAAACCGTGGCTTTGTAAACTGTGATCTACTGAATTAAAAAGGGGTTTCACCCAATGTTAATCCCCCAGTGACTTTTCATTTTTCATATCTGATGTTATTTCCTCCTTTTGCAAAAAGCAGTCATGACACAGCAACCATGACCAGGGAGGGATCTTCTTTTTCTATAAGATTTGTGTATCAGATCACTGCCTTCATACAGGACCTTGCTGAGGTCTTCAGAGGAAACTTCTCTTTTTATTAAAAAAAAAGTAAATCTGCAATTCTGTGAAATGTAGGCAATCCCAGGAATGAAGAACCATCCCATTCAGCAAATAAATTAGGAAAGAGTTTATAAAAGAGTGTAATGGCTTTCCATGAGGCCCCTTCCTCTAGTATATGGTTTGCTTTTTCACTTCCTGATGGTGTCTTTTTTCTGAACAGATGCTTAATTTTAATAAAGTTCAATTTAGCAGTTTTTTCAGAGCTGTTAGTGATATTTGTGTCCTGTTTGAGATACCTTTGCCTAGCTCAAGGTCATAAAATTATTATCCTGTATAATCTTATAGAAACTTTATTGCTTTGCCTTTCTCATTTAGGTTTACAATACTACTGGCATTGTTCATTTTACTTCTGGAATCTCAATTCTACTCCATTGGTCATTATGTACATATGTCTATGCTTAATACCAGCATCACACTGTCTTGATGACTGAATCTTTATTGTAGGGTTTTGTAGATTTTGAAATCTGGAAAGGTGAGTCCTACAATATTGTTCTCTTTTTCGAGATTGTTTTGGCTGTTTAAGGTATTTTGTAATTCCATATCAATTTTAGGATCAGTTTGTCTATTTCTATAAAAAGGCAGCTGGGAACCATGAGGTATCAGAAGACATGACTTTCACACTTACATTCTCCCTGTGATTCCTGAAGTAAAGAGAGAAATCACAATATGACTTGTCACAAAATACCTCTAGACCAAGAAGAAAGGAGGAAATTGAATATTTTCCATGTCTCAGAGGCTGTGGAAATAATAACTATTAACATGTATTGAGTTAGTTATTTTGTTATGCCCATACATATCATCTCATTTATTAATCATAGCAATGACTTAAGTCCCCAGCATGCATAGAGAAAGAGAGGCCAAGACAGCTTCCTGTCCCAAGATACCTCAGTTAGTGGACCATGAGGTCTAGATTTTAAGCAGGGGACCAGAAGCTTTCACACACCTACACTACTGTAATCATTACAGATGAGAAATCCTCATCACTGATTCACCAAGGAGTCCATGAAGGGTCACCCATCCAGAATGGGTAGAGACAAGGTTGAAAATCACATTGTCTTTTCCCCAAATGAAGCAGGTTTAGGGGAGGCAGACTGGATATAGGGAAAGGCTGCCACTGTTCATTTCCAGAATATACAAAGAAAATCTTATAAAGAGTCAATTCTAAAATTGAGCAAATAATGTAAACAGGCACTTCACAAAGAGAGATATCCAAATGGCCAACAAATGTCTGAAAGGCCATACAGCATTCTTAATCATCAGAGAAATGCAAATTAAAGCCATAATGAGATACTAATACACATATTCCAGAAAATAAACTAATAGGAACAAGTGTTCATGAGGACGTACCACAAAGGCATGCTCATATACTGCTTGTGGGGATATAAATTTGTTCAGCTGTTTTGGACAACTGTTTGGCATTATTCACTGAAGCTGAACTTAGGCATATCTTGTGATTCATCAATTCCACTCCTAGACACATACCCAGCAGAGATGCCTACATATATTTGCCAAAAGATATGCTCATGGCACCAGTATTCAGAATAGGCCACAAGAGAAAACAATGCAAAAGGTCCATCAAGGGAGAATGGATGAATAAATAGATTGCAAGAATAAATTTGTACAATGGAAAAGAACTACCACTGTCAACAACACAGAGTCTCACAGACAGAATATTAAGCAAAAGACACCAAGCTCAGAAGACTACATACAGTGTGATTCCATTTATCCAAGGTGCAATAAAATGGGCAAAATCGATTTATTGTGCGGGAAGTCAGACTGGTGGTAACCTGTGCAGGCAGTGACGCTTGGGAGGAGATGTGAAGGGAGCACAGCAGATGTAGTTTGTGCTTGGGGACTTCATCTGGTGGAGTGCATTCACTCTGTAATAATTCAGCATGATGCATACATTGTTCCCTAGGATTGTTATATTTAAATGGAAGGGTTCACCAAAAAAGCACTGGAAAGGCCATCCAGAAACCACGAGGAGGAGTGTGAGTAGAAAGCGGTGCAGGTGAGAGTGAGGCTGAGCAGAACCTTCAAGCAAACGCAAAACACAAGATCAGGACTCCCCTCTCGCCAACTGTGCCAGGAGGGGTCAAGGCCGGGCCTGCTGAGATGGAGCAGCTGCTTCTCTGAGCATCAGAGACAGACCATTTAGAAGAGCTGACTTGGTCCACATGGAAAACTTTATCTCATTTGCCTCCTTTCCATAGTTTTGAACTATATCCAACTCCTTTCTTTCTGATAGAAGAAAGGCAGGAATGTGCATACACAGAATTGATAAAAGGTGCCTCTGAAGATGACCAGCGAAAAACATTAGGCAGCTCTCGGAAGGCAAGTGTGCAGCTCTGGCACTGTGCAACAAACAGTGTGCAACGACTCCGAGGCCGCTTGGAACTGTCACAGCCACTCCGCCCGCACAGCTGACCAGCATGGCTGAGTGTGCGCCAAGTGCCAGGCACACTTTATATGTACTACTAACTTGTTTAGTCCTCCCCGTGAGCCTATGAAGCATATTTACCACCACCAATCATCATCCCCAATTTGCAGATGAGAATATTGAGCTACAAAAATGTATGCACCTTCCTTGCCCAGTTTCCAACACTAGTTAGTATGGAGCTGGGATTTGACTGACATGGTTCACCTCTAAGCTGTACCATGTCCTGATAACACAAGTCCAGTTTGCCTCTACAGATTCCCAAGGTCAACTTTTGCAAGACTGCATTCATTTCTGGAGCAATATTCTTAAGGACTTCAAATCTGATGTATGTAATCCACGCACACAGGTGTTCCAGAGAAAGACGCTGCATTTCTGAGTTCCCCTGGACATATCATATTGTTAAGAAAAAAACTGATGTCCAGCTTTTTGTGGAAATGACCATAAGCACAAAAATTTCAACAACTATAAATGACATTCTTTTCAAAAGGTTCATGTCGGTCTTGGAAAGTTTTATTCAATCCCAGCCACAAGTCCTGCTTTTTGGTTCACGAAGCTGAATAACCATCAGCCTTGGAAAAGGCTTTTCCTGCAGGGAGAACTTTTCGCAAGCAGGCTGTTGTCAGTAGGTAAGGAGACTGGTTCAGGCTGGTGTCCCTAAGTCAGTGATGTCACAACTGCTTCCAGCAGCAGCTCTGCCTGTCTCCAGAAGCAGCTTGTGAGCGTCATGCAGAACTGTCCCCCTACCCGGTACTGGTGTGGCCCCCTCTTCCCTCCTCGCTCCCCGGGGCACTCCAGAAGCAGGCTGATAGATGGGAGTTCACAGGAGCATTCCTTGCTGCCTCTAAGGGCTGGAATGTGGGTGTAAACTGGCCCAGGGATGCCATCCTAAATCATCAGCCCCTGACCTGTTTCAAGTCAGGAAGGTCTGCATTGGGGTATAACTGCTTCTTTTCCAAAGGGGACCTTGTCTTTATCATTTGTGGGGATTTCTAATGTACCAGCTTTCAAGAGTGGGAAAGAAGTGAACGCATATTCAGGATGTTACAGATTAGTTGTGCCGTGATTAGTAGACCCATTATTTCTAGTCAGTCTATTAATGCTACCCGCAAGTCACTCACAGTCACTCTTCAGTGTTTGCAGCTGATGGAAACAACTTGTTCAAAAGCTCCTTTTTATGCTAAAACTAGAATTCCTCAGTTCCACTAAGACAAAAAGGAAATTGAAAGAGATAATATGGCTGCTAAACGTGTGGGCCTGGTGATGCTGAGCCTTGGGCAAGGATCACCTTCCCAGAGAAGGGAATACGGGTCTTCATCATTGGTCCTCATCCATGTTCTTTTCCAGATCATGTCTACAGTATTTTGTGTCTGAACCATTACAATGCAAAGTTCTGTGTAGATGGAAAATGTTGTCCAAAACAATGCAAGATGTAAAACAATTGCTCTGATTTCCAACAGTCTCATTCATCGCGATAGCTCATTCTGATGCACGCGTCCTGCTAAGAGTTCCCATGCTCCTAATCTAGCCGAGCCTGATGCCTGCCTCCGCACTGGGAAACCTCTGTCTGAATCATGAACAGGGAGGCCAGTCGTGCTCTCAGCGTTGAGCTTTCCTGCCCACACCCCGTCCAGCTATGCATCAGGTTCTTGGGCCAATGGTAGAATTGCGGCCCCTGGGGTTAACATCTGCACGGCTGCCTGCCCTCACACCCTGGTCACTGAAGGCCTTGCCTTAAGAAACAGGGAAGTCGGGGGTAGAGGGCTCAGTGAAGGCTGACCAGCAAGCAGCCCAGGGAGCAGAGACAGCCTGAGCCTACTCCCTGCTTCACTGCTCAAAGCTAGGCGACCTCAAAAGGGCTGCTCAGCCTTTCTGAACCTCTATTTCCTCACCTGTAAAGGTGACTAGTTGGATCTATTGACGGGCTGTTATGAGAGTTAAATAAATTAGCATAATAAGCCAAGTTCAGAGCCTAGCAGGGGCAGCTCTCCTGCAGAGAGTTAGGGAGAGGTAGGCAGAATGGCATCAGAAGGTTCTGCCCTGGGAGGAAGGGACCTGCCCAGTATGCTTCTGAGTATCAACAACCCTGCACCAAGTTACCCCTTACCCTCTTTCGCCCACCACTCCCAGTCCCCAGAAGAGAACCCAGAGCTATTGTATTTATTTTGTTCCCAAATGATGTTCCATGATTCTTTATCAATAGAGGCACAGCTGATTCTGAGGCTCTGGAAAATAGTGTCCAGTGCAAGCACAGATGTGCTCTCTGCTGACCCCGTATCAGCTTCTCAGTGGTCCACTGCTCCCGGAGCCCCGAGGCCCCGGGTATTACTTCCTAGTAGCTGTTTCTTCCTGCACGGGCGTCAGACATGGGCTGCCAGCCTTGGGCCTTTCATCTGTCCCTGGGCTTCTCTCTGAAATGTCATCACTCTTCCCTGATTCTGCTTTGCCCCAACTTTTGAAGCAAAAGGTCCATTTTTTCAGAAAGAAAAGAGAAGTCAGTCAACCCGAGGGAAGAGTTTTGAGTTTTTACCCAAATCTGATCAATATATACTGCAAAACATAAATATTGTTAAGGCTTTCTATCAGCAGAGAATAAAGAAAATCTAAGAATGCCCTTCACCTGTTGAGGGTCTTGGGTTGATGGAGAGGTTTACAAATATGGCTAAAGAGCAGATTTCTGCCTGGCGTAGGCCACTCCAGCCTAGTCTTCACATGGAGCTTGAAAGCATAACCATTTCTGGCTGGACTGGTGTTTATTGTTGGAGAAGAGGTGGGTAAGGTCAGGAAGACAGGGGTGGGGATGCCTTTGGGGAAATGCGGGGTAGGGAAGTAAGCCACTGAAGAGGCAACATGGAGAACGGTCTCTTTTGCGACCACCCATGTATTTAGTCCACCTTCCAGTCAAGGTGACACAGTGCTGTCATCTATGAAAAAGGCAAGGATTGCTTGCATCGCCTTGACAAGGGAGCTCCGCGAGGCCTCCAGAGATGGCGGGCAGAAGGGACAGTACCTGCTCCCCTGCCTGCCTCCTGCTTCCACGGAAAGGGGCAACATTTAAAGGGCTTGCCCCTTGTTTCCCAAGCAAGGGTTAATCTAAGTAATGACTGAAAATTTCTTCACCAAATGCATAAAACACAGCCTCAGCCCCGAGACCAAATGGATTCAATTCCCCACTCCCTCTCCTCCCTCCTGCCTTCAAGATAATTCTGGCAGAGTTGTGCTGAGAGCAGGTCAGCAGTCTGCAGCACCCGGCCCTCCCACGGCCCACAGCCGCCCTGCTGTTTTCTCAGGATAGCCTTGCTATCGTTCTTACTTCTGTTCTGTGTCACCTTATTTGAATGCTTCTTTATTTTATTATCAGCCACAGGGCAAAGGTCTAAGTGATTTTTTCATGGAGGGACATCCCCGCACCTCCCGAGTTACTAGGGGACCGTTGCTTACCCCTGGGCAGAGAGTGACTGGGTTGCCCCATGCCAGCCCTGAGCCAGGCAGAGAAGAAGTGGACTCTGTCCAGGAGACTGCGGGTCTCTCCCTCATCCTTTCTCCCCTTTCTTTTAAAGCTTTCCAGGTGTCTGCTACCACCTCCATCTCACCCTTCCTGTCGGGTGTCTCTACACCAGTCTTCAGTGGCTGACGAAGCCGAGTCCACCAAACCTCCCCCTTGGCTGGTTCTCATTCCCTGGGCTCGCACAGGGCACTCTGGCCTGGCCCTGGAGTGAACAGCTGAGGGACCCTACAGAAGCCGCTCAGCTTCTGAGCCTCAATTTCCTCTGGCAAACAAGGGTACTGAAGGCGCTGCTCCCCGAGTGGTTGCCAAGGAGCCATGACACCAGGGTGGAGTGCCAACCTGGCGCCTGGCACTCAGCCATGCAGAAACACAGCTCCCGACACCCTGGCTCCCTGCTGACCAGGCTGCGAGAATGCCTGTAGCTCTGCCTCCCCTTGGACAGCCCTGGGGCTCCTATGCCGATGGCCTCGGCAGTGAAATTGCCCAGGTGAGGATGAAATAAGAGAAAACTTGGTTCGACTCAACACATATTTTGTATCCAAGACATATTTCTGATCACAACTACCAATTCAACTTATTGAGAACGAAATATAGCAGAGTGTATTCAGGATTCATTTCTCCTACTGAGAAACAGTGAATGTAACGAAGACAATTACAATAACTTAAGAAAGGCTGTCAAGGTCAAGCCCGTGGGCTATTTGGGGTGGGGTGTGTCACTCACAGTCCTGGACCCGAGGTGCTGGAAAGACCTGGCCTCAGAACCAGAAGGTTAGGGACGTAGCCCCTAAAATGCCCGTTTCCCTCGTTGTCATTTAGGGCTCAGTCTTAGAGCCGGGGTCATTGTCCTCATCAGTCCCGCACTATTTCAAATTTTAACCTAGACCTTCTCTGAAGACAACAAATTCCAAATGTTGCCCAAGTGATGTGTCCTAAGTTACCTCTTAGAGGTACGTTTTGGATGCGCCAGCAAATGGGGGCCGTGCTGGCCGTACCCTCTGCCCTTACCGCAAACACCCTGAATCCCGCCATTCTGAAGCTCCTGCGATGCCAGGCACACACTGAGCCTTTGCCAGCCTACCGAATGCAGACGACAAGCCTCAACGGTGGGTCCTGCTGCCATGCTGATCTTACCGAGGAAGGCCTCCAGGTACTGAGAGAGCACAGCCATGCATGCTGAACTTGGAACTTGCAGCCCACCCGCATCTCCACGGAGGGGCTGGGGATTAAATTTCATCAACGAATTTAACTGAATGGCCAATGATTCAATCAAGCATGCCTACGTGAAGCCCCAGACAAAACCTAAACCATGAGGGTCAAAGGGCTTCCTGGTTGGTGAGCATATTGAAGTACCGGAGGATGGCGCATCTTGATTCCAGAAATTTCTGCACCTGCCACCCCTGCCCTCTTCCTCCTGCAGACCTGGCTGCCCTATGCATCTCTTCATCTGGCTGATCACTTGAACCCTCCTTAATAAAATGGTGATTGTAAGTACAGCACTTTCCTGAGTAATGTGAGTTATTCTAGTGAATTATGGAACCTTAAGGAACCCCCAGATTGTGGTCAACTCAGACAGAAGTGAGTCACTCGGGCACCTGGGACTTGGCAACTGGCATCTGAAATGGCAGGCAGTCGGGGGAACTGAGTCCCTGTACCCGCGGGGTCTGCATGAACTGGGTGATGTCAGAATTGAACTGAATTGAATGACACTCAATTGGTCTCTGAGAATTTATCTAGGAATGAACATGCCCTCACCCCTCCCAGGCTCTGCATGAAGCATTCCCATCCAGCTCATTGGCCTCTTTTCCTCAACAGCTCCCCTTTGATCATACATCTGTCTTTGGATGCAGTAACAATCACCACCCACCTTCTCCAGCTCAGATACACCCTGGCTGTGCTCAGGATGGTACCAAATTGTCGAGAGAGGAGGGTCAACCCCGGCTCTCGCTGCTGATACAATCATCTCACGAGTGTTTAATGGCTTCCCCTCAAGACCAGCGATTGATTGATGTGGTCAGAAGCCCCTTCAATTAGGTTTCCTTTTCTTTCATTAAACTAGAGGCCAGTTATGGGGAATTTAATGCTCATTCCACAAATCTGCTGGGGGGAAAAAGAACAGCTTTATTTAATACCATGTTTTTTTCTTTTAAAACCTAGCATGTGATTCTCTTATCTTGTTCTCCTAACTTAACACATAAAAGTTCCCCATGTTTCTAAGGCTCCCTCCATCTCCCCAACAAAACTGAACAGTAGGTTCCTGCAGCAGTAATACTACATGGCAGGTTTACATTTCCAAGTTATTTTCACACACATGGCCCTTTGCATTTTCTTTCCAGAGCAGAAAAGCTATTGTCATCTTCCTTTTTACTTATGAGAAAACTGAAGCTTCAAAAATAACAGCAAGGGTGCATTAAACACGAATTCTGCGTGGGCTAAGTCACTGCTCTGTATTTTCCCATGTGGGCCCTTCAACACCCTGAAAAACCAGTGCTATTAAGGACCCACATTACAGATGAGGAAACTGAGGTTCACAGGAGCCCAAGAAATTACTTAGGGCCACACAGCAAATAAGTGGCAGGCTCCTTATCCCACATGCACAAAGCCACAGCCATAGACTCCTGGGTGCCCATCTAGGGTGTAGGCTGTGAGGGCCATCCCCACCCTGCCTGGCTCCCATGGGATAGCACAGCAGATCTTGACCCAAACATCATGAGAAGATGCCTGCCGTGTCTCTGTCAGCAGCTTCCCTTCCCTGGCCCCTCCTACTGTTACTGTCCCTTAGGAGGTCGATGGAGTCAAGACCAGCAGCGGCAATGATCCTCCTCCACCTCAAACCTCTCTCCAGCCCTCTTTCCCAGCTCTCCCAGTGCAAGGATCACTCATTCCCTGGCTCCTCCTCTTCCCTGAGGTCTGGTTCTTCCCTCAACATTCGAGCCACCCTCACTGCCATCTCTTCAACCACCACCTCCAGGTGGAAACTATAGGTTTCCAGGTTACTGGATGCACAATATGGACCCAACAAATATTTGTTTAATTGAGTCATAAACCCATAAATAGGAGTAACTAACGGTTTAAATGAATAAGGCATGGAAACCACTAAGGAGAGCAGAATAAGAATTATCCAAATTCCAAGCATTGTGCTGATGTGTGACACATTCAATCCTCACCGAAATGCCAGGGCAGATGCCATTAATATTCCCAATTTGCGGTTGAGAGAGCTAAGTTTTAGAGCGGCCGAGTGGTTTTCCCAAGACAGCCCAACTAGTCGTAGCCCAGCTATGACCCCAGTCCAGACTCTGCCTCCAACTCCCTGGCTGCTTCAGTCTCACTGTGCGGCCTTGGTCCGTGCTCCTGCTCTGCCAGGGGCTCTGTCGTATTCTGTGAAATGAAGGAATTGGAGGAGATGACCTCCAAAACCCAGCCCCACTCAAAAATGCTGAGCATCTCTGTAGAGCTGTCCCTTTGTGACGTGCATTCTGCCAAAGAAAGGCACAGAGCAGGACACTCGGATTCCGTGGGTAGATGTAACACACGTTGGACTTCTTGCCAATGGACTGCAACCCTTTTCGGTGTAATCCGGGAGGGGGGCTGAAGGGATGGAAGAGGAAGGGACAAACCGCCTTTCTTAGGGATAACTATTTCTAAGCCTCACTTTGTTTCATTTGTGAAAAACACAATGTGTTTTTGGCCTGAGAGCAACATCTGAGAGCCACAGACCAGCTTTGAACTGCAGACACCAGCTGCTGGAAGTCACTTCCAGTGTCCCCCACCTGGGCCCCAAGGCAGGCCAGGCTGAGGCCATGAGCCACCAGCGCTGCCACCTTCGGGCCCCCATGGTAGTGGTCCTCCTGCCCCAGGAAGCCCCTTCTTGCCTTGAATGGAGCTTCTTCCTTCCCTGGCTTCCCAGCCAGCCTGCGGTTCCCAGAGCCCTGAGCAGGACCCAGGCCCTGTTGCCCAGCACCCGGCTCTCCTTCCTCCAGGTTCTGGCACCTGGAGGAGGCCATGCTGCCCACAGGTGCCCCTGCAGCTCTGAGCAGTGATGAGGTCACAGAGAGCCAGGGGAAAGCAGACGGTGGATCCAATTTTGCATTCTTTTTCTGCAGAATAGAGCCCAGTGAGTCCTAATCCACTCAGCTACTATAACAGGATTCCAGATAGGGGGTTACACAACAGGCATTTATTTCTCACAGCTCCAGAAACTGGAAGTCCAAGGTGCCGGCAAATCAATGCTGGTGAGCAGCTGACTCTCTTTTGTCACACCCTCACATGGCAGGGCGAGATCACCTCCTGCACCTCTGTCTCTTCCTCTAAAGGCACTAATCCCATTTAGGAGGGCTCCGCCCTCATGACCTAGTCCCCTTTCAAAGGCCCCGCCTCCAGCACCGTGGCAGTGGGAGCTTCGGCTTGAATGCATGCCTCTGGAGGGGACTCCACCATTCAGTCCACAGTGAGGAGCAGTCAGGCGACGGTCAGTGCTCTCAGCCCTGACACTCAGCTTCCGAGTCAGCCCAGAATCTACCGCAGGTGGAATGCCAAGCCAAACCTGGAGCCTCAGTGGACCTCAGCTTGGACAGGAGAGAACTACAGGCCCTCCTGGAACCAGCAGGGAGGACAGACAGGCCTCAGGGCACTGCGGGCAGGCATCCACATGGAAGCCATCCTGGCAACACTCACCCCTCTATTCATCCCTTAGGAAGCAAGGGCTCTGTGTGCAGTACTAAGAACAAGGCCACCGAGAGCACAGACACTGCATGCCGCTAAGGTAAATAGGAATCGGCTTCTTAAGAGCCTCAGAAGCTTTGAGCGTGACCTGGGCAGCAGGCAGTGGTTGGGGCTCCAATCTCCACCCCCCACCTCTGCCACTCTCGTCCTGGGGGGGTCCTCATCACTGAAACTTGTTGAATTATTTGCTCAGAGTATCTTAATGAGGATTCAGGTGGGAGGCGATGTGCAGTGTTAACAACACTGCAAGTAGTGTAGGAGTAGGAATCAATACAGCCGTTAGTGCCAGTGCTAGTACAGCTCTTCAGGGGCTGTCTGCCCCAGTCCTGGTTCCACAGGCGGGGAGCCTGTGAGGAGCGCTGTCTGAGAACAGAGTTCGCTCCACATGGGGCTGCCCTCAACCGGTTCTTCTGAGGTATATCTGCAGCTCTACACATCAGCATTTGTGGTCACTTCACATCTGTGAAGGCCACATGCACAGCGGGAGGGACTAGACAGAACACAGCCATCACCCCCCAGGCCCACTTTACCAGGCAGGATATAATCCTTCTCATTTTTCCCATCAGTGTCCTAAGGACTGAATGTGTGATCTTTCCCTAATGAACAATAGCCAAGCGGTACTGGGACCCACACCTCCTTCAACCGTTTCTCCTGTTCCTGAAGATTTCTTCAGGCTGTACTTCTCTGCTTAGTGCACATGGGAGTTCCAACTCACCAGAAAAACATGCTTCGCCATTGGGGGGATCTGCCTCAAGGTCTGGATTTTCCACCATGCTTTTTAAGTGAGACCTGCTCTAGCAAAGCACTCCTCACTAAAGGCATCAGCCCAAAGGCTTGGCTCCTAGAGGAGCATGAGATAAAATAGACTTGGAGTGCGGATTCTGGAAGAAAAGGCCAGGGTCTGACAAGCCGTTCCACAGCCTGCGGGGAAAGAGTTGGAGGCCACGGGCCCACCCCCTGCTCCAGCGCCGGAGCTCGTCACTCATCAGTCTCCTTCACCCAGCCTTGAGATTTGAGTAAGCGTATTGAATACACACACAAATTTTGAAATCTGCATGCCCAATCCAGTTCTCTCATTTTACAGGTAATAAACAGGCCACCAACTGCAGCAGGGGCGATTAGCATTGGTGACATTAAAAATACACATTCCCTCAGCCCACAGCCAGTGTGGTGTGATCACAGACTGCTTTCTGGCCCTGGGAAAAAAGGGTCTTGAGCATCTGGCCTACCAGAACCATCACTGCTCAGGGCTTCTCCTCAACAGATACTTAAAGGTTTTCTCAGTGGAGAAAATGGGTCTCCACCAACCAGATCCTCTTTAGATGGAGACACTCTGACCTTTTCTTCTGTACCTTCACTTGGAGGCCAGAAGTCCTTGGTTGGACAGAACAGAGAAAACAAACCAAAAATCTAGAGGCCAAATATACCCAAATGAATTCACTTGACCTGCACAGTATTATCATTTTTTAAAGTAATAAGTGGACAGTGTTTAAGAATCAGGTATTTTTGCATTTTAAAAATCTAATCCTAGTTTGTCTTTGAGGGGAGGCAGGAATCAGAAAATCCGGCAACAAAGGGCTCTCGTTTTCCAGTGGCAAAGACTGGCTGAAGCTGAGCGGCTTTGCTCCACTGAGATGGGGCCAGAGCTCCATTCTCCCCACAGCCCCTAGTCTTCTTTGCCTTACAGCTAGCCCTCTGTGCCCACTACCACCACCTGCCTGGCCTGGAGGCACATGAGCCTGCACCCCAAAAATAGACTTTGTAGCCTGCTTTTCTCATTACACATCCCTCTCCTGCCTCAACTCCTCCATCCCAATCCTATACCCATCTAGCTGCTCCTCAGAGCAGAAAAAGAAAGAACACTTCAGCTAGCATCTGGAATGTGAAATGTCACCCTGGCCTCACAGTGTTTCCATCATCTGACACAGCAGTGCAAAGAAATAACTGTCAAATAAATAAATGAAGGGTTTGTCATCAGAGCTGGACCCACATATAAGTCTCAGTCCTGATTCTGTGCTGGATTTTAACAACACATGATGTGTCTTCTATCTAATTTTTTTTTTCTCCAGAGAGCAAAATTTCAAGGGAGGGAATTATCCACTAAGGCTGTGCAATTTATTATCCAAGAGACAAGATTCATGCCATTGACTTCCAAGGTAAGTTGTGGCAGAAGTGGGCGCAGAGAGAGCAAACCTCCCAGAGGAGCCTGCCTGGCCTGGCACTGGCGTGACCAGGCAGTGGGCTGCAGGCTGGAAGACAGCCTCTGCCATCACTGAGTGCGGAAAAACTTCACAGCCTCTCCAGCTGTTCTTCGTAACTATAAAGTAACCGAATCTCATCTTAAATGTGCCTTGGAAACATTAACTTCATTGCAAGTTTTCTCTTCCCCTTTTACTTCCTTCCAGCTGCTTTCTTTGATGCCGGCCCAGGAATGCGGTGTCCCGGCCTCTCTCACCACCAGTCAAGACAACCCTGCTGTCTAATGACAAACGATTCTGCTGTGTTTCTGCGTGCTGTGGATTAATTCAGCTTTTAAGGTCTGGAACTCTTCAGGTGAAATCGTATGAGGACTCCAACATGAAAAGCAAACCACAGGGGCACCTAGACTGAGACATGAGTGGGAGAGGATGGGCCCACAGACCCTCTGCTTAGTGACCCCCACTTCTACTCCACCCCTCGGGTTCCTCAGAGTCTGTGGGCTTCACAGGTGTAATTTGAAAACATTTGCTATGAAATCTTGTCCATAGGAGGGGTGAGGATGGTGGTGGTTGTCCCAGTGATGGTGGTCACGGCACAGTCCTAGTGGAGGTGGTGGTGGCAGTGGACTGACTGGGAGTGACAGTGACCGTGACAGAGGGACGACGGTCATGATTAAGGTGACAGTGGTGGTGGACACTGTGATAACAGTAGAGGTACTTATAGACAAGGTTGTATTGAAACAAAGGGTTTATTAAATGATGTTGATTTCAGGCAGTAGGGTAGGGAACAGAAGAAGGCAAACCCTTTTTTGAAAAGCATTTGTCTTCTAATTCTCTTGTGTATCTCAGTGGTATACATATTACGGGCAAAGGTACACAGTGGGTATTCAATAAATGTAACTCCATTTGAGATTTTCATCTCTTCAAGGAAGCAGCTGAGCCAGAAAATTCTGTTTGGCGATTCCCTGAGCCCAAAAGAACACATATTAGACAAAGGGAAAATTTTTCATGAAAAAAGGATAAAGTTACCTCAATATGAAGTTAAAGGACAGCAGAGGGGTAGGACATGAAGAAATCTTTTAAAATTAGGGAGGTACATACCAACCCCATCCAGGAGGGAAACAACATAAAAAGCCATGTGTGTTGAGTCCTCACGGACCTGAACAGCCTTGGGGGATGGGCCTGATGGGTGGTGTCTCCCCAAGCCGGGGGTGTCGCTCCCATACCAGGCTCCAAGGCGAGGTGGGTCTGCCAGCCTGGCTCTCCGCCGCATGGTTCTTGAACAAAGTTTTGATGTTAGCCAGGCAGACCAACGAACTCTGTTTCTGAGCCACATGACGCATGCAGGACGGTCCCAGGGTGGTCCCGCTGTGGCCACCGCGTATGAGCACACCTGGGGTGGGTCTGTCCTCAGTTTTAGAAACTTCATGGCCCCATCAGGTTTCTGCCTTGCGTCTCCCTCTGAATGGCCTGTGGCTGAGACGCCCTGGGTGTGTTCGTCATGTTCCCCTGTGAATCGGGCACACACAGTAAAGACCCGAACTCCGTGGGGGTGAGGGCCAGGCCTGAGGGACATGGCCCCTGCTTTGGTGTTGCCAAAACATAAATCTCTTTATTCTCCACCTACTGAGTCCTGTAACCACACAATCCAGGCCTAGTACTCCCGACCTTAGAGGCCCTGCTCTTCTCCACTATTTATTTGATTTTTGTAACTCTCTCAAAAAGAAAATCAAAAAATTTGCCTGTTTTGTTTACTCTAAGTTGCTGTGCCGTGTGATAAAGGTAATACATACTAATTGATGACATTTTGGAAAAACTCAAAATTATATTTTTTCCCACCACCCCTGTGCCTGCCATCCATAAACAAGCACCAGGAACAGTGGGTGTTCCAGCTGTCACAGGGGGACATTCTAGTGCAGACACAGGGTTTCCTTTTGTTTTTTAACAGAATCAAGCTCAACCACTCTGAAACAATGTTGTATCTTTTAATTTAAAATTAGGCCGCAAGCATTTTCTCAAACCGCTAACTACAGAAGAGCATCCATTCACTCATTCTTTTCACATTTCACTGGGCACCACCTAAGTGTCAGACGCAGGCTGGGGACACAGGGACAGACAAGGCAGAGAGGCCTAACCTTCCATCTGGTAGTGAAGAAGGGTGTCAAACCACAATCAACGATGGGGAGGGTTAAGTCAGGGGACTGAGAACATGGAGAAATGCACACCGATGGCTTCCAGGCTCACGGGTAGGGGTCCCACCCACACAGCCAGAGCACAGCCCACCAGGCCCATGGGAGACTGTCCTTTCCACCGTATTGTGTGCACGCCATCTATGGCATGCTGGCTTGGTTTGAGAATGAATGTAAGCTGGCATCCAGCACATCTGAGCTGTCCCTCTGGAGTGCCTCGAGGCTGGGAGGCCGTGATATTTCAGAGCTCGCAGGAGCCAGGCATACACTTCTGGCTGAGTGAGTGCCTTGTGACCACTGGCAGCCCCGATTCAGACACTCCCTCCACAGAAACACGGCTTCGGAGACGTGGGCCTGTAATATGGGCATGAACGGTTGTAACAGGAGCACAGTGACCCAGACACCATGTACCGAGTTGACACGGCAGACCAGGAACCATGCTGAGAACTAAGCATATTTCTAAGGGACTTCATTTCACAAGAGCACAAGGTGGTCACAGACCTTCGGAACAGCCTCTGTACCTCACTTCTTTGTGTCCCAAAGGCCCCCTAATGTTAAGTGAAGCTGAGAGCTTTTCATCTATGTTTTGTTTCAATTGCATAGGACTGAGCCTGGGCCTGGACAGGGAGCGGCTACTTCCCATTCGTGGATGAGTGACTCCCAAGGCTGAACTAGACACAGCGCCCTACGAACAACAGCTCCTCAAACTACAGGTCCCCAGCCACTGCACAGTTGAACTGGGGCCTTAAGCATAGACACTAGCCCTGCCCCCATCCTCCATCCCTGAGTCTACCGATTCATGCTAATCTCACCCTGCAACACCCGCACACACACACCCAGAAACCATATTTAACCTGGGCATCCCATGGCCAGTCAAGTTAGCACATAAAATTCACCATCACACCACTGCTGAGCACTAGAATGCTGCCCAGCTGCTAAAGGAAATTATTCTGATTTGAGCATATTGATGTAGAAAGATGTCCATGAAGCATTAAATTGAAAAAAGAAACTAGCTGTAGAAAAATATGCACACATAGAAAAAATATTTTTTAAACATCTTTTGTGTTCGGTGGGATGTTCAGATATTTGAATATGTTCGTGTATGAATAGAAAAAATTCTGGAAGGACAGTCAACAAAGTATTATAGTTACAGCAAGAGTATGTTTTAGGGTGATTTCTACTTTATAAATTAAGCTATTGATGGATGATGTTTGTTACTAGCATATATTATTTGAAAATGAAATGTTAAAAGTATCCATTGTTTGAAAAACAATGAACAGGACAATTTAAATGTAGGTCCGAGCTATACAAAGATCTATTTTTGGGTTCATTTAGTGATATGGACTCAGGTTATTTGTCAGAAGGAGTGAGGTATTTTGACTTCAAAGAATAAAAAAACTATTCATGATCATTTCAGACTTGGAGACTCTTGCACATGTGCATGCCAGTGTGCGCTCTGCTTCAGCGGCAGAAGGGTGGAGACCGCTGCACGTCCCCTGGTGAGCCAGTGGGGACACTGGACAGGGCTTGTGGGGCAGTTAAAGGGAACCAGCTAGATAAGCTCTAGAAAGATATGAATAAAACAAAATCTTCCCCACCTACAGAGAATTCCTACCCAAAGGGTTGAGCCTGCCTGCATCCATCCTGTAGATGGCCTTCCATTTATTGGGAAAACGACATGGGGGATCAGGTCTGCCACAGTCTGAATGTCTGAGTCCCACAGGTTTCATATATAGAAAGCCTAAGCCCAACATGCTGGTACCCGGAGATGGGGCCTTTGGGAGGCGATCAGTGCCCTCATCTACCAGGATTAGTATTCCTATAAGGGAGCTCCCCCGCCCCTTCTGCCAGGTGAGGGCACGAGAAGTCTGCATCCAGAAGAGGGCCCTCCCCACACCATGCCGGCATCCTGACTTGGACATCCAGCCTCCAGGCTGTCAGAAATAAATGTCTGCTGTTCATAAGCCCTCTAAGTAGGTGGTATTTTACCGCAGCAGCCCAAATGGACAGCGAGTCCTCTGATGCTCTAAGTAAAGAAAAGGAGACCCCAGAATGGGGCCGGCTGTCCAGGCCCAGGACAAGTCTCCTCACACTTGAGGCTCGAAAATAAGTGGAGGAGGGAGAAATGTTGGTAGGAATACTCAGATCCTGACTCGGACCAAATCCAAAGACATTGTCCTGGAAATCTGACTGTGGAGCGGGTGTTAGATGATAAGGAATTGTTACTAATTTTGTTACCTTTGATCAGCTTTGTAGTTATGTTTCAAAAAAAAAAAAAAGTCCACACATTTTGGCACTGAATACAGACAGCTGTCAGGATGAAATGACATCTGACGGGAATTTGTCATAAAGAGCCTCAGCACAGAGGAAGCAAAGGAAAATAAACAAATGTGGTAAAGTCATAACAGCCCCTGATGCTGAGTGACAGGCCAGCTGGGGTTCAGTATAAACTTTTCCACTCCTTTTGCTGTGCATGTGAATCATATGCCAACACGCAGGAAACGGGCTGCGAGGAAACACGTGTGTCCTGAGGCGGGCAGCCTCAGGGCAGGGCAGGCCGGGGGCGCGGGGAGAGCCCTGGGCCCCCACTCCCTTGTGCACCGCTCTGTGTCTACCACTGACACACCAACTGCAGGCAGATATGACAGGTGGCACTAGTTACCCAGTCGGAATGGTGTGATCACAGGAGTTTGCATGTTTTCTGTACTTCCACGTAAATTTTTTCAAAATAAAAATGATTTTAAAATAGAAGTCAAAGGAAGATAAAACAAGAGCTTATGGAATCTGTGGAAATATCTCTCAGGGCCCTGAGAATCAAGGTGAGGACGTGGGCACAGCCCAGCTCAAGCCACTGCAGCCACGGCTCAGGGCCGGGCGCCGGGCCTCACAGGTGACATGGGCTTCGGCCGCACAGACCACCAGGGTGCCACGGGGCCGCGCAAGCTCGCTGTGGGCACCTGAGCACATACGGGCATGTGCAGTCAGGGGTGACAACTGAGAGACCCGGATGGCTGGCCATCCTGCACGGACGTGAAAGGAGGGACCCAGAGGGAGGATTTAGCAGTGGTCACCCAGGTCTAGGGTGGCGCAGGGACCTCCTCCTTAGGAGCTACTTCATTTCCTACAATACCATGAGTTATTGCTGGTATTTAAAAGCAACATACATTTTGTCATTAAATAACTATTTATCAGGTCTTTATTACAGCCAGGCACACGGGAACCACACAAGAGCGGCTGATACCAGGGTACACAGGCTCGGCACTGTCCCCACTGGTCAAAGTCTGTGATGGGGGCCACGCTGGGCTCAGCCATCCTCATACTGCCCCACGGTGTCTGCAGTGGGTAAATGCAGCACCCACCAGGGGATCCTGTTAATTCTCATCGAGCACAGTGCTTGCCTTGTGGAGGCCCACCTACTGTTATGATGTGTCCTCCTAGGTCCTTGCCTTCCCCAGCTTCCATCCTCAGGAGCTGCCTGAATGTCCTTTTTTTAACTGTCTGTCTTCACTGGGGGCTGGGGTGGATTCCACATAGCCTTGGCCCAAAGCTCACCCCTTGGGGAAAGGCCTCTCCTGGAGCTACAACAACAAGAGCATTGTAAGAGAGAAGACAGACACGTTCAGACATCCAGTGAAGAAAAAGGTAGAGAATGTTTGCTCAAAAGAGATGGAAGAGAAGGTGGGAAATAACAAGGGGATTAGGGTAGCCCAAAGTAAAACTGATGAGGATGCAAATCCTGGGTGGGATTCTATGAGACTGTCACCTTTTTCTTGGTGCTTTGCTGACTTTCATGAAAAGTGGTATTATATATATACCACTTTTATCATCAGAAAATGTAAATCTGAAGGAAAAATTTAAAGACCTATCAATTCAAAGTGTAATTTTTGTAGCAATAAAATTTCACCAGTTTCTCATTCCTAACACTTTGACATACAATAGGGATGGGAACCCCAGTCGCCCACATACAACCGGGAGCTCACAAGATTGCTTTGGGGGTGTCATCGTGTGCATCAAATTAAGCTGAGCCAGTTCAAGTTCATGGACACATCTTCTGCCTACCGAGGGCGTCCAGGGATGGAGCCCCAGGCCTGCGGGAAGAAAAGTTTTTGGCAGTGTGATCACAGCTAGAAGGACCACATTCTGGTTGCTTTAAAAATATCTTTCCCGATTCAAAACCAGCAGGTGCAAATAGGAGAATGTCAGCCTGTCCGCACCTCAGCCCTTTAAGAGTAATGTTAGATCACAGGAAAATTCACGACCATGGTTCTGTTCTGAAATGGGGACAAATAGCACCTTCGCCTTCAGCTTTTGTGGGTGGCTCTCCTGCTGGTCCTGCTCCCCTACTCTGCCAAATCTAGCCCTTTGCCTCCTTTCTCCTAAGTAGTCAGGGCTCCCTGGAGAGTGCCCCAAAGTTGTGTTTGTCTCTTACCCAATGATGCTGAGTCACGGAAGTGGGGAGCCACAGGTGGGGACAACCTCAGGGGTGGAAGGCAGGATGCACTGCCTTGGGAAATGGAGAGATTTGTGTTAGGTGTCTGATAGAGCAAAAGCAGTGTGATTAATTTGCACTAACCTGAGCTGATTTGTAAAATGTAAAAATTACTTACATGCAGAGTAAGTAATTCACAGAGTGGTTCTCGCTGATTGGGCCCGCAGCATGCACAGACCAGCAGGCGGCAGCCTGCGGCACCTAGGGAAAGCCCAGAGCAGGGAGACGCCAGGCTCTCTTTGCCCGCTCCAAAGCAGGCACACCTTCTCATGGTCAGACACAGAACGCAAACATGAAGGTAACAAGAAACAGTGTAAAGTCAATTATAACTTAATTACAGAGGAAGGGGGGCAGTGATCAACCTTTGGCTTGCCTGTTCTACTTATTACTGGATCCTCAGGCCTCTAACAGTTCCTGTACAGGATATCTACTCAATAAATATCTGTTGGATAAATGAATCCGTGAAAGAGATTGCCAAACTAATGGATGCCTTATAAAACATATCATAATACCATTCAGTTAAAAAGATGACTGGCCACAGTTAAGATGACATCAAGCTAAATGGATATTAGGATCAAAAACCACAGGCTTGCATCAGCATTTAACAATTTACAGCTATATATTGAAATGAGTACCACCCCCACACCCCCTTTGTGCTACAAGGCCCGCAAGAGTCTTCCTCGTGGCAGCATGCCTGGGACAAACCCTGTATCCAGATGAAATACGTTGGAAAGCTTAGAGCACATTAGTGGCACCATATTTTTGCACATGGGACTGAATTTTTCAGGTGAGCAAGTGAGAAAGGTTAAGTTCTCCTAAAAATGAAAATGAAAACAAGACACCACAGACATGCTCTGTCAGAGAAGGGAATTCGTCACATTAGGTCCTGTTAGGGATAAAAGTGGCAGGCATTTTCTAAGTGAAAGAATGGGACTACAGAGAAGAGTGCTGGGTAAAGAGAAGCTTCCTGTAGGCCCGCAAGGCTACAGGACTGCCCCCTCACCTGGCATCCCCACTGAATCCCGAAGCATCATATTTGCCAGAAGTCATCTGCTCCAGAGCAACTCCGAGTTGTTATTATCCCTGGTACCCTCTGAGGAGAGGGCCCCACTCCCTGGGACATGTGTCCCCCTGCACACCCTGGCGGCTGGGATGGGGGGTGAGGGGTGGAGCTGGCGACCGATGGATGAGCCCTTTGCACTGGGGTCGTCGTGAGGGAGACACTGGTGCGGTGGCTGATGGACCTCCCAGCTCAGGCTTGTCACAAGAAGGTCTTTCCTGCTCACAGGCAATCCCACCAGTGCACTCCTTGATTTCAGACTTCAGCCCTCCAGAACTGTGGGAGACTAGATTTCTGTTATTATAAGCCACCCGGTTGGGGATTAAAGATGGTGGTGTGAGAGGTGAGACACAGGTTCCTCCTAAAACCGCATATGATATGAAAATATAATTAATACAACTAATCCTAAAAAAGCAACAGGAAAGAGAACTGCACCAGACTGTATACACCTGGAGAAAAGAGCAGACCTCACAGAACAGGGTAACGTACCAAAGCTGTGGCCTGGTGGGACCCAAGCACTTCCCCCACCCCAGCTCAATGGCGGGAGGAAGAGGAACGGAGCGGGGAGGGAGGGGAGGCCTGGGACTGCTGAACATCTAACTCCAGAGGTCTGCTCTGGGAGCACAAATCCACATTTCATGGTACTTGCATGACACTCTCGTGATTATGGGGTTGGAAAGCTAAGACAGGCAAAATTCCTGGAGAGATTGAGATTCCAGCCGCTTGTGGAAAGCAGGGATCCATATCTGGCTGCTCTGGGACAAAGGAAAGGCGGGCAGTCTGAGGGACCTCCTAACAAGGAAGCCCTTAGCAAGAGGGCTGCTAAAAGGGCAAGGATTGCACAGAGCTTACTGCTCAGGAAAGAGGACAGGTAGACAACATTGTCCGGGTACACTCTTCCCAACAGGTTGGGAGCTTTGCCATATAGACTCTCATATTTAAGGAAGAAAAAGAAATATTCCTACTTAGACGATCTTCAGGTGCTCCAGCTCCCTGGCTGGCTACACAGCGTCAAGGACCCCCTCTGTGATACACAGCCTAGTGCACCTTTCTCCTGGCCAGCCCCACCTGGCTCGCAAACTGGCAAACCCTACCCTGGCATTAGCCCAGCCAGAGGGAAGATCTGTCTACAGAAACTATAAATGCAAAGCACAGAGGCTTATACCTGTGTGCATGGCCCACTGGTTCAGGCAATGGGGACAGGCATAGTAGCCGGGAAGCAGGAAACAGCCCTTACCTCTGCCCAGGCACCAATACCACTCGCCTGCAACCCCTGACATTACCTCAGGGGCTGAGCAGCTCCAGGGAGTAGAGCTTCTGGGCACTAGAGGGCGCCATATACAAATATGAAATACCAAAGGAACCTGGTTCAGAGTAAAATTATTAATACAACTCCTGAGAAAGATTTAAATGACATTGACCTCATGACTCTTCCTGAAAGGGAGTTCAAAATAAAAATCATTAATGAGAGAATATATTCACAAATGACATCTTCAATAAGGGGTTGATATCCAATATATATAAAGAGCTCACACACCTCAACAAAAAAAAGCAAATAAGCCACTTAAAAAATGGGCAGAGGGACTGGGGAGGATGGGTGAGAAGGGAGGGTTAAGGGGGAAAAAGGGGCATTACGATTAGCAGATGTAATGTTGGGGGGGGCATGGGAGGGCTGTACAACTCAGAGAAGACAAGTAGTGATTCTATAGCATCTCACTACACTGATGGACAGTGAGTGTAATGGGGTTGGTGGGGGGCACCTGATGAAAGGGGTAGTCTAATAACCATAATATTGCACATGTAATTGTAGATTAATGATACCAAAATAAATTATTAAAAAAAAAATGGGCAGAGGATCTGAACAGACCCTTCTCCAAAGAAGAAATTCAGATGGCCAACAGGCACATGAAAAGATGCTCCACATCGCTAATCATGAGAGAATGCAAATTAAAACCACAATGAGATATCACCTCACACCAGTTTGGATGGCCATCATCCAAAAGACAAACAACAACAAATGTTGGCGAGGATGTGGAGAAAAGGGAACCCTCCTACATTGCTGGTGGGAATGTAAACTAGTTCAACTATTGTGGAAAGCAGTATGGAGGTTCCTCAAAAAACTCAAAAGAGAAATACCATTTGACCCAGGAATTCCATTCTTAGGAATTTACCCTAAGAATGCAGCAGCCCAGTTTGAAAAAGACATATGCACCCCTATGTTTATCGCAGCACTATTTACAATAGCCAAGAAATCAAAGCAACCTAAGTGTCCATCAGTAGATGAATGGATAAAGAAGACGTGGTACATATACACAATGGAATATTATTCAGCCATAAGAAGAAAACAAATCCTACCATTTGCAACAACATAGATGGAGCTAGAGGGTATTATGCTCAGTGAAATAAGCCAGGCAGAAAAAGACAAGTATCAAATGATTTCACTCATATGTGGAGTATAAGAACAAAGAAAAAACTGAAGGAACAAAACAGCAGCAGACTCACAGAACCCAAGAATGGACTAACAGTTACCAAAGGGAAAGGGACTGGGGAGGATGGGTGGGAAGGGAGGGATAAGAGGGGAAAGGGGCATTATGTTTAGCACACGTAATGCAGCGATGGGGGACATGGGAAAGGCACTTATTTATAGAGAAAACAAGTAATGATTCTATAGCATCTTACTACACTGATGGACAATGACTGTGGTGGGGTATGTGGGAGGGACTTGATAATAGGGGGTCTAGTTACCATAATGTTCAAATGATTGTACATTAATGATACCAAAATAAATAAACAAACAAATAAATAAATAAAAATAAAAATCATTAACATGCTCATGGAGGTAAGGAAAGATGTTCAAGAAGTAAGGAATGAATTCCAGTTGGCTATCCAATCATTGAAGAACACAATGGACGGTATTAAAAGCAGATTGGACACGTTGGAGGAGATGATAAATGAAACAGAAACTAGAGGAGTACAAAGAAGCTGAGGCACAGAGAGAGAAAAGGATCTCTAAGAATGAAAGACCATTGAGAGAATTGTGTGACAAATCCAAACGGAACAATATTCGCATTATAGGGGTACCAGAAGAAGAAGAAGAGAGAAAAAGGGATAGAAAGTGTCATTGAGGAGGTAATTGCTCAAAACGTCCCCCATCTGGGGAAGGAGATAGTCTCTCAGGCCATGGAGATGCACAAATCCCCCAACGCAAGGGACCCAAGGAAGACAACACTAAGACATATAGTAATTAAAATGGCATAGATCAAGGATAATGACAGACTATTTATTAAAAGCAGCCAGAGAGACAAATAAGATCACATACAAAAGAAAGCCCATCAGACTATCATCAGACTTTTCAACAGAAACCTTACAGGCCAGAAGGGAGTGGCATGACATATTTAATGCAATGAAGCAGAAAGGCCTTGAACCAAGATTGCTTTATCCAGCAAGATTATCATCAACTTTGAAGGAGGGATTAAACAATTTCCAGATAAGCAAAAGCTGAGAGAATTTACCTCCCACAAACGATCTCTACGGTGTATTTTGGAGGGACTGCTATAGATGGAAGTGTTGCTAAGGTTTAATAGCTGTCACCACAGGTAATTAAATCAACTCTCCCCAAAGTCAATCATGGGATAGACAAAGAGTACAGAATATGATACCTAATATATAAAGAATGGAAGAGGAAGAAAAAGGAGGGAGAAAAAAAAAGAACCTTTAGATTGTGTTTGTAATAGCATACTAAGTGAGTTAAGTTAGACTCTTAGTAAGTAAGTTAACCTTGAACCTTTGGTAACCACGAATCTAAAGCCTGCTATGCCAATAGGTACATACCTATCCATAATCACCCTAAATGTAAATGCTGCCTACAAGAGACTCACTTTAAAGCCAAAGACATACACAGACTAAAAGTGAAGGGATGGAAAAAGATATTTCATGCAAACAACAAAGAGAGAAAAGCAGGTGTTGCAGTACTTGTATCAGACAAAATAGACTTCAAAACAAAGAAAGTCACAAGAGACAAAGAAGGACATTACATAATGATAAAAAGGTCAATCCAACAAGAAGATATAACCATTATAAATATATATGCACCCAACACAGGAGCACCTACATATGTGAAACAAATACTAACAGAATTAAAAGGAGAAATAGAATGCAATGCATTAATTCTAGGAGACTTCAACATACCACTCACTCTGAAGGACAGATCAACCAGACAGAAAATAAGTAAGGAGACAGAGGCACTGAATCACACAATAGAACAGATGAACCTAACAGACATCTACAGAACTCTACACCCAAAGCAGCAGAATACACATTCTTCTCAAGTGCACATGGAACATTTTCAAGAATAGATCAAATACTCGGCCACAAAAAGAGCCTTGGTAAATTCAAAAAGATTGAAATTGTACCAACCAGTTTCTCAGACCACAAAGGTATGAAACTAGAAATAAATTACACAAAGAAAATGAAAATACCACAAACACGTGGAGGCTTCACAACATGCCCATCAGATCAATGATGAAATAAAAACAGAGATCAAGCAATATATGGAGACAAATGACAACAATAATTCAACACTGCAAAATCTGTGGGACACAGCGAAGGCTGTGCTAAGAGGAAAGTATATTGCAATCCAGGCCTACCTCAGGAAAGAAGAACAATCCCATATGAGCAGTCTAAACTCACAATTAACGAAACTAGAAAAAGAAGAACAAATGAGTCCCAAAGTCAGTACAAGGAGGAACATAATAAAGATTAGAGCAGAAATAAATAAAATTGAGAAGAATAAAACAACAAAACAATAGAAAGAATCAGTAAAAGCAAGAGCTGGTTCCTTGAGAAAATACACAAAATAGATAAACCTGTAGCCAGACTTATCAAGAAAAAAAGAGAGTCTACTCACATAAACAGAATCAGAAATGAGAAAGGAAAAATCACTACGGATACCACAGAAATACAAAGAATTATTAGAGAATACGATGAAAAATTATATGCTAACAAACTGAATAACCTAGAAGAAATGGACAACTTTTAAGAAAAATACAACCAGAAACAAATAGAAAATCTGAACAGACCAATTACCAGCAATGAAATTGAACTGGTAATAAAAAATCTACCTAAGAACAAAACGCCTGGATCAGATGGCTTCACTGCTGAATTTTATCAAATTTTTAGTGAAGACCTAATACCCATCCTCCTTAAAGTTTTCCAAAGAGTGGAGGAAGAGGGAATACTTCCAAACTCATTCTATGAGGCCAGCATCACTCTAATATGAAAACCAGGCAAACACACCACAAAAGAAGAAAATTACAGACCAATATCCCTGATGAACATAGATGCAAAAATACTCAAGAAAATATTAGCAAACCAAATTCAAAAATACATGAAAAAGATCATCCATCATGATCAAGTAGGATTTATTCCAGGGATGCAAGGATGGTACAACATTCGAAAATCCATCAGCATCATCCACCACACCAGCAAAAAGAAGGACAAAAACCACATGATTATCTCCATAGATGCCGAAAAAGCATTTGACAAAACTCAACATCCATTCATGATAAAAAACTCTCAACAAAATGGGTATAGAGGGCAAGTACCTCAACATAATTAAGGCCATATATGACAAACCCACAGCCAACATTATACTTAACAGTGAGAAGCTGAAAGCTTTTCCTTTAAGATCGGGAACAAGACAAGGATGCCCACTCTCCCCACTTCTATTCACCATAGTACTGGAGGTCCTAGCCACGGCAATCAGACAACACAAAGAAATAAAAGGTATCCAGATAGGCAAAGAAGAAGTTAAACTGTCCCTGTTTGCAGATGACATGATATTGTACATAAAAAATCCTAAAGAATCCACTCCAAAACTACTAGATCTAATACCTGAATTCAGCAGGGTTGCAGGATACAATATTAATACACAGAAATCTGTGGCATTCCTATACACTAACAATAAACTAGCAGAAAGAGAAATCAGGAAAACAATTCCATTCACAATCGCATCCAAAAGAATAAAATACCTAGGAATAAACCTAACCAAGGAAGTGAAAGACCTATACTCTGAAAAATACAAGACACTCATGAGAGAAATTAAAGAAGATACCAATAAATGGAAACACATCCCATGCTCATGGATAGGAAGAACTAATATTGTCAAAATGGCCATCCTGCCTAAAGCAATCTACAGATTCAATGCAATTCCTATCAAAATACCAACAGCATTCTTTAATGAACTAGAGAAAATAGTTCTAAAATTCATATGGAACCACAAAAGACCCCGAATAGCCAAAGCAATCCTGAGAAGGAAGAATAAAGCTGGGGGGATTATGCTCCCCAACTTCAAGCTCTATTACAAAGCCACAGTAATCAAGACAGTTTGGTACTGGCACAAGAACTGACCCACAGACCAATGGAACAGACTAGAGAGCCCTGATATAAACCCAACCCTATATGGTCAATTAATATATGATAAAGGAGCCATGGACATACAATGGGGAAATGAAAGCCTCTTCAACAGCTGATGTTGGCAAAACTGGACAGCTACATGCAAGAGAATGAAACTGGATTATTGTTTAACCTCATACACAAAAGTAAACTCTAAATGGATCAAAGACCTGAATGTAAGTCATGAAACCATAAAACTCTTAGAGAAGACAACATAGGCAAATATCTCCTGAGTATAAGCATGAGCAACTTCTTCCTGAATGCATCTCCTTGAGCAAGGGAAACAAAAGGAACAATGAACTCATGGGACTACATCAAAGTAAAAAGCTTCTGTATGGCAAAGGACACCATCAACAGAACAAAAAGATATCCTAAAGTATGGGAGAACATATTTGTAAATAACATATCTGACAAGGGGTTAACATCCAAAATATATAAAGAACTCACACACCTCAACACTCAAAAAGCAAATAACCTGATTAAAAAATGGGCAGAGGATATAAAGAGACAGTTCTCCAAAGAAGAAATTCAGATGGCCAACAGACACATGAAAAGATGCTCCACATCACTAATCATCAGGGAAATGCAAATTAAAACCACAGTGAGATGTCACCTCACACCAGTAAGCATGGCCAGCATCCAAAAGACTAAGGACAACAAATGCTGGTGAGGATGTGGAGAAAGGGGAACCCTCCTACACTGTTGGCGGGAATGTAAGCTGGCTCAACCATTGTGGAAAGCACTATGAAGGTTCCTCAAAAAACTGAAAATGCAAATACCATTTGACCTGGGAATCCCACTCCTTGGAATTTACCCAAAGAATACAACTTCTCAGATTCAAAAAGACATATGCACCCTTATGTTTATCATAGCACTTTTTACAATAGCCAAGATACGGAAGCAACCTAAGTGTCCATCAGTAGATGAATGGATCAAGAAGAGGTGGTACATATACACAATGGAATACTATTCAGCCATAAGAAAGAAACAAATCCTACCATTTGCAACACCATGGATGGAACTGGAAGATATTATGCTAAGTGAAATAAGCCAGATGGAGAAAGACAAGTGCCAAATGATTTCCCTCATTTGTGGAGTATAACAATGAAGCAAAACTGAAGGAACAAAATAGCAGCAGATGCAGAGACTTCAAGAAGGAACTAGTGGTTACCAAAGGGGAGGGGTGTGGTAGGGCGGGTGGGTAGGGAGGGAGAAGGTGATTGAGGGGTATTTTGTTTAGTACACATGGTGTGGAGGGTCACCGGGAAAACAGTGTAGCACAGAGAAGGCAAACAGTGAATCTGTGGCATCTTACTACAGTGATGGACAGTGACTGCATTGGGGTATGGGGGGGAGCTGATAATATGGGTAAATGTAGTGACCACATTGTTTTTTCATGTGAAACCTTCATAGGTGTGTATATCAATAATACCTTAATAAAAAAGAAAAAAGAAAAAAAATAAAGCACCCAGTTGGTGGTAATTCATTACCGCAGCTGCAGGAAAATAATACAGCCAGGCTGGCTGAAGAGGGAGGTTACTAAAAACAAGTATGTCAGAAAGTATAGTTACCAGTGGCCCCGTGGCCCATGTCTGCCTCTCTCCTTAGCTCTAGATGTTTCTCCCAACAAACTGTCAATCTGTCCAGCTGCTTGTTCTGGGCATGTCAAGTATATCAGGTCTGGAGCCCGCCCCCTGCCCCTCCAATCCCCCTCTGTGGGGCACTTCCCCTCTGCCTTTCTACCTGCCCCATGTTCAGCCTTCTCTCCACCCCACGTCCAGGCCTCCAGCCTGGACAGTCACAGGCAGTCATGCCTCCTTCTTTCCTCAGCACCATCCACATTGCTGTCACCTAGCCATCCCCTCTACCTCCCAGGGTCCCTCCTCTGAAATGGGCCTCCTGTCTCCAGGGTCTGTGGTCCTTCCTATCAGCAATGCTTCTGCACACCACCACAGGTGGAGCCTGCCACAACTCAGATCCGGCCACTTCACACCCAGCTTCACCATGCCTGCTCATTCTGTCCCCAACTTGCCCTCAACCTTCTGTGAATACAACGAGCCTAGAACTATCCCTCAACAACGTACAAGTCAAGCATTGGACATGAATGGTCTGAATTACCCGCCAGCCATCCTACCTGCAGGTCTCGGCTTTAACCTCCTCTGATAGACAGGGGAACTGAGATGGAGGAAAGATTAGGAAGTAGCAAAGAGGGGCTTGACATAGTCCCTCAAAGTAAGCCAATTCCATTGAAAAACTTCAACTTGGAATTAAAGGATGAAACATGGACTCTCCGAAAAAATCAGCTATCTGGACCCCCATTAAAACACATAAACCACCATGGTAATTATGAAATAATAATAATAATAATAATAAATAATGTTGGGCTAGTTTGAAAACTGTATTGAGCCTGTGGGGCTTATAAGATTACCCATGAAAACTCCCATTGTTGAGGTCTCTTCAGAGCCTTTAAGGTCTGATATCAGCCAGGTCAGAGTTCTCTGCTGACTGGACTTGGGGTCACAAAGGAATGGGTGATGCCTCTGAGGAGTCTTTCTTCAGAGCTCTTGTGCAAAATACTATCCCCCACACGTTTGGGCAATAAAACTGAGCGACGTACATCTGAGCAACTGTTACAGACCAAATGGTTGTGTCCCCCCAAAATTCTTATGTTGAAGTGCTAACTCAGTGTGATGGTATTTGGAGGTAGGGTCTTTGGGGGTAAATAAATTTAGGTGAGGTCATAAGGGTAGTCCCCTCATGATGGGATTAGTGCCCTTATAAGAAAAAGAAGAAACAGAGCAAATTTTACATACAAAGTTAGCTTTAAGGTAGAAAAACTATGCTTTCAGGTTCCAAGCACTTGATCTGTGACAATTCTGACCCAGAAGGTCGGGATAGAAAGATGGAACACCTGCTATCCCATGTGCATAGGGCTACATGGACCACAGTCCACGTGTTTTCACAGTCATGAGGTTCTGCTCTTGTGGCCATGTTAGTTTGCTATTTCAGTACGTCAAATCATCCCAAACTTAACAGCTTAAAGCAGCAGCCATTTGTCAGTTACAGTTTGTTAGGTGAGAAGTCCTTGGCTGGTGTGGATGGCTTCTCTGCTCAGGTTGTTACAAGACTAAAAGCAAGTATCAGATAGCTCCATTCCTTTCTAGAAGCTCTGGGAGACATCTGCCTGCAAGCTCGTTCAGGTTGGATAAATGATTGCAGGACTGAGGCCCCGGTTCCTTTGCTGTCAGACAGGGGCTACTTTCAGCTCCTGGAGGCCACCTGTATTCCTTGCCACGTGGGCCCTTCCATCTTCAAAGCCAGCAAAGGAGACCCTCTCTCACACTGAGTCCCTCTCACACTTCAAATGTCTCCCACATGAAAAGTCCAGTCCCTGCTAAGACCTCACCAGATTAGGCCACGCCTACCCACAATAATCACCTTTCTTTACAATCCACAGCTTGGGGACCTTAATTACATCTGCCAGATCCCTTCCCAGGGGCACCTAGATTAGTGTTTGAATAACTGGGAGAAGGTGTGTGTGCACCTGGGGCAGGGAGCTTGGGAGCCATTCTAGAATCCCACCTACCACGAGGACTGGGCCTGGATCCCCCGCCTCATTATCATCTTTATTCAAAAAGGGCAGAAAAAGGTCCCTTATTTCTAATTATTTCAATATGCCAGAAAATGAGCTTATTTTGGAGCTGACAATCTGTTCTGTGGCCAAATTGGCAAGATTTCAGACCGAAATAGAATCCAGCCTCCTTTGAACAAGGTTTGTGCAGTACCTAGCATTAAAGTCTCCTACTAGCTATCACTATCCTCAGAACAGTGGGACGCCTCAGGCACTGCAAGCCCCTAAGTGACCCTCCAGGGACAACCTGTGGCCTGCACAGGCATGTCCGGCTGTCATCTCTGCAGAGCTCACTGCTCTTAGAAGGAGCTCTGGTCACCTGACCCTCCCCTCCGCAAAGCACAGTCCCAGCCATCAGCACGGGCACTACCTGCAGAACCTCAGGCCCCACCCCTGCCTTTCAAGGCCGTTCCAGGTAATTCATGTACACATTGTAGCACTGACGTAAACCACCCACTCAGGACCAGAAATAAGTCATTCTGTTCTGCAAAATGCCCTGAAACACAATGGAGACAGAATGTCACCCCTTCCCAGCACACCTCCACATCGGTCCCGCCCAGCCAAACCATGGCAATAGATTCCATCCAACCATATCTAGCCATGCCAGAAGGTTGTCTTAACTCAGCAACGATTGTCTAAAACTGCTTCCATTCCTGCTGTGCAGGGCTGAAACCAGTGAGTGAGGGGAGGTTATGCAGGGCTGGCCCCGGCTGTGAGCTGGTGAGGTGCCTGCCCTCTCAGACTCTCAGGCCGGCTCTGTGACACAGGGGACAACTGCTACCTGCATGGGGTCAAAGGTAAAGCATGGAATGGTGCCCAGTGAAGGGCAGAGAGAGAGAAAGAGAATAGGCCCCAGCTGGCCTGCTCACTGCATAACTGATCACATGCCTGAGTCACCCGAGGCCAGCGCTATTCACCTTTCAGACTTGTCTTCTGCCCCAGTTAAATACGGACCCACTTCACTGAGGGGCCCGGGTCAGCCCTGGGGTTTCTTATTCTCTTGTGCAGCAGCAAGATGGGGCTTCCCTGGGCCAGGAGGCCCCTGGGTCTGTGAGTTTGCTCTCATCAGAACAGTGTGGGCTCTGAGAGGCTCCAGGAAGCACAGCTCTACTGCAGGCTTTGAAGCTGCACCACCGTGTGCTGACCTTGGCACCGTGACTTACCAGCAGGGGATCTTTAAGCAAGTCACTTAGCCTTCCTGGGCCTTAGTTTCCTCATGTGCAACCTGAGGGCTTTAAAAGCTTCTCCCTCAGAGGACTGTGGGGAGAGGAGAGAGGGGTAAGGATTAACACAGGCAGAGGACGAAGGGTAGCCATTGCTACCCAAACTCTCATCCTAGGCTTGCTGCCACACCCAGGGAGGGAGCTGACGCGGATGCGGTTTGGACATGCAACTGGCATCCCTGCCTCCCCAAACCTCACTTCCTGCCTCACTCTCAGGGTGCAGGAGTGGCCCTGCATGCCCGCTGCCCATGCCCTAAAGCACCCAGGAGCCACCGCCCACGAGCACACACGCATTACTGTTAGCTGTGCTTTCCAAGCAGCCGGGGACACACACCCAAAGGGAACCTGTGGTCTCCAAGGATTTTGCCCGGAAGACCGGGCTTCCCACTTCTCACATATTCTCCTAGGCTCCTACCACCCAGCCAAGTATTTAAGCAGGAGCTGTAAACCTCTGTTACGCAAACTGACTTCTGGGGGGGTGGGGAACGACTTAGCTCCCAGGATGGCTGGAACCACACTGGCTGAATGCCTGCTGACTGTCTCCTGGATTTGTCCCCCACCCTGCTGGGGACACCAGTGATGGGTGGGTATCCAGAGTCTGGCCAAAGACACGGACCCTGGTCCCTTTGCACCCAGATCCCACTTAAGCACCGAGGTGCCTGGGAGCTCCTGGACCCGCCACTCAGCAGAGGAGTCCCTGCACTGGCCACCCCGTGCTGGCCGCTTGCTGACAAAGAACCCGCCAGGGGACACCAACAGCAATGTTGCCCTCATCCACGTGGTGATGTGAGCTCCTAATGCATGCATGAGATGCTTCACACCCTGGATTTAGAAACTGGCAACAGTTCTGTAAGTCCTGGGGCTGAGAGCAAGACTGAAGCACCAGTTTCTTAGGGGGTCCTCTCATTGGTGGTGGTGTTGGACTATAACAGCCATTTTCTCATTTCAAGCAAGGTAAGAAAAACATACCCTGTCCAGGAAAACCAGTGTAACACATGTCTCAAAGCAGCTAATTTTGAATGGGCCTCAGAAGTTTCTACCTTTCTAGAATGTCCATGTGTTCTCAGAGGGGTAGACAAGCATCTCTTCACTGAACAGAGGCTGTGACATCTGCCACCTCCCGTTCCTGCTTTCCAAAATGTCTCATTCATGCAAGTGGGTTTTATCAAAGGGACAAGGCCTCTTTGAGGACACCAGGAAATCGGCGGGGCCCTTTCTCTTGTCACCGTGATGGGGGAGGGACCGACACATTTGTCAGATACAACTCAGGAACTCCAGGACAGTCTCTCATCACAAAGAATCACTCCCCATCCCACGTGATTTCAAATATCCTCCTTGACATCTGTGTAGGAGAAAATCTGCTCACTTTCACCTGAGCCTGAACCCAACTCCGTTTGACATGTAAGCTGTGTGCATTTTTTACATGGATTAAAAGGCACTGGATCTCTCAGGAATCAACCACAGCAGACATCAAGAAAAGACTGTACTTTGATTTGTCTGGAACATTTCCAAGAGCCATTGTCCAGCCTGGACAATCCGGACAAAAACTCCATCACCTTCCAGGTGCTCAGCCGCTGACGCCCATCCGGCTCCTGTCTGCGTTCATAACTGTCAAATTTGTGATGGTTCCAGGATTGGAAACAGGCCAGTGTGTGACCCCTTACAGGGGACTGGCAAGGGGTTTCTTCGGGGATAGGCAGGGAAAGGAATGCTGGAATTTACCTTAGGTTCCCCAACATTTAAATGTACACCCAAAGCACCCAAAGTTTAGTCCAAGAGAGAAAAAAGTCCATGTATTATAAGTTCCCTCTGGGGATGGGATGGGGTCAGTGTAATTAGAAATCAGGTCCTATGGTCCCAAGTTTTCCAGCATTCTGTCTTCTGCACCGAGAAGGCCTGAGGCTCACCAGAGACCTCCCCAGGCCGGCATATCCTGGCAGCTGACATCCTGGCCCTTCTCAGCAAGCTCTCTTCCTAGTCAAGGTCAAGTCCTACATCCCCAGCCTGAGGGGGTTTTGTGGCAACAGGTGCCCTGGCTCTGCCTTGCCGGCTGGAGGAAGCCTGTCACCGAGGCAGGGGTCACTGGCCCAGAGTCAGGGCCCAGCTCCCCGCTTTCCAGCAGGTGACTCTGGGCTGCTTCCTCACCCCAAGCCTCTTTTTCCTGAGGGAGGACAGGGTTGTGGTGGGGCTGGGGCAGTGTTCTGAAGGAGGGGCTCTCCCTTAGTACCGGTGACCCTCCCACTCCTGTATCTGAGAGTCCCCTGTCCTGGAGCAGGTCTGGTGATACTTTGGCCTCAAGTGCAGGGTGAACCCCTCCCTTCAATTTCCATCCCGAATGACAACCCATCTTGGGTCCCTGGCCCAGTTCAGAGGCCTCCTAACACCCCACTGGGGTGTCACTGGAAACTCTGGCAAATTTCTCACCCATACAACCCCAAAAGGGTGCCACTCTTCTCCGAACTCTTGTAGCATCCTGCCTGTCCTCAAGGCTTTTTGACTGGGTTCTCTCACCATGACACTGGGCTCTACGAGGACAGGGGCTCAGCCTCATTTCCTCCCATCCTCCCAGAGCCATGCACATGTGGGTACTTAATAAGTGCTCACCGTCTGGATAGCTGGGTGGCTGGGTGGATGGACCAACAGATCTGACAGCAAACTCAAGCCAGGTGAGAAGCCCCATGCGGTGATGCTGTTTTAGTGCAGCTCTCTCCACCCCCGGGGGCAGAAAGGGGCTCCAGCTCCTGCCTGCAGTTCAGACAGGACAAGCTGCTGATAGTTTGGATTCATCACATCTCAAACCATTTTTCAAACTCTTTCTTGGTCCAGCCCCTTAGACCCCTTGCCAAGCACTTTTCTCCTCGGGTTTTAAACCCCGGGGAAATGTTATCTGAATGTTTCCAACTCATTTATGCTCAGCTCATCAAAATGCTGTTTTATAAATGCTAGTTAAACTCCAAAAGTCTGGGGAAATTTCCCCTCATGTATTTATATCTGAAAAGCAGCCTGGGTCCTTCTGGTAAACAGAGGGCCCTGCCATGCTGCAGAGAGAGTTCACTCGCCTCCACGTGCCCCACGGCTACCTGCCCAGGCGGAGGTGCAGACAAACCCCAGCCATTGCAGGGCAGAAGGTCAGACTCAGCAACACCCAGGCCACCTCACCTCCACAATAGAGACATGATTCCTGGACCCAGGAGATCTGAGTCCCCAAAGGCAAACACTTTCATAAAGATTCCCCCCACCCCAGCAAGGAGTCCCCTGAGTACCCCACACTGGTGCGAGGGAGGGGGGCACTTCCCTAGGCACTAAGGCTAAGAGAGTCACAGCCTCCTCCTCCCTCTCTCCTTGACCAGGCTACGAGGTCTAACTGGGAGAGTGTGCCCTGTGCCCAGAGCCCTGCTGGGCCCAGGATCCCCTGCAAGAGAGGCCAGCAGTGTCTAGTGGGAGCTGCCCTCCTCACCACGTCCAGCTCACTCACCATGCAGCCTGGAGTCCGAGAGCCATTCTACACGGTCTGCCAGAATGCCCCCTCTCCGCTGTGTGGGCTGTTCCCTACCACTTATAACTCCTCCAAATAAAGATGGAAATTCCTTCCTGACCCCCAACCCTTCTCCGTATTTACCTCCATGACCCGTTCTAGGAAGGGGGAACACCAGAAATCTGAAAATCACTAATCACTAACACTGAACACAAATTCAATAGAGAAAAATCAATGAAACAAAAAGCTGGCTCTTAGAAAAAAGATCGATAAAATTGACAAACCTCTAACAAGACAGACGAAGAAAAAAGAAGATACAAAATACCAATTTCATTAATGAAACAGGATAAAACTATAGATACAGCAGACATTCCATGGGTAATAAGGAAATACTATGAACTACATTACATGGATAAATCTGACAACTTAGAACCTGAACCTGTTCCTTGGAAATTGCCAATTACCACAATTCACCCACAATCAAAGAGGCACTTTCAATGTCCCTGTACCTAATATGTAAACTCAACTCATCATTTTAAAACTCCCTACAAAGAAATCTCCAAGCCTAGATGATTTCACTGAAGAGAATTTTAACTGATGTTTAAAAAACCCTTAACACAAATTTTATACAATTTCTTCCAGAAAACAGAAGAAAAGGGACCACTTCCCAATTTATTTTACTACACACCAATCAGAACAGCTAAAATAAAAATAACGACAATACCCAATGCTGGTGAGAGTGTAAAGAAACAGGATCTCCTACGTTGTTCATGGGAATGTAAGATGGCACAGGCACTCCAGAGACTAATTTGCTAGGTTCTGAAAAAGCTAACCTCACCTTATACCCCAGCAATTGCAATCCTGAGTGTTTATCTCAGAGAAATAAAAACGTAGGCCTGCACCAAAACTTCTACACAAATTCTTGTTTTTGCTTATTTATATATAACAGTCAAAAACTGGACACAACCAAAGTGTCCTTCAGTGGGCAAATGGCGGAACAAGCTTCGGCACAACCATGCTATGGACATGCTAGTCCATGTTTTCCAGAGAGATAGACATATACATAGAGAGAGAGAGGGAGAGAGAGAGAGATTTTAAGGAACTGGATCATGGAATTGTGGAGGCTGACAAGCCCCAAATCTGCCGAGTAGGCTGGCAGGCTGGGGACCCAGCGAGGAGCTGATGGTGCTGATGGAATCTGAAGGTGGTCTGCCAGCAGGACTTCATCACCCTTGGGAGAGGTCAGATTTTATTCTATTAAGGCCTTCAACTGGCTGGAGAAGGCCCATGGACATGATGGGAAGTAATCTGCTTTACTCAAAGTCTACTGATTTAAATGCTAATCTCATTTTTAAAAACATCACAGAAACATCTTTCCAGTATTCCAGGAATACTGTTTGACCAAATATCTGAGTCCCATGACCTAGTCAAGTTGACACATAAAATTAACCATCACAATGGAGTAACCCTCAGCAATAAAAAGGAACAGACTGGGTACATGTGATGACTGAGATGTCACTGAGGCATTCCTCCGAGTGAAAAAATTTAGTTCCCAAGGTTACATAATCTATGATTCCACTGATGTATTCTTTTCAAAATAACACAAATACAGACATGGAAACCCAATTAGCGGTTGCTGGGAGTTAGGGACAGCCAGGAGGGACAGGAGTGTTTCTATAAGGGGAAGAGCAAGGGGGATCTTTGGGGTGAAGGAACAGCCCTGTGCCTGGATTGGGCTGCTGGGTTCAGGAATCTGTGCACGTGATCAAACCGCAGACGGATGCACACCTCGTGCCAGGCCAGGCTGCTGGTTTGGCTTTCGTGCTACAATTAGGTGAGATGGGAGCAGTGGGGTAAAGTGGATGGAGGATACACGGGACCTCTCTGCACTGTCTTCGCCAAGTCTTGTGAATCTATAAAGATTTCAGAATAAAATTTGAAAAAAAAAAAAGAACTAGAGGGATTTATACCAAAGATTCAGTATGCAAATTCTCAACAGTAAACATGTGTTCCTCCAGAATATTACAAGTTTTTTTCCATCTCCTTTTTCTTTTTCTTTTCTTTTTTTTAACAAGAATGTCCAAAACGTTTTCCTCGGGAGGAATTTAGACAAGCACCGGTTAATGCGGTGATGAAGCCTGCTGATAAATGGGGGGAGGCAGCAAGGAGGGGGGTAAGCCTAGAAGCAAGCGATAGGTGCCCTCTGCCCGGACTCCGAGGAGCCACAGTGGTGGCCAGACCCTCCCGGTGTCAGGCCCCTGCAGGGAGTGTGAACCGTGCACTCTCCTGTCCACCCTCTGCTTCAGTGCTCCTGGGGGGGGGGGGCAGGGGCTGCACCTGGGAGAGCAGTGATGGACCAAAGGCCCACGGAAAGCAACCGCTTTGGAACCAGGATCTGTACTTGTCCATTTCCTCACCTTCCTCAGGCAAACCAACATCCTTTTCACTTCTATCTAAGCCAACAGCTGTAAATAAATAAGCACGACTGTCTGCAAAGGCCCCGCAAATCTGTGTTGGTAGGTTCTGTTCATATGCACATACTGAGCCCTGCAGATGAACAACCCTTCTTACAGCAAGTTATTTATAAACATCAGTGGTGACGATTGAAAATGAATATGCAATTTATTTTGGAAGCCACGTAGATTCACTTAAGCTCTTTAGTTTTGGGACCTAACAGCCTTCAAGTTGCCTTTCAAAGAGTACTCTAAACTAAAAATAAGGGTGATGTAGACAGGACTTTAGAGAGGTCTAAAGGAGCTGCCAAATAAGAGGTCAGCAACCTATGGCTTCTAGTCCAAGGAGAAGGACAGGTGTGGATGTCATGAGCTGGGCTGGCCCATGGGAAGACAGCCCCCAGGCACTCACTTTGCCTGTGGTGGTCCCCAGTCCCTTTCCTGGCAGCCTCACCTTCCTGTCCCCACCAAGATCCTCCTTCCCCTCTGACCTTGTCAGTCAGGTGTCTGCTGACCTCCCGGGCTTCCATACATTCTGCTGGGGCTTCCTCTCCATACCTCCTTCTTCTGTAAGCAGGGTTTGGCTGGCTCTGCCTCCTGCCTGTGGTTATTGTAACTAACTCCCCAGACCATCCTGGGTACACAGTACAAGCAATTCACTTCACATTAGATATTTCCCTCTCATTAAAAACATGATTTTTCAATGGCTGCTAACACTGCAGGCACCGTCTGCTGACTAGATGTTGGCATTCAAGCTGGCAGACCTCAAAGTTCTCCTGGTCTCAGGTCCTTCCAGCAGAGATCATACGCCCACGTGTGGCCATTTGCAGGCACTGCATGTAGTACACAAGACCCCCCAGCAAAGCTACTGTTTTGAATCTAAGCATCGAAATATTAAAACAAGATAGCCACAGAAAGAGAAAGAAGAAAGAAAAACACAGCCCTACGTTAAAAGATATTGTGGCCCTGAGGCCTCCTGGCCTTTAGCCCAAATGTACCTGCCCCTGGGTTATTTCCATCCAATTTAGTTCAGATAATAGAGGAACAAATTCACTTTCTTTCCTACACGAACAGCAATAGACATCCAGCCTGCGGACCCAAAAAGACGACATTATAGGGTCCTTAAATTGTAGATATTTTTAAATAATTGTGTTTACTCCACATAAGATGTATTTATGCACCCAGTTCCCAAAACAAAATAAAAAGTAATTCAAGTATAAAGTATTTAAAATAAAGCAGTTTCTTATCTATTTAAATAGATACCATAATATTAACATTATCGTCACAAAGTTGCTCGCCTCTTAGGAATCTGTGCTGGTAAGGGGGAGGGCCAACGTTTTAAATCCTCATGGCAGTAATCAGACGGAAACCCTCTTCGCGTACTCCACCTCCACCTACGTCTGTAGAAGAGAAACGACACATTCCCGCCCTGTGCGGGGCTCTCTTCGAAGCTTCTGAGAAGGTGGACAATGATGGGAGCCTTTCTGATGCCCATGTCCTAGCTCCTAGGTGCTACACAAACCACTTTCGTGGAAAACAATCACCAGCCCCTTGCGGCAGTATTTTTGGCTCAAAATGGCAAAGGGAGAGATGCATAGCTGCAAAATATGAGAACTCAGTTTCCAAAGTCCAGAATAGTGTATGTAGGCAGCAAAAAACATCGCACAGTGACGGTCCCTGAGCCCCCTGGCCTCCACATGGGCATCTCCTCCTGGTCAAGCGTGAGAAACCCACCGCCCTTCCATCACTGGCCATTCCTGGGAGCTTTCTCACCAGCTCTTCCCAACCCCATGCCTGCCAGTTGAACTGGGCAGCAAAACTGCAAAGAATACCTCCCGTCCGCTATGCACTTCCAGAAGCTTGCATTCCTTCAAAGCGTGGGATCTGAGTCCCTTCTTTTCTGAGCAGGGAGGGCTTGGGAAACGCTTACAACCAAAGGCATCCACCAAAACATCGCACCTGGTTTCCAAAACGAGGTCCTAAGTGATGCGCTTTCCACCTTGTTGTGAGACTCCTGCGCCCTTCGGCCTCCATCACCACCAGCCTCTGTGCCTCCCCGGCTGAGGTCCAGACACCATGGAGCTGAGGCGGGCCAAGGAGGCCAAGGCAGCCCCTGGGCACGGAGGGAAACTCTTTAGTGGGTGTTGTCACTCCTAAGAGTGTTTCGGTTAGTCAGTGCTCAAAAAAACTTAAATTCCCCTGAAATCTTACAGCTCGTACATGAAAGAAACTTGATGAGGATAAGGACTGAACAGCCCAGAATCTGCAAAGTTCACAGCTCTGTGGAAAAGCTGGACTGGAGACCATGGTTAGTGCCTGAGCCACACTGGAGGCTTACGAGCTCACTGCATGAGCCCAGGCCTGGGAACGGCCAGGGGTGGCCGGGCTGCTACATCCTGTTTGGAAGGTCACACCTTGGCCCAGGATAGAAATGCGCTGTCAGAGAGGCGGGTTCTGCTCCAGGTGTGCCTGCCCTCTGGAAAGAAAACAGGGAAGAGCCCTGGGCCTTCCTCCCAGTGGGGGAGACACGTGGCAGGGTGTGGGGGTCTTGGAAGAGAGAACATTAATGAAAACACGGTGACTACATCCCCTTGGTCAATGTCGTCGATATGACTTGTCAGACATGACATGGCCCATCCCTGGAGGTGGGTCAGCATGCTGGGTGGGAAGAGAGTTTGATCCCAGCACTGCGGGAAGTGGGGGTTGTCTGCCCCTCAAGATGGCCTTGAGAACAGAGGTAGGAAACCCCAGACACCATGCGAGCAGATTTTAGGTGCAGTGGATCCACCATTGTCTCCAGCACTGCGCTGAGGTGGCTGTCACAGCTCTGGCTCTCTCTCTCCAAGGCGAGCTCCCTGGCCCTCAGGAAGGCAGGCCTGAACAGCAAGAACGCCTCCCACACACCCCACCCCGAGGCCTCCCGCCTGTGCAGAGAGGGGCTCTGGCTGGGCCAGGAGGGTCTGCCTGCACCCTGGGTTCCTCTCTCCGGAGCACACAGTCCTTTGAGGACAGGAGGCTGGTGGACTCTCCCCTGGCCACGCACCGCCTTGCACAAAATGAAGCCTCGTCCTGGCGGAGCACTGCCTGTCGGAGAGGCAACGCCTTGGTCATCTGGCACGAGGGAGAAGAAAGGCCGCACACGGCCCGCAACCGCGAGGATGGGGCAGCGTGACCCAAGCAGCGAAGCCCAGCCAGACACAGCCTGGTTCCCTGGGAGCCGGTGGGAGAGGAACGGGTCGGGCTGCTTTGTGCACTCTCCTTCTCTGCAGGGCCCTCCTCTAGGCCCCAGCCCTCCGTGATGTGTGTGCGCACCTGCCCCTAGATGGGACGGTCAGGCTGGGCAGGAAGGCGGCGAGCAAGGGGCAATTATGTTCCTGAAACTCCTGCCAGATGGAGAACAGAAAACCAGGACTAGATTTTTAAATAAAACAATAAACACTTGTCTAGTCTTGGCAGCTTCTGAGGATGGCTGCTCCGCCCTTTCCCAAGACGCCCTTTCCCAAGACCCCCTTGGGGCTCCGGGCAACTTGACAGCCGCCCATTTGGATGTCTTGTCCTTGTGGGTAGCCAGCAACAGCTACATTCTTTCAGCCCTGGTACAGTTCCCCTTGCACAGCTGGTGCTCAGTCAATGCTGGGCAAACCTAGGGAAATCTTAGCAGTAGCTCATATGGATTTTAAGACTCTTGTCCACCTCTGACCCTAAGCCTCTAGGTCTCAGGGTTTCCGTGATCCCCACCAACATAATAGATGCTTCCCAGGAGGCCAGAAGGCTGAGCAGAGTCCTGTTTGTTTGCATGCACCCAGCAGGGCTGGCACGTCACCAAGGAGCCTCACCCACACCCTCTGGAGCCTACCGGCAGCCCCAGATGCCTTCTCCATGCCAAAAGCCCCAAGCTCTCTGCACAGTGGCTCACGGTGGCTTCATTAGCCAGGGTGAGGCGCCTCCCTCGGCCACTGTCCACAGGCCTCACACATCCCTTTATTCACAAGACAAATTGCTCCGTCATTTGCAGCAGCCAGATTCCCCCCATTGCTGAGGGTTCCTGTACACCCAGCTCCAGCTCACTTCCCACGGGCCAGTCTGCCCCCAGCCCCAGAGCCCCACTTGAAGTGCTCATTCATTCACAATGCCGGGACTCCTATCTGCCCTCTTGCTTACTCCACCCCACGTCCCTCCAATAATTAAACGTGGGAGGAGGAAGAGGGAAAGTGGGCCCTGAAAGGGACAGTGCCCTGCCCAGTACCACCACGGACCTCCCAAAAGAAGAAAATGGAGTCACCCAACCAATGAACTGACTGCTGTGTGCCTGACAGGTTCAAGGACAGGGCACGCAGCAGGAAGAGAGCAGAGATGACCTGCACAATAGTTTCTCCCAGCTGCACCCCTGGCGCCTCCTGGGGAGTAGCCGGTTGCAGAGCTCTGTCAGCCATCTCCCTCGGAAATGACCCCCTGGTGACATTCATTTCTAATAACCCCAGCATTTGACTCACCCAGCAGCCGTGATTCTTCCTGCCAGCTGCAGTGCATGGTGAGGCAGCAAGTCTTTGGCGCTCCCAGCCACAGGAGGGAAAGTCCAAGCGCCCCATGACTTCCAGGAGGCCCTGCAGCCTTGAGATCTGGCTCCGTGGCAGAGGAACATGAAGGCAGGCACTGGGCATTTGCTGTTTGGCAGCCCAACCACCTGCTCCAAGCTGCAGGACTCCAAGTCTGAAGGTCACAGTCACAAATGTAATGCGGGGCCAGCCAGAATGAAGTAAAAGCAGGACATTTGGGGCCACCTTTCCTCCTGGAAAAAAAGGTTCCTGGACTACATTTGCCTGGCAGAGCCCGGCCACTTCCAGTCCCAAGGCAAGGGCCCAGTCTGGTGCCTCCCTTCCCTTTCATCCCTGAGAATAGAGCAGATTTGATTGGAGTCAAATATTCTCATTTCTGAAGGTCTTGGCAGCAAAGCCTGGAACTCTTCCTTCCAGGCCTGAGGACTGGAGGGAAGCAGTCGGCCCCTGCAGCTGAGGAGGCAGAGCTCTTTTAAGTCTCCCGGTACTGGACATACAGAATGTGCACACTGAGGTGTGTGAGACAGGAAAACCCACAGCTTCTGGCCGCCTGGCTGCTGCGCCAGGTAGGGAGAAAGTCCAAAGCAGTGTTTGGACAAATGCACAACTTCTATTTCCATCCAAAACGTAACAGCACTCAAGGTGAGAACTGTCAGCTCATCCAGGAGGCGCGGGGAAGACAAAGCCAAGGTCAGAGCACACGTGCTTGCTTCCACAGGGGGATTAGCCCCAGAGGGGCCTGCAAAGGCTTCCCCCACCTCCTCTCATTACGGACATAACAAGGACCTGAGTTTTAAGGCTCAGTATTTGTGCCCAGGGATGCCTGAGCTAAAGGGCTTGCCAGCTGCTCCTTATTTTGTTACCCACTTAGTGTCAACCAAACTGGGTGGCCACCTGACTACAATAAGCAGCTAAGAGCAGGGAGGCACTCTTTCAAACAGACACCCAAACACCTGTTTCTCTTGTTAAGTAAAAACAATAATCACAGCAAAACCATGACAGATAACCACAAATGACCTGAGGATCTCTGACTCAGCCCCCAGCCTGAGGACGTTGTGACATTCCACCAAGAGCCATCAGCCACCTGCAGAGACACCGGAGCTGCACTTAGGCAGCCTTTCATCTCCCCAGCTTGGGAATTACCCACGTGTGCAGCTCCCAGATGGTCCCCTGCCTCCACATTAAAGAACTGAGTGAAAACAATAACAAAACCCACCTTCCCCCAAGCCCGAGTGACTAAGAAAAGCTGGCAGGGACCCTCGCTCAGACCATAATTGTGGGAAACCTCTTGCAAAAGTTTTCTCTTCAAGATAAACTGTCTGTTCCCAGTAGCCAAGGGCCACACCCGCAGAGCACAGAGCGGGTGAGAGAATTCCTTTAAGAAACCTCGAGAAAACATCGGGAATGCTCGAGCGCTCTTCCGTGCCCTGGGAACAGCTGTGAAGAGTTACACCCTGAGAGAAATTTTTTTTTTTTGGTCTTCATTATAAAAAAATACATACAGCCTCCAGGACAGGCATAACATAGGCACATGTCCGGCCAATAGGTTTCAGCTCCGGGCAAGTTCACTATGGATTCAGTGTGACCAAAGAAATGATAGTAGAATGTTTTTGGGGTGAAAGGGTTATACCCAACTTTATTTCCATGGCGGCAGGTCAGTCACTAAAATCCTGTTCACTCAGAACGAGTCTGCACGCAGCAAGCCAGTCCCTGCCTCTGGGCCCCTGTCCTCGGCGCTGCCACCACTCCAGCCTCTGCTCTGCTCTCCTGCAGCCTTGCAGCCGTGCCACCGTGTCACCCAGAGCACTGAGCAGGGCTGTTTTAGAGTCAATAACAACGCATAGCACACACGTGTGTAGTGAGCTAGCTGACCAGAGCCAGGTGAGAATGCTGTCCGCAGGAACTGTCATTTTCTCCACAGCACAATTCTGGAAACCAGGCTTATTAAGCTCCACATCACCCTGGGACTCAGTGACCTCCTGATTACCAAGGTCATCAGGCAAGACCCTGTCCTTGCTGGCTGATGGCCACAAGCCAAGCTGTCCAAAAGAGCACAGGGGTCAGAGAGGCCCCATCGCCATCCCAGAAATGCAGCCAGTGTGAATGTTGCCATGCCCTGTGGCTCAAAGCTGAGGTCAAGTGGTCACACCTGGCAGGAACCAGGCCCCGGGCCACAAGCCAGAGCCTGCCTTCCTAAGGCTGGGCTGCAGGGGGCACTGGGCGAAGAGGTTGCCTGTTCCCAAGCACTGCCCTGGGTGGGGGCTGAGGCCCTCTGACCCCAGCAGAGTTGCCCCTCTGGGCCTGACATAGCTCTGAGGTCACAGCAGGGCCAGGAGAGAGGACGGCCTCCCTCTGCCTGCCCATGGCCCACCACCCGCCTTCTAGCTCCTCCATTTATGTTCGCTGCCCCAGGTACACCGGCGACTCCTTGGATGGCCTGGTGCCCAGGGGAGCCTCTGTCCCTGAAAGCTGACCTGTGGGCATCCCAGCCAAGGGATCAAAAAGGGTTCAGAGGGGACACAGGACAGGAATACGAAGGGTCTGCCTGGGGCCCCAGGGTGACGGGGGCTGGGGTTTCAACCCCATGTGTGGGAGCTGCCCCTGGTGCCTGCGGTTTAAGCAACCTCTGCGGGCACAGGACAATCTCTCTGCTCAGGGAAAGCATCTCCCTCTGAGGGCCCTCCACATCCCGGAAGTTCCCATTCAAGGCACCCCAAAAGATTCTAAGTCGTTGCTTCTGTTCTCCTGTTGATTGCTCTGAGATGAAGCCCGAGAAAGCCGACACTCGCCCAGCCCCTCCTAAGCCCTTCACCACATTTCCAGTATGAGGTCATTCCAGCTGAAAAGGGGGGCAGTTCCGCCCCCCACCTACAGCGTGGGACCTGCCGCGGAGTGGGATGATAATGCACGCGGCTACTTGAGGGCAGGGGTGGGGCCCCCCAGTCCAGCCCCAGGACACAGCACAGCCACTGTTTCTCTGATGGCCCTGCTGGCACCCGGCCCAGGTCAGCAGCCTGGAGGGACAGGAGTCTGGAGGGCCTCAGCCCCGGGCGGGCCCCAGCACCTGGGCAACTTGGGGAGAAGGTGGTGGGGGAGGTCTAGGCTGGGTGCACGCTGGCTGTGAAGATCGTGTTTTTAGCTAAGACATTTCTACAAATCTTTTTATAGGTATTTAAAAGAAAGAAACCTGAATTTGGGAATCACAATGTCCTACTCTTCTGGCACTCAGAATCTACCTCACCCTGAAGCTCTCTGAATGCCGCAGTTAACAGGAAAAAAGTCCCCTAAACCTAGAGAAAAGAGAAACATCACCTCAGAAAGCCAATACCCCTTCCCTGGACTCCGTCAGGACTGCCTTCACAGAGTCCGCCGACTTAGAATGATGTGTGAAGTGACCGTTCCGACTGGCTTGCAGGGAGCATCCAGGCCGGGCCTGAGGGTGCCCGGGACGTGCTGGGGGTTGACCAGGATCAGAGAAAAAGGCAGAACTCCCAGCAGCCGATACTCAGGGTCAGCAGGCTCACTGGACATTCCTTATTCCTCGAGTGATTTATACAACTTTGACCTAACATACAGAGTTGTTAAAGCCTGCATACCTTAAAGGTGAAAATAATAAAGACTTTATCAAGCCGCGAAACTGTGTGGAATGTTCCAGAAAAGAATTCCTTCCCAGGCATCATATTATTATGGTTGTGGTTTCCACTGGGTAAGACATAAATTCCCAACATGCATTCATTTTCTTCCTCCTGTTTGGCCTAAGCTCTCAAAGTGACAAGCCAAATCTTGACCCCTCTTTACCTGAGGAATAACAGCCAGAAAGTGAAATGCAGGGTGGACTCTTTCCGACAGCCCCAGCCAAGGCTGCTGACATGGGCTGCAAGCCTCACCCGTGTGTATTTGGAAGAAACATTCTGGAAGGCAGTTTGGCCATCTGAGTTCAGAGCCTTAAAAAAGAAGTTTATGCCCTCCCACCTAGCAATGACCCCCTGGCAATCCATAAGTGGGAACTCGTCAGAAACTTGGATTTAATCTGCAACGGTATTCCTTGAAGCTTCATATACAGTCATAAAAAGTTGGCACCAGCATATCTGTCTCAAAATATGGGAATTGTTATATAAATTATGGTACATCCATAAGATGGAAGAAACAGCAACAATTTCAAGATGGGGTTTTTCAAGACTACTTAATGATGCAGACACCGAGTTATGTCATGATATTAAGTAGAAAGCTAGAGCTATACACAATTATATACACAAATCCCAAAACGACAATAAAATTATATATGGGTGTGTAAGTGTAATACATATAACCGGAAAGAAATAGAACAAAATGTCAAAAGCAGCTATTGCTGGATGGTGAGATTATGATTCATTTTAATTTTCACTTTGTCCCTTCATTATTTTCTATACATTGCCCTTTTATTTAAGAGGCTACTGAATAGAAATTTCTACTGAAAATGACACGAAAAAAATTTCCCATTGTTTACGGTACAAGAGTGGAATAATGGGAAAATTTTCTACGTGGAACTTCAGTTAAATACTACCATGGGCTGGCTTTGCCCCTGCAGAGCCCAGCTGGGCATATGGTGCTGGCCTTTTATACTACTTCCATGGGGCAAGTGTGCAGGGGCCAAGGCTGGGCAGCGAAGGATCACAGTAATGCTTGAAACTACAATGAAATGGCTCAGTCCACCTAACTTAGAGCATCCATTTGTTTTTTGTGTCCTTCATGATTTTTTAATGCTGTAACAGGTCGCAGAAGGCCATACAATTACTCTGTTTACAGTGGGAGATGTACAAAAAAGTAGCGCCAGGTATCAGTCACAAGACACATGAGGGCGCTGGGGATGCTGATCACCTTGGTGCTGAGCGTGACCATGGCCACAGCCTCCCTGCTCCACAACAGCTCTGAGCTGTGGGCAGTTTCCCCTGGAGCGTCGGGGGAAGCTTCTAGAGCAGCACTGGCTGTTACAGAGAGCAGGCTGGACTGATGAGCCCAGAGGCAGCCGGGAGGAGGGCAGCCGGTCTCCCTGGTTCAGACCTCAACGGCACGGATGACAGGTCCCTGGCATGGCACCTGCAACTCTGCATAGTCGTCCACATGCCCTGGGCTCCCCCTCCCGGGGCTCTCCGCCCCCACTGCCCCCGCTCCCTCTGCTCCCCCTGCTCCCCTTCACACACTGAGATAGTAAAACCTGCTTCTCCCACGTAGGCCAAGGAATTTGGCTTCAGACTCCGGCCTGCCCCTGACCAACACCCTACAAGGAAGTCCTGGTGCAGAAGCCAAGCCTCCCCGGGAAAGATGTTCCGCACCCCACTCCTGAGCCTCTGGAGTAGGGGACACAGCTTTGAGAGGCAGCCCTGGACTGTGACCATGGGACAGGACAGTGTCCCAGCCCGCCTGGACGCTTTGGTCTGTAAAGGTGGCCCGGACTGAGGTGCTGGGGCCCTGAAGAAAGGCCACTTGGGACTCCTGCCACCAGGAAAATGTGGCAGATGCCTGGGCCTCCTCTGCTCTGTGGGCTGCAGTGTCTCCAAGTATGCTCTGATCACTGCCCTTCCAGAACTGGGGATTTGACAGTCACATGAGGTCACAAGTGAGGGCTTTGGAGAGTGAAAAAACTACATAAGTAGCTTTATTTATTTTGATTTTTTTAACTTTTTTTTTTAACTTTTCTCAAGCCACAGAAACTAATAAGCCTAAGGATATATAGTCATCAGTTACCCCAAGTAAGAGCTGAGGAAGCAAGATGGGGAGGAAGGGGTGTCAGGGACTGGCAGGAGCTGACTCTCCTAAGAGCAGAATCAGGGAGCAGGGGCAGGGGGACACGGTGGGGGAAGCTGGTGGAGGGCCAAGCTGTGTGACCCCGCCAAGGCCTTCCTTCCCAAGCAGGTACGAGCAGGGTCACCTTCGGGCCTTGGTCACCAACGTGCACTGTGCAGGCAACGATTTCCATGCCACAGGTTTGAGAGCAGGAAGGACACCTAACTTAGGCCAGTACCCAAATTGCACCCCCATCACCCCCATGGCCACAAAAAGGGGGTTTCATGGTCCAGAAGTGAGGGGAATGTCTGCCACACCTCACCAGGCATCTCCAGAGCCTGTAACGTGCTAACATGTTTTGTAACTGAAAGAACATAGAGGCCAGTGTTTTTCGGACACACTTGACCAAGGAACCTTCTCAGGGAACACAATTTTCTGTTCCCCATTGCAAAGAAAAAAGGGAAGCTAAGAGGTTGAAAGACTTGCCAGAGGTCACACGGCCAGTTCCGCAAGAAGGCAGGAGCAGCCCCCAGACTTTTCCCTTCCGAGTCTCCTGACCCCCCACTCTCCACCACATCCACCGCATGCAGCCTCCCTTCCACACCACCCCAAATGCATCTAGGAAGGCCTAAACCATGTGTCCCAATGCTACATATATATATTGATCATCTGTTGTTTGAAGTTGCACTGTAGCTCACTCTGGTATTGACTGAAGAGAGCCTAGCCAAAACAGTGCACTCTTTAAGCCACTGTGGAATCCCTCCCACACCCAGCTCGGGAAACCCCCCAGCACTCACCCTCAGTGGCTAACGGCAAGAGAGGGCAGATGAACATCCCCACACATGGTCCAGGGCCCAGGGCGGGTGCTGGAAGACTGTTTGCTTAGCACCCTTACAAGAAGGCTGGTTGGTGTGAACTTCTTATAAAAAAACTTGGCTAGGTATAAAGTACAAACCAGCCTGTCGTCTCCCCATCTCTCCTTTCTTTTATCTGGACCAGAAAGCAAAAAGGATTATAATATTTTCTTGTGGGGCAGAAACAAGCTTCCGAGCTCCTCATTGCTCCCGTGGTGGCCCTCAGACTCAGGACCACCAATCACTAAGAGGAAGAACACAAGGAGGAGAAAAAGGAAAGGGTCCAAAGGGTTGCTGGGCTGAAGTCAGGAGGGCAACAGTAAGAGAAGAGGAAAGACAGGGCCGAAGAAGAGCTCACCACCCACAATACTCCAGGGTGACATACAATATCAGGACTCCTCACCCAGCATGCCCATCCCTATCCTACCCCAGGGGAGGCTAGAAGGGAAGAGTAGGAGAAGGCAGATGGCTGTCACCTTCTGCCATCAATAGCCTCATCCCACAAGTGCCCAGTGCTTGTGGTGCAAATGTTATTCTCTTTGTGGACCAGGAGTGAGGAAGGTTGGTGCACCCTCAAGGGCAGATGGTCTCTGGTTTCTCCTGGATTGAGTGAAATGCCCTTCCTCAGCATCACCACAGAGGTGAAAGACCTGTATGCTGAAAACTAAAGAAATTGAAGATGACACAAATAAATGGAAAGATACCCTGCATTCATGGATTAGAAGAATTAATATTAAGATGTACATATTACCCTAAGCAATCTACAGATTCAAAGCAATCCCTACCAAAATTCCAAGGATATTTTTCACAGAAATAGAGCAAACAATCCTAAGATGTGTATGGAACCATAAAGGACCCCAAAGAGTCAAAGCAATCTTGAGAAGGAAGGATAAAGCTGGAGGCATCGCATGCCCTGACTGCAAACTGTGTTGCAAACTATAGTAATCAAAACAGTGTGGTAGTGGCATAGAAACTGACACACTGATCAGTGGAATAGAATAGAGAGCCCAGATATAAGCCCACACATATATGGGCAATTAATTTACAACAAAGGACCAAAAATATACAGTAAGGAACGAACAGCCTCTTCAATAAGTGGTGTTGGGAAAACCGAACAGTCACATACAAAGGAATGAATTTAGACTATCTTACACCACACATGAAAAATAAATCAAAATGGATTGAAGACTTGAATGTAAGACTTGACACCATAAAACTCCTAGAAAAAAACAGAGGTAGTAGTCTCCTTGACATGGGTCTTGGTGATTTTTTGGACCTGACTCCAAAGGCAAAATCAACAAAAGCAAAATAGTAAGTGGGACTGAAACAAACTAAAAAGATTTTGTACAGAAAAGGACACCATCAACAAAATGAAAAAGCAACTGACTAAATGGGAGAAAATATTTACAAATCATGTATCTGATAAGAGGCTAATATCCACAATATATAATGAGCTCATACAATTCAATGCCAAAAAAACAAAAACAGTTCTATTGAAATATGGGAGATCTACATAGACATTTTTCCAAAGAAGACATACAATATGGCCAACAGGCACATGAAAAGATGCTCAACACCATTAATCATCAGGGAAATGCAAATCAAAAGTACAACGAAATGACACCTCACACCTGTTACAATGGCTAGTATCAAAAAGACAAGAAATAACAAGTGTTGGCAACAATGTGGACAGAGAACCCTCGTGCACTGTTGGTGGGAATGTAAACTGGTGCAGCCGCTGTGAAAAACACTGCGGAGTTTCCTCAAAAGATTAAATATAGAACTATTATATAATTCAGTCATTCCACTTCTAGGTATTTATCTGAAGAAAACAAAAACACAAATTCGAAAAGATATGTGCACCCCCGTGTTGACTGCAGCATTATTTACAACAGCCAAGGTATGGAAGCAGCCAAGTGTCCATTGATGAATGAATGGATAAAGAATATGTGATATACACACAATGGACTACTACTCAGCCATAAAAGAGAATGAAATCTTGCCATTTGTGACAACACGGATGGAACTTGAGAGCATTATGCTAAGTGAAATAAGTCAGATAAAGAAAGACAAATATTGTATTATTTCACTTATGTGTAGAATCTAAAAAATAAAACAAAACAAAAGTGATAGATACAGAGAATAGATTGGTGATTGCCAGAGGAAGGTGGGTTTCAGGTGGGCAAAATGGGTGAAGGGAACAAGATGAACAAGCTTCAAGTTATGAAGTGAGTCCTGGGGATGTCTCACAGCATGGCGACCACAGTTAATACCACCATATCATATATTTTTAAGTTGCTAAGAGAGTAAATCTTAAAAGTTTTTATCACAAAAAAAAATGTATAACTCTCTTGGTGACTAGACTTAATGTTGTGCTCATTTCAGTGTATACAAGGATAGAATCATTATGTTGTACACCTGAAACTAACATAAAGTTATACGTCAATTGTACCTCAATAAAAAATAATAACAATAAACACAATCAAGCACCAGCACAAGTGAATGGGATAGGCACGATTATCGATCCCCATCTTAGAGATGAGTAAACCGAGACATGGAGAGTTTATGCTCCTTGCCCAGGGTCACACAGGTATAGTCAGGCTCTAAAACCTAGTAGTTTGGCTGTGAAGCCTGGGTTCTTAACCACAGCCCCTCAAGAAAATATGTGTTGGATAATCTGTAGGAGCCATCAACCAAGGCCTATTAGAAACCAACTTACTACAAAATATTGCACTATTTTGTGTATACCGAATGTCTTGCCTGAGGGGGGCTGCCCCCGGACAAGTGCACTCTGGATTCGGTGAGACCGAGTCACAACAATGGAAACTGAGGAGTAAAAGGGTTTATGCCCAGCTTTCTTCTCACAGTGGCAGGTGAGCACTGGAACCATCCCTGCCTCTGGCAAGTCCACAAACCATCCCTCTTGCCGCCTCCGTCCAGGCTCTGCCCTCACCTCCAGCCTCTGCTCTTCCCTCTCTTGCTCTCTTGCTCTCTTCTTAGACTCCCCTCTTAGCACCAGAGGAACTTTTTTTATATAGCAACCCAGGCAATAATGGCTTACTGCCAATGGGTGTAGGAGTATGCGCCTGCGCAATAGGCTAAGTATTACGTCATTGCCCGTATACAATGGATAGATTAGGTTAGAATCAGGTGAGGTTTCAGGTCGTGGAACTTGCATTTTTCCCTACACCAAATACACGCACTCCACCAAGGATACTGTGAGCTCAGTGCTGACACTTGGCACCAGTGTCAGGAAGAGGACGAAATAGAAAAGAAGGATAAAGAAGGACAGCTGTCCAGTTCCCACCCTAGTGATGGCTAGAAAGATCCCATTTGGGTAATAACTATGCCAACGTCATTCCGCACAGGCATGGAGGGAACTAACCAGCGATGTTGCAGCCCAGGGGGAAGTGCAGCCTCTGGGGGGCTAGATGGCAATTGAAATTGACTTTCTTCCTTGCATTTCCTGGGTTGGGATTATTTTCACTTACAGTGACTATGATATGCTTTTACAGAAATTGTTTGAAAATGTCAGAGTTTAATCCCTGTCCTCAGGGCTTTGCTATCAAGCTGGGGCAATCTGCCATAAGCTAATAAAAAGGAAAAGGTGGAAAGCACCCCCAGACCGGTGGGGAAGGAATCCCTGTGACCAGAGACTGGGGAGGATTCAGGAGCAGGTGAGACCTGTCCAAGCACACAGCGGGAGCAGGGTTTGCCCCGGCACAGGCCAGGGGCAGGACCCCCCCCCCCCCCCACTGAGTTCAAGAGGGCACCTGGGCCGTTTTTAAAGGTGAGATAAGTGGAAGGTCGGCTTTGGTGTGCTGTTTTTACTGAACTAAACATGTTGTAAATGATGCAAACTAGCATGCCACTCTCCGCTCATTTCTCAACCACTAGGAAACGGCACACCACACGGCCAGAAGCTTTCCTTGGAAGGTCAGGGTGCGGTGAGGGGTGAGGCAGGGCCTGGCTCCGTCATGGGAAAAGCACGGCATACACGTGGCTTCCCCCAAACTGAAACACAGTGGACGAGGTTCTGGGAACGAAAACCACAGGTGAGTCACTCGAGGGAAAGCATGTGGACGAAGTCTTCACTCTGCTTCTCAGACTTGAAAAGAACTTTCCAGGGAAAGGAAACTCTCACCCATCCCTCAAGTGGGGTGGCCACAGGCTCAGGCCACAAGTCCCACAGGAGTCCTAACACAGTCCTCAGGTGGCAGCTGCCCACAGCCCCGCCCACGGCCAACAAGGCCCAGTACCCTCTCCCCGTGAGCTGTTCTGGCCTCGCGCCTGCTGCACCGGAGCCTCCTGGCGCCTGATCTGCTGTGTGCTCTGCAGAGGCAGGGAGCCACCGGTGCTGGACACCGGCTAGAGACGTGACTAGCACCCATGCCATCTCTGTCATCACTCCGCTTAATAAAGAAAGTTGTTGATTCATTTGACAGGATTCCTAACAGTAAAAACACCCTTTAGATTTGAAAGGAAACCTTCATGTATAGCAATGTGAAGACACCTGCCAGGCCAACTCCAAATCCTAGCTCTTGGCGGCCCCAGTGCCCTGAAATGTGCAGCAGAACAGCCTCACCCTAGTGCTGAGGGACCGTGGGAATGGGCCAGATGCATAGGCTCTGCACAGAGTGAAATCCAGGGTGCAGTGGCAGATCACCAAAAGGTCTTGTCACCAAAAATGCCAGCAGCGTGGCTGGCAACAGAGGTGGACCATGGAAGATACGTTCCAGGCCATTTGGCCAAAACATCAATAGAGACCCCTGTAGACTTTGTCAAGTGCCAAACCAACGGTGTCTACAGCTCCTGCACTACAACAGCAGCCTAGGCGGGAGAGAGATGGAGGAGAGGGGGAAAGGGGGACACTTGCGGGCAGCCTGTCTCCCAGAATCTGGTCCCGGCTGTAAGGTGTCCTCCACAAGCCAACTAGCTACAATAGGCAGGTCGGGAAGGTTTAGCATATTTGACTGTGGGGCAGGAAATGCCTTGGGCCCCTCAGCCATCTCAGCTGGGTGTGTGGGACACCCTGGCGTGCAGTCCTTGCTCCCCCATGACCCTGCAGCCTCCCGGAGCCCTGCCAGCCACAGCCGCTCTGCAGCCCAAGCCACCTTTGGGGCCCAGGGCTATCCCTGTCTTCACCCCGAGCATCACCTCTCCTGCTTTCTCTTGCCCAGGGTTCACAGCTCCAAGTCCCTTGGCTGAAGGAGGGCAGAGGGCAGATCTCATTGCTCAAGGAGCAGGCACTTCCAGAAGACACAAGCTCTTAACCCAGGCCAAGGGCCCTGAGATGCTGGGCAAGCTTACAGTTCCAGTGCGTTTCCAGAGCATGCCCAACCTCTCCTTGGGGCCTCAGAGAGACAACCTGGTTACGGGGTGAGCCTGGGAGGAGAGGGAGAGGGAGAGCTCTTCTTAAGGAAGAACCCTCCTCTGGCTCCTCAGTGAGACCCTGAGGGGTCCAGGACCACAGCCAGTCACAGCCAAACATGAGCATCTAATTCTCAGCAGCTTCTAGCCCTGAGTTAGGGTTCCCGGATGTGGGAGCCTGGGGTCTGGAAGGGGACTCATCCAGGGAAACTTGACCCTCCCCTGGGCTTGCTATCCAGCTTCTCTTTATTCTCATACTATTGTTTTCTTTTTAGGTATTTATTAAACATTCAAGTAATGGATAAGTCCATACTCGTGCAAACCATACAGAAATCTATAAGGATATGCTAAGGCGTGGGCACACACACAGTAGTGCTGTCTTCTTACTCTAATTATTCTGGGAGAGGCCGAGCTGACCCAGAGGTCCCAGCTGCCTGCAGACAGCAACATCCAATGGGCAGAATGGGGTGGAGGGAGGTGGGAACCGGCACAGGGCAGCCCCGAGGAGACCAGGGAGGGCCTGAGGGCCAGAGGAAGTGGGTGCTGAGAACGCACAGGAACCCAGGGCCCTGAACTGCCCAGGCCTGGCTACTTGCTGAACCTCAGCCTCCATCACCCACTTAGCGTCTTAGGAATTAATTACCAGATTGCTCCAGGCAGAAGCCAGGAACTCAAAGAAGGCCACAGGCAATTTATGGAGGCCTGCAGAGCAAGAAAGCAGCGTTTGATGCCAAATGTCAGCAGAATTCTCAGAGGATGGATTTTGATATTTTAACACTTAACTAGAGCTCTGGCTGCATCTGAACTTACCGATCCTGTATAGCAGAACTTGGCTATAATAGGTTCACCAGTAATAGTTACATGATGGAACTACTTCAAGAGAAGCTCTGCTTTCTGAACAGTCTTTATCAATCAGTGGCTTGATATTTTTTAAAAATCAAAGAATATGAGAATAAGGCAATGCAGAGTTGACAACAAAGTAAGCTTATCATGAAAAAGCATCAGGAAAGAAATGGAAGAAAAAAATTACAAATATCATACGGAGTCTAACATTCTTTGAGTTTGTATTGATCTGGATTCTTTTCCCAGCTTGTGGAAAATTACTTGCCTTCCAAAATTACTTCACTAAAATGCAAAGGACAGTTTTGTAAAACAGGCTTACAATTAAAATTGAGGCTTACAACTGTCAATAATAAAGCCCATGCTAATGAAGAATACTAGCAAATGGTGAGAGGAATACTGACTTAGAGCTGAGTTACTAGGGCTTAAAGTCTTATGGAGAGAACTTGGGGGTTGCAGAATATGTCCTTTCCCTTATGTCGGGTCGACGGAAGTTTTAATATAGGATCGGCTTTGTGTTTTCTGAGGTACTTCAGATAGCAAGGAATGAACAGGCTGTACATACATGATAAATCGTGTCGTCTCATGAATACTTAAAATTTCTGGGGAAAAGTCTTTTCTAAAGCAAAAAATTTAAGTTCTCCTTTACTCTCAATTTTTGTCAGTGGCTTAGTGTGTGACATTCCAGAATGTTATATACTTGCATACATTTGAAATAAAAATTTGCAACATGTATCATTCCCCAACTTGCCTTTTTTATTAAACAGTTCATCATAGGGAACTTTTGATCCACTTTTGAAATAGAACACAATAAATTAAGCCATGTGAACAGCTTCATTTAAATGCTGGCTACTGTAGTACTTACTCAGAACCCTCGGGGGAAGTCACAACTTGCAGGTGTCCGGGATGTGGGTGGACTCACGCCGGAGGGCTGGGACCAGACTTTAGCTCAGAAATGACCAGGGGAAGATGAGAGGAAGCCAGATCACTAGGTGACCCCCTCTCCTGACAGTCTTGGTAATTCCCTTCAGGCCTGAGCCTTGACCTTCCCCAGGGAGGTGTCAGCTTCACTGATGCGCTGGAGACTGCAGGCCGGGCAAGTCTGAGTGCATTGCTGCACGGCCAGAGCTCTTTGAGAACAGAAAGCCCTCGCCCCTTGCATCTCCCCTGTTCTGAACACCTCACAAGGCTTTGTACTGAGTCTGTCTCAGAAGTGCTCTGCTAGCAGACTGCACTCTGGTCACTCACAAAGTCCAAGAGGCAGTTGAGGCAAGAGAAAAACAGGGCTGGCTTTCTAAGAACACCATGTACACCCTAGGGAGTCAGATGATGCCCTAAAAATAAAGTAGTTTGCCCACTGATTTCAAACCCCATTCCTGTGCATGAAGGGATGTGCCTCCTCGCGCCCCCTTTCATCCCTGGCAGCACTGCCTGCATGCACACCTTCCTCGGCACATGCTCCCCGAGCCATCACCCGCTACGGAGCTCCTGCCCAATCTGGGGTCACAAACCAATTTGGAACAAGGAAGTGGAACTCCCAGAGAGCCCCAGGCAGCCAGGTGAGCTGTCCCCAGGCATCCTGGCTTAGCCAGCTGCTCTTCTCGTGTGGAGCCAAGACTGGGAACATTCTCTTCTCCATCGACGCTCCATCCAGGTCTTCCTCTGAGGGCCTGCAGCACACACTCTGCAGCAACAATGGTAACGATGGCCTCCAGTTACGAGAATGCCCCCCACCCAGGAGCCACATACAGGCTCAATACTTTCTACATAATGCTTATGACAGCCTTGTAGGGCAGACATGATCATTTCGTTTCCACACAAAGCAACTGAGGGCCACAGGCACAGCTAACATTCCAGCCCCCACCCGACTGACATCCCAGCCCGGTGCTCAGCCATGTTGCTCTAAGACTTCCCTAAAATCTACCCCGTCAACCATAGAACTTACAAAGTCCAGCTAGCCCTCCTCATCGGGTGAGTTATTTCATCCTCTGAAAAACAGGAAAGACTATCAAAATGTAGCTCTGCCTTATCCACTGAATCCACAGTTTCCAAAACAGGGGCCTCATGGAACTCACTGATAAAATATGCAACTTACTAGATCATTCACTGGCTATGCCACCAAGCACTTGGCCTTCAAAGGTAGTGTTGGGTGAGGGCCTGTTAATATCCAAGTGGTTTACTGACAGGGGTCAAGCACACTTGGAGTCAACAGGGACTCACAGGACTGTCCTTTGCTTCATATCAGACCACATATTCCAACTCTTACGGAATCCACAGGGACCAGGGCTGCGAAACAGTCATCACTCCTTCAAGCCAGGCTCCTGTGGTCACCCTCTCGAGGGTGAGGGGGGAAAGCTCTCTTGTTCCCCGCGGCCCCCCTCCCCTGCTTTGGTGTGATTGGGTGGGAGGGAGAGGCCCTCCCTGTGGTCTGGCCTCAGGGTAGAACAACCACAAGACAATCAGACTGCCGAAATTAACCTCACCATGGCCCTGTTGCTTTTATGCTCAAAGAGCCTCTTTGTAGTGTTGAATTCTATTTGAAAAAATATCCTCATGCGTGTGTGTGTGTGTGTGTGTGTGTGTAACAGATACATATAGGTAGGCCCCAGGAAAGAGTGGGAAAGGTGAGAGAAACCAGTCCCACTGCATTTATCGCACTCTGTGTAAATTTTCACACTCCATTTGTGGTTCCTGTGAGAAGCTACCTGAACAGGTGGTTATTTCAAAATGGCAGCCTGCATCTCCATCCCTACCAGGGTAGTATTTTCCACAAAGCTGGTCAATGATATAAAGCCAGCCCTTTTGCCCTGAGGTAAACCACATGGTAGGTTAGAAACATGGCATGCAGGGATTTGCTCCTAGTAAATGCACCTTGTAAAAAGGAGCATTTTAAGTGAGACCCAGGAGGCAAATACCTTTAAGAGTTCACAATACTGAGAAAGAGAAGGTGTCCACACAGAGGAGCACTTTCCACAATTCCCTTTATATTCATGACAGACCGGCTCTCATATCAGAGTCCATCTGTGGACTCCCAGAGTAACCGGGCGGCCCCACCTGGCCAGCTGTCTGTGCTCAGCTCAGCCCCCCACCAGGGAAGCAGCCAGTCCTCCCCCAGCTGGCCCCACCTGGAGCTCCGACTTCTGCCCCCACCCCACCACCTTCTTCAGGCCACACGTTACAGCCAGAGAAACAAGTCCAATGCCCTCAGTTGAATTTTTCTTATGGGTGATTTTTTTTTTCAGTGTTTGGCTAATGGTTTTAGGAAATGAAGAACTGCTTTCAAAGGTGCTTAGAACAGAAAGCTGTTTCAACTTTGGACCTGAAAAAATACAAAATGAGGCCAGGTCTGGACTGCTGTGGCCCCCTCCCTACCTACTCCTTTCCCACCCTCCTCAAAGATAAAAGGATGCCCTTAGGGAGCAGGCCCCATGACTGCAGCACCCGCCGATGTCTCCCTCCCAGAATGACACTGCACAAAGCAGTATATTGTTTTGTTACATATAATGTTTTTTCTGGTCTAACACTGAAAGGACATGGGAGTCCTCCTATATCCTTCTCTCCAACTTTTGGGTAACATTTTTCCAGTTTTTTCCACAGCGGTTTTCTTTCATTTGTATCTACACCTCCAGGAGGTAAATAAGGAGGTACATTTCCCACATTGGCCCTTAGGGAAAAACTAAGCCCCTCAGGGATGAGAAGTTATTTTCAACCTCAGGGTGAAATCCACATGAAGCTAGAAGTAGAGACCCTCCCGGGGGTGCCAATCCCAGAGAAGCAGAGCCCACCGGGCCTCTGCAGGGCATCACACAACAGCCCTGCTAAGGCCTTCTGCCTCCTAATTGATGTAAGAAAGTACATCCAATTCCCAATCGGGAGCACCCACCCCACAGGCACACTGCAGGATCAAGCAGAGAAGCCCTCAGACGCAGGTGGAGAATGAGTCTTTGCAGAGCGTACCCTCCCATATTCGTGACAGACTTGGTGGGGCACGGGCCAGGGCCTGCTGCTGGATCACGTCCTTCCTGTTTTAAAGACAATTTATTAAAAGAAAACAGGAAGGGAATGGGCAGAGTGAAATGGCTGGTCTGACTTGAACTGACAGAGTGAATTAACATTGTCTCCCCACCTTGTGACCAATACTCCATGAGAAATGCATGCAAACAAGCAGAAACGGGGAGGGAGGAGATGGTTTTGGCCCTTTGCGTATATGCTTTGCGACACTGACGACATGTTGCAGGCTTGGGTGTTCACAGTGAGCTCACCAGGATTTTTACCTCCTCTGTCAAAGCATCACTTTCATATATCCAAGCGCACTTGTTCAACTCATTAATGAGGGAGCCAAGCGGACGGCACAGCTGCTTCCCAGAGCTTAGAGGAAGAGGCCTGCAGAGGCAGTTGGGAGAAGAATGCTGAAATGAGCACTTCGTGCCTTTGTCCGCTCAGGCCACTGTAGCAAAACCCTGGCCCAGAGAGGGCTGTCTTCTCACTGCGTCCTCACAAGGCAGAAGCGCGAGGGAGCTCTCCGGGATCTCTTTTGTAAATTCACTAATGCTATTTAGGAGGGCTCCACCTTTATGACCTGATCCCCCCCAAGGGCCTCACCTCCTAGTACCATCACCCTGGGGCTTAGGATTTCAACATGAATTTGAGAGGTGGGCAACACGAATATTTGTTTCATTGCACTAAGTTACTTATAAAACTGGTTAGTATTGAGACTTCCAGGAAGATGGCAGCGTGAGAAGGGCAGCGGAAATCTCCTCCCAAAACCGTACGTATTTATGAAAATACAACAAGTACAACTATTCCTAAAAAAGAGACCAGAAGATACAGGACAGCACATAGCCTGCAGCTACACCTGAGAGGACTCGGGACCCGGTGAGGCGGGTAAGATACAGAGCCACGACCCAGCGGGACCCGAGCACTCCCCTACACCAGCACACTGGCGGGAGGAGAGGATTCAGAGCCAGGAGGGAGTGGAAGTAAACCTAGCAAAACAACCAGCCCTGGTGATCTGCGCTGGGAGCGCTGACACACATCGTGTGGTGCAGCGGAGATTGGAGAGACAGAGGGTGCAAGATCTAAGGGGGGAATGCACCCGGGTCCTAACAGCCAGATCCCGGGAAGAAAAAAAAAAAAAGGGAAGCGCGCAATTTTTTCAGCGGTCCTAAAGACACAGGAGCCCAGTGGAGAAGCCGGGTCACCCGGCACACTCACCCAGCAGGCTGGGAGTCCTGGGGAGTTTCGGACCGCTTAGCTGGCGACTGGGAAAGGGTGGCCACACTTAGACTTCCCACAGAGATCAACAGCCTCCCATTCGTTGCCGCCCTGGCCAGAGCTACAGACGGCCCTGTGGAGCTGCATGGCCGCAGCTGCAGAATAGTGAAGCAACACTGCCACCTACAGCATACCCACATCTACTCCGAGTGGGTGTTTTTCTTTTTTTGTTGTTGTTGTTTTGTTCTGTTTTTTTGTTTTTTCTTCTCTTTCTTTTTTTCTTCTTTTTTTCTTTTTGAAGTCTTAAAGAGCCCACCTGACATACATGGCAACTACCAGCGAACACTTCTATAGCCATGAAAAGACAGAGGAATATGGTCCAGACTAAGATCAACCAGACAACCCCAGAGAGGAAGCGTGAAGGGATGGAAATGCACAATCTTATTGAAAAAGAATTCAGAATAAAAGTCATAACCATACTGATGGATCTACAGAGAAATGTGCAAGAGCTGAGGGAGGAAGTGAAGGAAGTCAGGAAAGACAATGCAGAAATGAGACAAGCCATCAATGGGCTTAGCAGCACACTGGACGAGATGCAAGACAATGTTAATGGAACAGAAATCAGAGAACAGGAATACAGACCAGGTGAGGCAGAGAGAGATAAAAGGATCTCTAGCAATGAAAGAATATTAAGAGAACTGTGTGACCAATGCAAACGGAACAATACTCACATTATAGGAGTACCAGAGGAAGAAGAGAGAGAAAAAAGGGATAGAAAGTGTCTTTGAAGAAATAATTGCTGAAAACTTCCCCATACCGGGAAGGAAAAAGTCTCGCAGTCCATGGAAGCCCACAGATCTCCCAACACAAGCAACCCAAGAAAGACAACACCTAGACACACAATAATTAAAATGGCAAAGATCAAAGATAAGGACAGAGTATTAAAGACAGCTAGAGAAAGAAAAAAGATCACCTACAAAGGAAAACCAATCAGACTATCATCAGACTTCTCAACAGAAACCTTACAGGCCAGAAGAGAATGGCATGATATATTTAACGTAATGAAACAGAAGGGCCTCGAAACAAGAATATTGTAACCAGCACGATTATCATTTAAATATGATGGAGGGATTAAACAATTTCCAGAAAAGTGAAAGTTGAGAGAGTTTGCCTCTCATAAACCAGGACTACAGGATATCTTAAACGGACGGCTCTAGAGGGAAGCACCCCTAAGGCTAAAAAGATGTCACCAGAGAAAATAAATTCATAGCAAAGAAAGCAGACGATCCAAATACTAACTAAAGGCAAAGAATAAAGCACCTAGTATATAAAGAATGGAGGAGGAAGAATAAGAAGGGAAAGAAATAAAGAAACATCAGACAGTCTTTACAATTACTTAACAAGAAAGTTAAGTTAGATTGCTACATAGTAAAGAAGCAACCCTTGAAACTTTGGTAACCATAAATCTAAAACCAGCAATGGCAATAAGTACATATCTATCAATAATCACCCTAAATGTAAATGGACTGAATGCACCAATCAAAAGACACAGAGTAACAGAATGGATGAAAAAGCAAGACACATCTATATGCTGCTTACAAGAGACTCACCTCAAACCCAAAGATATACACAGACTAAAAGTGAAGGGATGGAAAAAGATATTTCACGCAAACAACAAAGAGAAAAAAGCAGGTGTTGCAGTACTTGTATCAGACAAAATAGACTTCAAAACGAAGAAAGTAGCAAGAGATAAAGAAGGACATTACATAATGATAAAGGGGTCAGTATAACAAGAAGATATAACCATTATAAATATATATGCACCCAACACAGGAGTGCCAGCATATGTGAAACAAATACTAACAGAAGTAAAGAAGGAAATAGCAATGTATTCATTTTAGGAGACTTCAACACACCACTCACTCCAAAGGAAAGATCAACCAGACAGAGAATAAGTAAACACACAGAGGCACTGAACAACACACTAGAAGATATGGACCTAACAGACACCTACAGAACTCTGCACCCAAAAGCAGCAGGATACACATACTTCTCAAGTGCACATGGAACATTTTCCAGAATAAACCACATACTAGGCCACAAAAAGAACATCAGTAAATTCAAAAATATTGAAATCCTACCAACCAACTTCTCAAATCACAAAGGTATAAAACTACAAATAAATTTTAGAAAGAAAACAAAAAGGCTCACAAATACATGGAGACTTAACAACATTCTCCTATTTAATCAATGGGTTAATGACCAAATCAAAACAGAAATCAAAGAATATATGGAGACTAATGACAACAACAACACAGAGCCACAACTTATGTGGGACACAGCAAAGGCAGTTCTAAGAGGAAAGGATATTGCAATCCAGGCCTATTTAAAGAAGGAAGAACATTCCCAAATGAATAGTATAAAGACACAATTACTGAAACTGGAAAAAGAAGAACAAATGAGGCCCAAAGTCACCAGAAGGATGGACATAATAAAGATCAGAGAAGAAATAAATAAAATTGAGAAGAATAGAATAATAGAAAAAAATCAATGAAACCAAGAGCTGGTTCTTTGAAAAAATAAACAAAATAGATAAACACTTAGCCAGACTCATTAAGAGAAAAAGAGAATCTACACACATAAACAGAATCAGAAATGAGAAAGGAAAAATCATGACGGACCCCACAGAAATACAAAGAATTATAAGAGAATATATATGCTAACAAGCTGGAAAACCTAGAAGAAATGGACAACTTCTTAGAAAAAGATAATCTTCCAAGGCTGACCAAGCAAGAAACAGAAACACTAAACAGACCAATCAGTAGCAACGAAATTGAATCAGTAATCAAAAAACTACCCAAGAACAAAACCCCCGGACATGAAGGATTCACCTCTAAATTCTACCAGACATATAGAGAAGAAATAACACCCATTCTCCTTAAAGTTTTTCAAAAAATAGAAGAGGAGGGAATACTTCCAAACTCATTCTATGAAGCCAGCATCACTCTAACACCAAAACTGGGCAAAGACCTCACCAAAAAAGAAAATTACAGACCAGTATCCCTGATGAACGTAGATGCAATAATACTCAACAAAATATTAGTAAACCGAATTCAAAAATACATCAAGAGGATCATACACCATGATCAAGTGGGTTAATCCCAGGGATGCAAGGATGGTACAACATTCAAAAATCCATCAACATCATCTACCACATCAACAAAAAGAAGAATAAAAACCACATGATCATCTCCATAGATGCTGAAAAAGCATTTGACAAAATTCAGCATCCATTCATGATAAAAACTCTCAACAAAATGGGTATAGATGGCAAGTACCTCAACATAATAAAGGCCATGTATGACAAACCCAAAGCTAACATCATACTTAACAGTGAGAAGCTGAAAGCTTTTAACTTAAGATCGGGAACAAGACAGGGATGCCCACTCTCTCCACTGTTATTCAGCATAGTACTGGAGGTCTTAGCCACAACAATCAGACAAAACAAAGACATACAAGGCATCCAGATTGGTAAAGAAGAAGTGAAATTGTCACTATTTGCAGATGACATGATACTGTACATAAAAAACCCTAAAGACTCCATTCCAAAACTACTAGAACTAATACCTTCAGCAAAGTTGCAGGATACAAAATTAACACACAGAAATCTGTTGCTTTCCAATACACTAACGATGAAATAACAAAGACAAATCAGAAAAACAATTCCGTTCACAACTGCATCAAAAAGAAAAAAATACCTAGGAATAAACCTAACCAAGGAAGTGAAAGACCTATACTCTGAAAACTACAAGACACTCCTAAGAGAAATTAAAGAGGACACTAACAAATGGAAATTCATCCCATGCTCTTGGCTAGGAAGAATAAATATTGTCAAAATGGCTATACTAACTAAAGCAATCTACAGATTCAACGCAATCCCTATCAAAATACCAACAGCATTCTTCAATAAACTGGAACAAGTAGTTCTAAAATTCATATGGAACCACAAAAGACACCAAATAGCCAAAGCAATCCTGAGAAGGAGGAATAAAACAGGGGGAATTACACTCCCTGACTTCAAGCTCTACTACAAAGCAACAGTAATCAAGACAATTTGGTATTGGCACAAAAACAGACCCACAGACCAGTGGAACAGAATAGAAAATCCAGACACTAACCCAAACATATAAAGTCAATTAATATTTGATAAAGGAGCCTTGGATATACAATGGGGAGATGACAGCCTCTTCAGCAGCTGGTGTTGGAAAAACGGGACAGCTACATGTAGGAGAATGAAACTGGACTACTGTCTAGCCCATACACAAAAGTAAACTCAAGGTAGATCAAAGACCTGAATGTAAGCAATGAAACCATAAAACTCTTAGAAAAAACATAAGCAAAAATCTCTTGGACATAAACATGAGCGACTTCTTCACGAACATATCTCCCTGGGAAAGGGAAACAAAACCAAAAATGAACAAGTGGGACTCTATCAAGCTGAAAAGCTTCTGTACAGCAAAGGACACCATCAGTAGAAGGAAAAGAGATCCTACAGTATGGGAGAATATACTCATAAATGACGTTTCCTATAAGGGGTTGACATCCAAAATATATAAAGAACTTACGCACCTTAACAAACAAAAACCAAATAATCCAATTAAGAAATGGGCAGAGGACATGAATAGACACTTCTCTAAAGAAGAAATTCAGATGGCCAACAGGCACATGAAAAGATGCTCCACATCACTAATCATCAGAGAAGTGCAAATTAAAACCACAATGAGATATCACCTCACACCAGTGAGGATGGCCAACATCCAAAACACAAACAACAACAAGTGTTGGTGAGGATGTGGAGAAAAGGGAACCCTCCTACACTGCTGGTGGGAATGTAAATTAGTTCAACCACTGTGGAAAGCAGTATGCAGGTTCCTCAAAAAACTCAAAACAGAAATACCATTTGACCCAGGAATTCCACTCCTAGGAATTTACCCTAAGAAAGCAGCAGCCCAGTTTCAAAAAGATGTATGCAATCCTGTGTTTATTGCAGCACTATTTACAATAGCCAAGAAATGGAGGCAACCTAAGTGTCCATCAGTAGATGAATGGATAAAGAAGATGTGGTACATATACACAATGGAATATTATTCAGCCATAAGAAGAAAACAAATCCTACCATTTGCAACAACATGGACAGAGCTAGAGGTTTTATGCTCAGTGAAATAAGCCAAGTGGAAAAAGACAAGTATCAAATGAATTCACTCATATGTGGAGCATAAGAGCAAAGAAAAAAACTGAAGGAACAAAACAGCAGCAGCCTCACAGAACCCAAGAATGGACTAATAGTTACCAAAGGGAAAGGAACTGAGGAGGATGGGTGGGAAGGGAGGGATAAGGGGGAAAAAGGGGCATTACGATTAGCAGGCGTAATGTCGTGGGGGCGCAGGGAGGGCTGTACAACTCAGAGAAGACAAGTAGTGATTCTATAGCATCTCACTATGCTGACGGACAGTGACTGTAATGGGGTTGGTGGGGGGCCCCTGATGAAGGGAATAGTTTAATAACCATAATATTGCACATGTAATTGTAGATTAATGATACCAAAATAAATTGTAAAAGAAAACTGGTTAGTATTCTGTTTTTTTTTCTTTTGAGAAGGCTAGGTGACAGTTTTATTTAGCCAGGAGAAAGTGCACTCTGGAAGAGAAATGCATGCTAACAAGTAGTGCTTCCCCCCCCAAAGTGACTGGAAGGCTGAGAGGTCAGGATTGGCCTGGTTAGTATTCTACGGTACAGGAAAACTAACATGGGTAGTTTTCCTTTCAACAAGACAGAAATCACGTGCATCTTTACTGGACAAAAATTATATGCAACTTATGTTCAATAAGTTAATATGTAACTTCACAAAATTTGAAACCTAATTGCCAGTTAAGCAGTATGTGAAACAGAGGTAAATACCCCTAAAGATTTAAATAATCCTTGAGAGGGGCGAGTGGGCAACACTCTGGTATAACTTTGCAAGGACATAGAGTCTCCCATTTCCTTATCTCCAACTTTTGGGTAATTTTTCTTAGTGCCCACTTGGCCCCCTGGCAGTTTGGGCAGCTTCCAGCAAGTCAGTTGTGTTGCCTGACTTACAGCCTCATGACCAAACCCTTGGCTAACCCAGGCACAGGTCACAGCAACTCCACTCCTCTAGGGAAAATGAACTGCATACTGAAAACTAAGCATAATATTAAATCACTGATTTCAAACAGCCATACAATGAAGAGCAACATTTAAAGAAATCCAAGCGGCCCGATAAAACCTGGTGCCTTGAGACATCTTACCTTTATCATATCACAGATCAGCTTTGTTAAAGTCTTTTCAAGTTGGCTTTAAAAAGGCACTGTGACTGTTCCTCTTAAGGGCAGTCTGCAACCTCAGGGTCAGCCATCTGAGTTACAGAGTCAAGAAAGGGGGCCATGGCCTGGGGTCATGGAACAAGAGGCTGGTATGGGAGAGGACCAGATGCACCAGAGGTACCTGAAAGCCTATGGTTAAACCACAGCTGGAGTCTGAAATACCCTTATAAAGAGTCCTTATAAAGAGTCATCCAAAGCATGGCCAGGCAAACATCCATCTCCTGCTACCCAATCTAAAGACCCTTCCCCCATTCATTTCTTCCTTCACGTCCCTGAGGCCACCCCTCTATCTACACCTTTAGCCTGCCATGCCTAGTTCACCACAATAGTATCCAAGGTGTACCCAGGCCAGTCCCTCCAAACACCACTGAAAGATTCATTCATTCAATTCACTCAGCAAATACTTCCTGAGCAGCTTCCAAATGCAGAACTGTTGAAGGTCTTGGTGATAATCAGAAAATAAGACAAAGTTCTTTATTCTCACCAATTTCCTTAAGAGAAAGGGGACATTTAACAAAAGTAATGTCAAGTGGTGATAAGGAAAACAGAAACAAGCAGGGTTAGTTAAGAGATAAATGATAGAGGGTCATTTCATTGCAAATACTCATGAAATTTCTTAGGTAATAACTGGCCTCTTAACATCCTAATCATAACCAATGAATCTGTAAAAGCAGGTGAAATCCTTCTGTAAACTCAAGTGAACTAGAAAAAGTTTTTCAAATGCCTGGCCAAGTCCCTGGAATAGAAATGCTTTTCCTGTGTTTTGGTATTTTAATAAAGACCATATGATATGAGCCTTATTTCTTGGTTACTTAAAAAAAAAGATGATAGAAGGGGAGGTTACTATTGTATACAAAGTGGCCCTGTGATAAGGGACCTAAGGGAATGAAAGAGTTAGCTATGCAGATAGCAGAAGGAAAACGTTTCGGAGAAAACAGCTAGTGCAAAGGCCCTAGGGCAGGCATGTGCAAGCAAATTAAAGGATCTCAATGAGTCTGGTAAGGAAAGAGAATGTAAGCAGTCCGAACTGGGTCAGAGGTCAAGACACAGAGGTGCCACAGACAAGACCATGTGGAGCCCTGTAGGCCATGTGAAGGACTTAGAACATTGTTCTGAGGGACATGTAGAGCCATGGGATGGGTTTGAGCAGGGGAGTGAAATAACTCAATTTGTTTTTAAAGGATGCAGAGAGTTGCCCAGGTAGGGCGAGGGGAGAAGTGGGGGGTCGCCTGGGCAGCACTGGCAGGGGTCCAGCGGGGATGGTGGTAACAGCGGCTTTGAGTGCAGGGGTGGGGAGAAGCGATGGATTCTGGACAGAGTTCAAGGAGAGTCAGTGTCAGGTGTGAGATAAAGAGAGAAGTCATAGATGATGCCAGGGTTTGCACCCTGAGCAGGAAAAAGAATGGAGCCTTTTCCTGAGGCTGGGAGGGTCGGAGGCCTGGGAGAAGAATGGGCTGGGGCAGGAGCATGGATTCACAGCTCAGTTGGGGATATGTTCCAAGATGCCTACAGGAGATCCAGGTGGAGATGAGACGTAGGCAGTGGGTTATATGCACCTGGATTCAGGGCAGACTCCAGATTGGAGAATTACACTGGACAGCAGAAAGCAGGGAGCAGAGAAATTTGCACATTACACACACATAAACACACACTACAGTCATGTATGTATTTGACACTGAGAGCACTGATAGAACATAGATGTTTGCTGGCAGAATGATGAAAGCTGGCAGCATTTAGAAGGAATCTAAAGCCAGACATAGCTCCCCACTTAGAGAGTGAGCAGAGAAAGGGGAAAGCCCTGAGAACAGCCCTGCATTTCTCTAGCACATTTGTCTAAAACAAGGCTCACATGGCCACCCTCTAGAACCATCCAAGACTCTCCTTGTCCAAATGCTTTGTGCTAATTTCCTTGGGGCCCTTCCTGCCAAGGCCACCACCGCCCCTCCCCAACATGAGCCTTCACTGGGGCCAGCCCTGGTCCCCACGGACCGCCAACCCCAGAGAACCGGGGCTCACACCATTTGCCTTTGTAGGATGGTCTCCTACTCCTCTTCTGCTCGATTCTTTCCTACCCAGCCATCTGAGACAGTCTGAGCCCATCCCCCCCATCAGTGCTGCTGTAAGCCCTGCCCTGCGGAACCCTCTTTGACTTCCCCCTTCCCGGACCAGCCTCAGGGACCTTTCCTATTAACCAGGACCAGCCTCTGTTGTCCAGTTCCAGGGGCGTTCTCTCCCCAAGTGAGGGTGTGGCTGACACCATACCCAACAGGGAGTGACATTCAGGAGACATTTGTTCATAGCTGATGACAGTTGTCTGGGCAAAGAGAAGGGCCACCCCATCATTCACCGTGGGTGACCACTGCCCCTGGTAGGGTCCCCAAGACCCATGGACAGGCCCTGGTCAGCAGCCAGCTTCGAGTGAGTCCTCAGCAGGGTGGGCTCTTCTCCTTCTAACAACCGGCGCACAGCAAAGCATTCTCCTGCTTCTATGAGAGAAAATTACGTTGTTTTCCTCTTGGTACTTACTTTCCACTCCGTTTGGCTGTGCAGACCCGAGAAAAGAACACAATGAAGCTCCCTAAGGGCCCCACACCAAGGCCCCCATGACCACCCTTCCCACCCAGAAGTGTCCCCCTCTGATGAGAGAGCCTTTCTTTAACTGTAAATTATTTCTAAATTGTATATCCTATTTAATGCGTTTCAGAATTGGAAGAAAATACTTCTCCCATGATTACAGTCATTTTGTAACTAAACCCCACAGTTTCCCAGCTCCTTCCAAACCTACTTATTTTAAAACAGAAAAATACTGCCATTTCCCAACATTGAGTAAACCAGGGGTGTGTCCAGTAAACCACTTTCCTCCCTGGAGTATCCTGGGACTATTGGACTAAAGCAGATTAGGTGATGTAGCATGCTGCTCTTTTTCAAAGAGATTGCAAAAAGCGGGTTTAAGGGAGGTGGAGGCACACCAGAGCACACACCGAGCTGCGTGGGGACCAAGTCACTGAGACCAGCAACAAAGAGACGCTGACCCTGGGGAAGACTGGGTGCCTGGAGGTCCGAGAGCTGTGGGCCAGGCTGGGGGGCCGATGGGGAGGGCCTCAACACGGGGACAGGACCCCATACCTTTCCAAAGAATGAGCTGTAGTCCAGAAGCTCATGGGGTGACATTTTCTAGTGTCTACCACTGCTCTCAATGAAAAAACAGAGAGACCCCCACAAACAAGGCTTAAGAAAGAGGGAACCTCACCTAAACTTGACCCTAGGTCTCAACCTGCACGTGTCCCCAGCTGATGCCTGGAGTCCCACTAGTGAGACATAAATAAACTAGGGGGTCTGCGGCAACCACAGTCCCAGAGACTGGGGACAGAGGGGGAAGATCATCCAGAAAACTTAGGACAACAGGAGAGAGGTTTTTTTCCAGAAGCTGGATTTTACCTAATGATAAATGCCACAGATCACACGATCTGGAGATACAATGGGGCCCATGCGTGTCTGCCAGGAAATATGCAAGGTCACGTGGACAAAGCCAAGTTCCAGAGGAGGAGGTTGAAGGACCCCAAGAGAAGCAACCACTTTGCTCTTCAGAGGGTCCACAGACAGCGTGAGCAAGAGGCTTCCAAGATAACAAGATTCAGGGGCTGACAAAAGCTAGGGTGCCCCCTTGTCTTGCTCATCCCAAAGGCCAGTTGGCTCTGAAAATCTGTGGGAGGTTCTCACCCAAAGCCCAGTCAACTAGTGTTTCAGCTCCCAAAACTCGTTTTAATTGGGAGCCAGTTTTCACCAGGTGTGGGACAGAGATATGGACCCCACGCCAAGCCCTCAGCAGCAACGTTCCTTAACCCAGACACTCGGCATCTCAGATTCAAACCTGACCCCGCCTGCCCTTGCCCCACGTGGGATAAACACTGTGAGTCTCCATGATTAATCACCTCCCACCCTATTTGACAGCCACAGATAATTTTGCCTTTCGCCTTCAGGCATTATCTCAACCCAGGGGTGAACTTGAAACTGCCATTTGAGACATGCGCATGAGGGCTAGAGGGACCCTCAGGAGGCCTGACTCACACCTGTGCTGTGGGGGTGTACCCGACGCACGCCCTTGTACAGCACCCGGAGTTCAACACTGGGGTCGTCCCGTCCATAGACCGGTCATCACCTTCTGCTGGAAAGCCACGTGCCTTAATTACATGTGGTATCCAGTAAACTTCCCAGACACCATTCCTCAGATAGATACCCACAGATGTCAGGAAGGCCAGTTATAGGTCCTGACATAAAAGTGCCCGTTTTTTAAACAAACTGGTACAGCCACGTTGGAAAACAGGCAGTGTCTTATGAAATTAAACATGCATCTACTGTCTGACCCACTGAACTCGCCCCCGGGTATCTACCCCGGAGAAATTAAAACAAATCCATGTAAGACTTGTGCATGAATGCTCACAGCAGCTATATTGCAATCACCAAAAACTAGAAACAACCCAAATGTGCATCCACTGGCGAATGGGAAAGCAAACTGCGGTGCACCCACACGATGCAGAACCCAGGCAATGAAAAGGAGGCGGCCGTTGATCCGCGCGATGACATGGGACAAGTCTCAGATTAAAATAGAGTGAAAGGCAAGGGCAAAGCTCCATACTCTTTGATTCCCTTTATGTGAAATTCTAGGAAAGGCAAACCACAGTGAAAGAAAGCAGGTCACTGGTTGCTGGGGCCAAGGGAAAGGGAGACTCCAAAGAGGCTGAAGGGCCTAGAGGGTGATGGGGCATTCTGCGGCTCGAGGAAGGTGGTGGTTGCACGACTGTATGTAATTGTCAAAACTCACTGAGGGTGCCTTTAAAATGGGTCAGTCTTTATGAAACTCAGTATTTTTAAAGGGTCCCACCTACTTGCTCCAAAACCCCAGCCTACAGAATCTGTCACTCTTTCTTTGCCTTACTTGCTGTCTGCGCCTCTGTTCCTACAGAAAGCTGTGGCTACACCAACAGGAGTCTGGCAGGGAACCCTGGAGGTCTTCTAGTACAGAGGGGCTGTAGATAAAGTGAAGGTTCCTATGGCCAGGATTCTCACCTGGCCCTGGTCGGCTAGCTCCCTACGCACGTGTGGGCAATACACTGTTATTGACTCTGTATAAAGAGTTCCTCCCAGTGTTCTGCCTCCATGGTGGCATGGCTGCTGCAGGGCTGCAAGGCTGCAGGAGAGCAGAGACGAGTGGTGGCAGCACTGAGGACAGAGACAGATGGCTGTGGGGGCAGAGAGCCCCAGAGGCAGAGACCGGTGTGCCGCATGCAGAATCGCCCTGAGTGGATGGGATTCTAGTGACTGACCTGCCACCATGGGAAAAAAGTTGGGTATAAACCCTTTCACCCCAAGAGTGTTCCACTGTCATTTCTTTGGTCTCATTGAATCCATAGTGAACTTGTCTGGGCTGAAACCCAGTCAGCAAGACAGTGGTCAATGTCAGGACAATGACACCCCTTCAGAAAGCCAGAATGGGCTCCACACCTGGCCACCAGTGGGTCCTGGGGAAAACAAACAGACATAAGGCATTCTACCCCAGAGACGATGCACCCCATCACCCCAGGAGAGGGGGGTGTATCCGTGGTGATCGCTGCACCTCTGGAGCACAGGCAAAGTCAGAGCCCAGAGAGGAACATCAGCCTCAAGGATCGACGCTGAGTTCCTGGACCATGAAAGGAAAGCCAGTGTGATGGTTAGAAATTTGCCTGAAATAACATGAGGAGCATCTGTGATTCAAAGGAATGAGATGAGTCTGAAAGTCAGAGGGACTACACAGCAGATGTACGTACTGAGAAACATCACCCAGACGGTCTGGCCAAATTCTAGATGATCTCTCTTTTTCCTCACCAGGGAACAAACCATGAAGCTTTGTCTTATTTAGAGGATAAGCGATGAGAGTCAGCTGTGTTATTTTTGCAAACTTACAAATGCACTGAGCCTGGGAAAAGTCTTGAGCAAGAGCCTGAGGCACCCACAGTTGGTGTTTGCAGGTCAGCGCAGTGACCGCACTCCCTTCCCGCCAGCGCGCTCTACTGGAAAGGTGTTGGGCAAATGCGACAACCATCACCACCATGTCACGTGTCAACCCCTGGTACCAACTTCTGTGAAATAACAAAGGAATCATCACAGATTTTCTTGAAGCCAAAACCCTAAATAACACCAACAATACCACAATCGTCCCCAAATTAAAGGTTGCAACTGCCAGGCCTGAAAGGGCTCTGGGGGCACCCCCAGCCCTGGCCCTCAATCTCTGCTGAATGCTGCCCATATTCCCATTTTCACAAGCCACAGAGAGGTACTGGGCCCTTTGCAACCAAACTCCAGTGAATTTGCAAATATACAGAGGAGAATAGCGAATGCCCCATCTCAGCAAAGACTCTACAACCATCCTATTTCCCAGGGCTCCTCATCAGCTGAGCTGGCCCCGCTTTCTGCTCCTCCCTCTTCCCGCAGATGTGCTCCTCACCATTCTCCATGTTCTCCGCCCCTTCAGGGCAAGAGGCCGACCATGTCCTGCCCCCATTAGTTAACAGAAGAAAAGCTGTGACAAGGGGAAGATTTAAACTATGGAATGAAACCTGCAGGGCCATGTAGCTCATTAGTGGCCAGGCAGGACCTGCATTCAATCTGTCCTCTCTCTTGTTCCACCCTTCGATTTACTAGGTTGTATTTTAAATTATATGCCCTAAAACTGAAATACAAACCAAGCTTCTCCTCTAGAAAGGGAGCTTCTTAAATGCCAGCAAGCACCTCTCAGGATCTCAGCAAAGGGCAGAGCCCAGCTGACCAGGGGTGGGGATGTATGTGCTGTGGGAGGCCCCCAGTTCTGCTCCTGCCATTCCCTCACAGTTCCAGCCTCTGTTTACCCATCTGTAAAAAGGGTGCCCTGCTGTCACGCAGGCTAGTCATAAAGAACGAGAGGAAGTTAGTGAAAGTCAAACTAAACTGTTCCCCAAGGCAACTACCAAACAACCTTACAGAAGTTAGCTTCCATGTACAAAAAGCCTTTACCCACCAGTAGCCCATTAGCTATCAGCCAATAAACAAGTCCAGGCTAACACTGATTTCAGATGACACAACGGAACTGCCCTGCCCTTGAAGGAGTCCTGCCTCCCCTGGGCTGTGCCCAGGCTGGCTGCGGGAGTGAAGCAGGAGCCTGCACAGAGCCTTCATTAGGAAAGCTGAGCCCGTCCCAAGTCAGAGCCCAGGGTCCACCAGAAAGTGACTGCCACCATGCCGGGCCTTACCCAAGGCCAGCAGCAAAGACCCAGGGCTGCCTCCCCTCCATGCTGCAGGGAGCGTGCCCGCTGTCCACACACCAGACGGCCACAGAACGCAAGTGGGCCAGCAGCCCTCCCGCTCCCACATGCCTACCTTTCCCCTCTCCACCTAAACTTGGCTCAGCGACACTCCCACCCATGCTGAGCAGATGGCCTAGAGAAAAGAGAGGGAGGACACTGACCAGTGCCTCTGCCATTCCAGATGCTTCTGTATGCACCATCAGCTCCTTTAAGCCTCCTGGCAACTCTGACGTGGCTATCATTGCTCTCATTTTTGCCAAGGACACAGGGCAAGTGAGTGGGCTATAGGGGACTCAGGGGCAGGGCTGCCCCAGGGAATCACACAGGCACCCCAACCACCCGAGCTCCATGACCTCCACCCAGAAACCACCCTGACTCACGAGGCTCGGATCTGGGAGGGCAGATGGCCTCACACTGGCTGCGGCTGCCACTGAATGTCCCTCTCAGAGATGCCCAAGAAGGTCCTTCAAATGAAGTGAATCTGGAAATAAGAGGCCAACCCACAGCAACCTACAGCAGTTGACCCCAAGAGAATAGTTGGGGCCGACTGAGGGATGCTGTGGGTGGATACCTGGAGGGACTCCTGCTGGGTGTGGATGGCGCATACTTGCATGTCCCTGGCAGTGGTACTGCATGTTTCAGCAGCCTTAGTTGTGTGGCCAGGCTGAGGACCTGAAGCTTCCTAACCTCCCAGGCCATCAGTGAGGGACTCCTGGGACCTGCCACCCGTGGGCCAGGAGGGCAACACAGGGCGGGTACAAATCAACCCGCCTCACTCCTGCCCTCAGAGGTCCGAAGCTGTGCCCTCTTCAGCAGTGGCCTGGTGACCCCTCAGGAAATTCCAATGACTTAACATTGGTCCAATGAAGCTCCTTTCAGTGGGTCCCTGGGGTGGATATCCACATACACAAGGGCTCTGTGGGTGGAGACTCTGACGGGGGAAGGGGAAACAGCACAGTCATAAGAAAATAGCAGGTTACCTAGCCCACTCAAGAGAAAGCCCCAGAAAAAACCAACTTACATGTCTACACACCATTTCATGCCCATCAGGATGGTTACTGTACCCCCTCCATACACACACACAGAAATAACAAGTGTTGGCAAGGATGTGGAAAAATTGGAACCCTTGTGCACTGTTGATGGGAATGCAAAATGACGTAGCCACTATGGAAAACAATATAGCAGTTCCTCAAAAAATTAAAACTAGAATGACTACAGGATTCAGCAATTCCACTTCTGGGCATATACCCAAAAGAATCGAAAGTAAGTTTCAAAGAGATCTTTGTACACCTGCGTTCACAGCAGCACGATTCACAGTAACTAAAACATGAAAATAACCCAAGTGTCCATGGATGGATGAATGGATAACCAAAATGAGGTCTGCGCATGCGACAGCGTATTGCTCAGCCTTAAAAGAGAAGGAAATCCTGACATCTTTTACAGCACAGATGAACCTTAAGGACATGGTGCTAAGTGAAATAAGTCAGACATGAAAGGACAAATGCCATATGACTCCATTTATATGAGGCACGTAGTCGAGTCAAATTCAGAGAGTCGAATGGTGGCTGCCAGGGACTGAGGACCGGGGCCCTAGGAAGTCAGTGCTTAATGGGTAGAGAGTTCCAGTTTTACAGGAGGAAACCTGGAGATGGGGGTGCTGATGGTTGCACAGCAGTATCAATATATTACATACCACTGAACGGAAAATGGCTAGGTTGGTAAATTTTATGTTAAGGGCATTTTACCAAAATTGTTTTCAAGTGTCCACACATATGAAAATTAAAAGCACCCAATCTTTATTGCTCCGTGTTGGCCAGATTCCATTTTGTGTTTTGCTTTGCTGTGATGCTTTCCTCCTCAGCTTCATACCCATCAGGTGCCAATGTTGTTAATGGCAGAATGAGATTTACATCAACTCTCCTCCAGAGAAAGGACAAATCCAAGAAGGGGACAACTTGCCAGGGCCGAGGAACAGGAAAAGAAGCCAACACTGGTTCAGAAGGTGCCGGCTTTGCGGACAGCCTGGCCCTGCAGGTGGCTGGGAGGAGGGCTTGCCTGTCCTACGTGAGGGGTCCTTGTCTCCTTCTGAAACCCGATGAAACAGGGAGGCCAAGGGGGCAGGATGGACCCAGGACCGGGTTACAATCCGCAAAATGTATTATCGTTGTCCTTCTGGGTTCTAAAAGTTTCTTTCAATGAGTCACAAAGGTTAACTGGGAGGCTCTTAAATTAAAAACCCACAGGGTTTTCCTTTTATAGACTGTCCTCAGCAGACCTCTGACTGAGTGTCCCCTCTGTCCACATCCCCAACTGGCAGCTGCTCTTAGCATGTGTGTTTACAGCAACACCAGTAGTCATTGCATGTTCCATTCCACAGGATTACACATTGCCATAAAGGCCAGGCTGGGGCAGAAACCGATCTTTCCCTCCTGAGAAAGGCTGAATGAGGCAACCCCGCAGCAGTGTGTGACGTGTGCCACCTACTGGCCACTTGTGGGATCACATAGCAAATGCCAAAGGGCTTTGCCACCTGCGGAGGGACAGTAACGCAGGGCAGAAGCAGTGGTTTGAGCACAGTCTGACTATGTGGAGCCCGAGAGGCAGGAGGCCACCAAGGAGGCAGCCACACCTCTACAATCAAGTGTCCTACAATCAAGTGTGGATGACAAATGATCAGCAGAGACGTGGGGAAGAATGGAACTGGATTTAAAGAGAATACAGCCAGAAGTCAAGTAGACTAGTCCCAAAGACATTCAGTGTCCGGGTCAGGGAGGTAGAGGGACTAGAGAGGAGTGACGAGGGAGGTGGAGGCACCCGCAGGATTGGGTCACCAAGGCCAAGGACACTGAAGCCAAACGACAGACCAGCAAGTGTCCAGGGATTCTGCGGGACAGCCTCAGAGGACCCTTCTCTGACCACTCCTCCCAGGTCAACAATGATTAAACACATATGAAAAACACAAACCAATGTGCTAGTCCCCTGTGCCCTTGAGACTTGTGCACCTTTCAGGATGTATGTTTTATATCAATAAAAAATAAATAAAAACAAAAAATTTTAAGCCCTCATCTGTACTTTTCTCTACGGATCATAAGGAAATATTCCTATCCAGACTACTGCTTTCTGAAAAAATTGATTATTCTTTTTCTGATAAAGAAGCTGAGAATTCATTCACTGTTTATTGAGTGCCTACCATGTGCCAGATACTGTTCTAGGCAATTAGGATACCTCATGAGAAAAAGAGATAAAGATGCTTGCCAGTGAGAAGGTTATGTTCTAGAAGAGGGAGACAGATCATTAGCTTAAGATGTAAGTTATATAACAGAGTGAACTATGCTAAGTGCTATGAGAAAGCAGGAATACAGTAAGGAGACTCAGGAGTGCCAGTCGGGATGGGGAGGGAGTTAGACTAATTTGACACAGAACAGTCAGGGTTGGCAGTTGAGAAAGTGACATCTGAGCAGAGGCAGGGCCCATTTAATGATGGGTCACACAGTACATGGGAGAAGCAGAACAGAAAAGTCTCAGAGCAGAAGATTCCATCATGATTTCTTACAATTCCATCCACAGAGTTGGACACAAAATTTAGGAAGGGTGACCAGAAATCTCTCCAAGATATGAGACTTAGCAACCACCTGTGGCTCTGATAAGTAAGGCACCTGCACAGGGAGCCCCGAGGGGTCAGGCCTCTGAGTGGCCTTGGCCAAAGCTGAAAAACACACACATGACCAAGACAAACACTCCGAGTGGTGTCAAACCCCAATGGCAGAAACCTGCAAAGCAGGTCAAGGAGATACCAGCAAAAGCAGCCTCTGAGGGTCCAAGAGTGAAGATGGAGGGAGGAGGAGGGGGTCTGTCACTCACAGCCAAAGTGGGAGTGTTGGTGTGGGCTAGAACAGGAGAACCCGGCAGGTTGTAATCCTCAGAGCTAGGAAGAGGAGGCTCTGCTTCCAAGGGGACTGGCTCCTGAGTGGACCGTGTCTCCTGGCCACGTGGATTCCATCCCTGGCCAACATCTGAGCCCCTCTCGAAGACCTGCTGGGAATGAGAGGGAAAAGAAGGGATGCCAGAAGACCAGAGATGGGGAAATGTAGTCCTGGGCCGCAAAGGATGCCGCGGGGGTGAGCAAAGAGAGGAAAGACGGAAGGAAATGGTTCATGACAATGACGGTGAACTGCTGCGTCACCAGCCCTGGGCCACCCCTCTAGGCCTCATGACCTGTTCAAGCCTGTTGAGTTGGGGCTTTTTCTTTCTCACATGGTCCATGTTTCTGGTTACAGACAAGAGAACCCCCTCTAGCTAGTTTAAGCAGTAATCAGGTTATTACAGGATAAAGAGAGAAACAAAAATCACAGGGCGCTGAAGAAAGGGACCCCCAGCACCATAGCGCAGAACTGACCTGGCAAGGGGCAGCCTCTCAGGAACGTCCCGAACCAGAGACCACAGCCCGGCTGCCAGCCCAGCCCTGACAGCTGTTCGCACTGAAGACGCTGAGCGGGTGCAGATGACAACTGGACCCTAAGTCACGTTTGCACCTTAAACTCAAGGAAGGCTGTGAAATGGAGGGCTTTGCAGCTCCACGCTGGAAGGCTGGGTTTATACTGTGGGGAACTATCCAACAGGGAAGAGGGTGCTGGAGGCCTTCGGGGTTACCAATGCCAGCAGCAGGCCACAGCATGTTTGCTGGTTTGCCAAACACCTTTCAGAACGAAGGCAAATGACGCCGTCTGACCCGGACTCCAGGAAAATGGCGTCCAGTCATCCCTGCCTCCTTCCGGACATGGAGGAAAACAATGCTCAGCATCAGAAAAATAAGAAAGAATGTTGCCGTTCACCAAAAAATCTCTCCGCAAAGGGACTCCATGCAAGCAGCTGCATCTCTGGAAGCTCTCCAGGCAGCAATCCGCAGAGCTGCAGGCTCCCGCCATGTGTCCCGCTCAGAGACCATTCTTCTGCACTGCCGCAGGGACACTGTCTTGAAAACTGGGTTGGTTGGTTGTTTTCATATATTTTGTCCTGTTTGGTTATTTCTGGTGGGAGGGTAAATCCAGTCCCTGTTACTTCATGTTATGTGGAAGCAGAAGTGCAGAGCAGTGAGTCTTGAGTTAAGACACCTGGCTGAGAGCTGCAGACCCTCGGTCTGTCCACCACAGAGGAGGGAGTCCCCAGGCAGGGGAGTGCGCGAGCCCTCGAGCATATGGGTGTTTTTAATGTGCGATAACTTGAATGGTGGTCCCAGTCCCTCACACCCCAGCAGTTGCACATCCCTGTCCTTGTCATGGCCTCGGGGTGGGTGGAGTGTGCTCCCCATACAGGAGGGGCGGAGCTGACCCAGCAGCCTTGACACAGCACAGGTTTGAGCTCGCCTCCAAGCTGGCTCTGTACAGAAGCAGCGCCCAGGGGGCCATCTCCATGGACTCTGCAGAATGAGTTTCTCCTCTCTGCCTGCAGGGATGTTTCCTACAGAAGGTTATGGTCACTATTTCAGTGGCAAGCATAGCAAAAATGGCATTCAGAGCAAGTCTGGGTTCAGATACTGAGTGTGGCTTGATCCCAAATGCACTGTGCTAAGTAAAAGAAAGATAATTTGCTACTGGTCTGAAAAGTCTGGCCACAGCAGTACTTAAAATTCAAATAGGGTCAGCTTGTCTCCCCAGACAAGATGAAACAGCTCAGCAAGAGCGAGACCCTCGCTGGGAGAGCGAACAGCTTGTAAAGACCCCAAGATAAGCAGGCCATCCTCTCCTGGGTGGCCACCAGGGGAGTGAGCCTAGGTCAGGAGCTCCAGCAGAAGGGGCCTCCTGGGGTGCTGGAGGGTGGGGCCATTTGATGGGTCCTGAGATGGGACTACCACTGGCTCCATCTTCCTGTTGGGCTGATATCCTGAATCCAACAGCACCCCTGGGTCATGTGACCTCCAGAAAGCTACATGACCAGCCTCCACACGCCCAGCCACAGGGACCCTGGTTGAGGCTGTACAGACCCCACCTGGCCCAGAGGCAGCCTTGCAGGAGGAGCCCCCGGGAGGAGGACGAGGCAGACAGGGAAGGGCAGGTGGGCTTTGCTGTCTCTTTCCCCTACTTTTCTGCATTCTTAGGAGCAACATGTGAAGATGTTTGTTGATCAGCCCTGTGGCCAGGTCATGGAAGGTGAGGGGGGCTTCCTCGCCCCCAGCCCAGCCCTCCGCCACTCACCGCCTCTCACTCCTGCAGCCACTTGTGACTCACCCCCACCCTGCCTCCCAGGGAGTGGCTTTCTCTGGTCTCCCCGCAGACCCCGCAGACTCCACTGGGTCCTGGGCCCTCTCCCCTTCCCTGGCCTCCCACTCACCTCGCATGTCCCTTCATCCTTACTGAATTTCAGTGACCCTTGTAGTCAGCCCCAGAGGTCTGCACCTGCCTTGCTTTGTCTGAACACGTCCCAGGCTTAACGGCCTTCCCCACCACCACTCCGGGGACTCACTGTAATGCTACCTTGAGAATGTGGATTTGCTTGTGTGTGTGGCCTCTGTATGCCTGTCTAGATTACATTTTTTTCCTCCTTTCATAAGGACCATAAAGTAAGAACTGAATTTATTCCGTGTATGTAAACCCAGGCACTGAACTAGATTATTGTGATAAATTAACGGCACAGGAGAAAATAAGAAAATGGAAAGTGACATCAACACCATGGACAGCGTTAATATTCTTAACTTAAATAGAAGACCAAGTAAACTCTAACCTCTGTCTCCCCGTCCCATCATTGCCCAGCAATAGCCAAAGAGAAAACAACATCATATTTCAAAATATGATGCTCTCGCTGGCCATAGTCCTCCCAGCCATGGCCAAGATTTTCAGTGACCCTCTCTCCGGCCCTGCTTAACAATCATGTAACTCAGAGACGCCCTAAGCCCCTGTGTCTACCATTCGGGAATGCCAGACTGCATGGCTCAATCAATGCAATTCAGGGTCAGAGCCACACAAGCACACCCTTCCTTACCTTGGCCACCATATAGCTAAAGGCCCAAAGAAAAGGAAACATGACCATGGACCCAGTCACTATCAACAGGAATAAAGATGCTTACTAACTTCTCCGAAAGAGAAATTGTCCCTAGATTAATGAACATCCATAAATACATTTGTACTTCCTAACAAGTTGTGCTATAAAATACTACACGTTACTGCTAATTAAAACATTATCAATTCCTCACTTAGGTAACCCTTTACACTTTCAAAACACTCCATATGGTTGCCCCTTGGGAATCATATGAAATCTCTAAGCTGCCAGCTTATTTTACAAGGACATAAATAAAATCCCTGCATAATATTAATTTAATATGGTGACATTTTCACAATAATTTTAAAGAACAAACACCCTAAGAATGTACATTCTCTGAAGTTATTAAGTACACGGTTCAAGAGAATTTTTGCACAGAAAAAAGGATATTTGCATTTTGCTCTTCAGGCCTTCTCCCAGGAGGGCAAGTACCTCAACGTAATAAAGGCCATATATGACAAACCCACAGCAAACACTATACTTAACAGCAAAAAGCCGAAAGCTTTTCATCTAAGATGGGAACAAGACAGGGATTCCAACTCTCCCCAGTATTATTCAACATAACACTGGAAGTCCTAGCCTCGGCAATTACACAAAACAAAAAAATACAAGGCATCCAGATTGGTAAAGAAGAAGTCAAACTGTCACTATTTGCAGATGACATGATATTGTACACAAAAAACCCTAAAGACTCTACTCCAAAACTACGAGAACTAATATCGGAATTCAGCAAACTTGCAGGATACAAAATTAACACACAGAAATCTGTTGCTTTCCTATGCACTAACGATGAGCTAACAGAAAGAGAAATCAGGAAAACAATTCCACTCACAATTGCATCAAAAAGAATAAAATACCTAGGAATAAACCTAACGAAGGAAGCAAAACACCTACACTCTGAAAGCTACAAGACACTCTTAAGAGAAATTAAAGAGGACACTAACAAACGGAAATTCATCCCATGCTCTTGGCTAGGAAGAATAAATACGTCAAAATGGCTATACTACCTAAAGCAATCTACAGATTCGATGCAATCCCTATCAAAATACCAACAGCATTCTTCAATGAACTGGAACAAATAGTTCTAAAATTCATATGGAACCGCAAAAGACCCCGAATAGCCAAAGCAATCCTGAGAAGGAGGAATAAAACAGGGAAATTACGCTTCCAGACTTCAAGCTCTACAACAAAGCTACAGTAATCAAGACAACTTGGTATTGGCACAAGAACAGACCACAGACCAGTGGAACAGAATAGAAAATCTAGACATTATACCGAACATACACAGTCAATTAATATATGATAAAGGAGCCATGGATATACAATGGGGAGACGACAGCCTCTTCAGCAGCTGGTGTTCGCAAAACTGGACAGCTACATGTAAGAGAATGAAACTGGACTACTGTCTAACCCCATCCACAAAAGTCAACTCAAAATGGATCAAAGACCTGAATGTGAGTCATGAAACCATAAAACTCTTAGAAAAAAACATAGGCGGAAATTTCTTGGGCATAAACATGAGCGACTTCTTCACGAACATATCTCCCCGGGCAAGGGAAACAAAAGCAAAAATGAACAAGTGGGACTATAGCAAACTAAAAAGCTTCTGTACAGCAAAGGACACCATCAGTAGAACAAAAAGACACCCTACACTATGGGAGAACATATTCATAAATGACATATCCGATAAAGGGTTGGCATCCAAAATATATAAAGAGCTCACACACCTAAACAAACAAAAAGCAAGTGATCCAATTAAAAAATGGGTAGAGGATTTCAAGGAAGAAATTCAGGTGGCCAACAGGCACATGAAAAGATGCTCCACACCACTAATCATCAGAGAAATGCAAATTAAAACCACAGTGAGATATCACCTCACACCAGTTAGGATGCCCAACATCCAAAATACAAACAACAACAAACGCTGGTGAGGATTTGGAGAAAGGGGAACCCTCCTACATTGCTGGTGGGAATGTTCATTAGTTCAACCATTGTGGAAGGCAGTATGGAGGTTCCTCAAAAAACTCAAAATACAAAAGCATTTGACCCAGGAATTCCACTCCTAGGAATTTACCTTAACAATGCAGCAGCCCAGTTTCAAAAAGACATTTGCACCCCTATGTTTATCGCAGCACTATTTACAAGAGCCAAGAAATGGAAGTAACCTAAGCGTCCATCAGTAGATGAATGGATAAAGAAGATGTGGTACATATACACAATGGAATATTATTCAGCCTTAGGAAGAAAAAAAAATCCTACCTTTTGCAACAACATGGATGGAGCTAGAGGGTATTATGCTCAGTGATAGAAGCCAGGCGGAGAAAGACAAGTTATCAAATGGTTTCCCTCATCTGTGGAGTATAAGAACAAAGAAAAAACTGAAGGAACAAAACAGCAGCAGACTCACAGAACCCAAGAATGGACTAACTAACAGTTACCAAACGGAAAGGGATTGCGGAGGATGGGTGGGAAGGGAGGGATAAGGGGGAAAAAGAGACATTACGATTAGCCCGTATAATGTGGGGGGGCTCACACGGGGAAGGCAGTATAATGCAGAGAAGACAAGTACTGATTCTATAGCATCTTACTACACTGACAGACAGTGACTGTAATGGGGTATGTGGTGGGGGCTTGACAATCGGGGGAGTCTAGTAACCATAATGTTCATGTAATTGTACATTAATGATAGCAAATTAAAAAAATAATAATAAATAAGCCTGTCTCAGAAGATTGTACACTCTCTGTTTGCATTTATAAGGTATTTTTGAGATAACAAAATTAGAGAGATGGAGAAGAGAAGAGTGGGCCTCAGGGCTTGGGAGATAGTATGAAGAGTGGCAGGAGGGATCCTTGTAATAGAACTGTTCTGTATCTTGGTGGTGGTCACACGAGTGTATACATCATAAGACTGCACGGAATAGAATTTAATACACGCATAAGCGAGTGCATGTAAAACTCGTGATATCTGAGTAATGTCAATGGGTTGTGCCACTGTCAACTTCCTGTTGTGATATTGTGCTATAGTTACGTGAGTTTGTACCATTGAGGGAAATTTGGTGAAAGTTACACAGGATCTCTGCATCGTTTCTTACAACTGCACGTGACTCCACAATAATCTCCAAATATAAAAGTCAAAAAATTTATAATCTTAATATGATCATAGCTAAACACAAAGAAGAAGACAGTAAAAATAAACTACATTAGTAACTTTTTACTACACATGGGGCATTAATCAATTTTTACTTTGATATTTTCTCAATTTTTTGATATGTGATGTATCACTTTCATTCGGAATCATTACTTGATGTGATTAAACACAAAGGTGAGTTTCAAAGTGGAGGTGATGTTGGGATGAGAAGAGGTGACAGTGTTCAGGCTGGGACACTAACTCCCTCCCCCTGGGACCCATAGCCTTTTCCTTTAAAAGCCAGAGGGTGGTTCCTGATGGAATGCTGTGATGTCACCAAGGGCTCCAGAGTCCTGGAAACCGTTTGAGTCGGAACACTTGTGCTGCGGCCAGTACTGCTCTCACACTGTTCAGAGTCTGCGCTCTGGGTACCTGTGAGGGCCTTAGGTCCTGAGAGGGCCACGAAGTGCTCAGTCAGGACTCTCAATCCTCTACTAGACTCAGCCTTGGATCCTAAACTCTGTTCCCCAGGGAGTCTCGGGGACAGGAAGGGGTCGCCTGTGAGCCTCCAGATGGGTGACTTGGAATGGACCAGGACACCCCCAAAACAGGTCTCAAATTTGCGGGGGGGGAAGAGAGAAGAGATGGGATGTGGGCAAAAGGGAGAATAAAATGAAAATGGGGAAAAGAAGAGAGAGTGAAGCCGACTCTACCAGAGAACAGTGGGGAGGAAAGAGGAGAGAGCCCCTCCCAGCACCGGCCTTCATGTGGCGCTGCCTCAGTTAGCCTCCAGGGACATTTCAGACAGGCAGGGGCCACCTTGGCATATTGTTGCCAGGCCTGACTGCCGAGTGGTCCGCAGGGACATTCAGGCAGGGCTAATGACCAAAACAAGTAAGGGCCAGCCTGGGAGGTCCCCCCAGCTTGACCCTAACGGAAACCCGCTGAGGTTGAGCTGTCATTGCCATTAGCAATGGTCACACACGGGTTCTAATCCCAAGGCCAAAGTGCTCCAGCCACAGTCAAGGAACAAATCCTACACAAGGTAAGTCATCATGTCTTCACCTGAAATCAGGTAAGTGTCACACCTCACCTCACAGATCATTAGAAGGACTGACTGAGGTACTTCTTAGTGCCCTGACCTGAAGTTCAATAAGCACTCAGGTACTGTTGGCTACTCTTATTGCCGTTTTAATCATTAGCAGTCTTCACAAGAAGCAGGTTAGGCAGAAATAAATGGCCTGGTCAGAATCAGGTGGCATCCCCTCTGATTTGGGGGTTTTTTTCTATGTAGAAGAGACAGGATCCCACAACAACTGCCGCAGAGACTGCTCCAAGCCAGCAGCACCCAGCAAAGAAGAGTCAGAAGAAAGGGGTGTGCGTGGAGGGGAAGGCAGGTGTGTGTGCTCATTTGCCCTATACCTATGGTGTCTCCATGAATGATGGTGACAGCATTAACACAGCTCCACCCCCACGTCTCCTGCCTCCCCTCGACTCTCATGAGTTTGGGGCTGCAGGGGCAGGGAAAGAGTGTTCAGGCGACACAGGGACATCACTGCCTTGTTCACTTTTGTGGCTACTAAAGCATTGCACTTGTCTCCATAGAGGTGTCCTCCAGGCAGAAGGATCCACGGAAAAAGGCACAGGACAGCAGTCTTAGCCTGGCAAAGAAAGGTACATGATAACTCCACCCAGAGCCGCCTTTATAGACAGACAAGTGCAAAGGGGATGGGGGTAATGCCTCTTACGTCATCACGTGTCACATGCAAAATCCTCAGGCTGAGTGGGGAGGGAGGAGCCCAGTATTTCCCAGGAGTGCCCCTCCCAAGGCCGCACAGGGTCCTCCCTCTCTGCAGCCCCACAGAATACGAGCCCTCTAGCCTCCAGTTCTTCCTCGGCAGAGACTGTCCCTGTGCGGAGAACCAGGAGAACGAGAGGCCAGAAGACAAGAGAGGTGGACGCCCAGGCAGGTATGTGCCCTCAGGCATCCCTCAGCTTCCTTGGCTCCGCACACAACACCAGTCATTGCTAAGCAACCACTTGCCGTCTTCTCCTCACGAGGCTGGGTCCTGTCTTCAGGGTGGGATGCGGGGCGACGACTCAGGACTTCCCAGGTGGGTCACATCTGTGCTCACCTAGTCTTTTGTTCCTGCAGCTGCCCAAGAGACCAGCCTTGCCCCATCCGATTCCACCTCCTCAGGAACTGGCTCCGAGCTGCACACCTGGAAGAGGACGCAGAAGAGGAACATATGGACTGTCGATCATGTTGAGGGAACAAAACTCAGGATGAAGAGGAGGAGACCCACTTACCGCCCTGAAGACCAGGAAGCATTCTACCGACTTCTGGGTGCGTGTGCCGGAGCTAGTGGAGTACTCGGGGCCCTTCTGCACTCAGAAGCGTGCTGGGGGCAGCGGCTCCGCGACGTGCTCACCCCTGCCCCAGGCTCTCAGCTGGCAGGTGTCCAGGTGGCACAGAAGCAGAGTGACCTGCGTCTACTGCGAAAACTGACAGGTTTTCCCTCTGAGACAAGCACTTGAAGGGAGGGGAAAGGGGACGACAATTGAGGTTTCAACTATCCAGACACTGCAGGACAAACCAGGGGTGCATCCTCTCTGCAGAGACACACGTTCATTTATGTACTCCCTCCAGTTAAGATTTTGAAGATAAATGATGAAACAGCACACTAGATCTTGCTGTCTTTGTGCTCAAAGTGGAAGGAGCTTGTACAGAGACAAGTTGATGTCAGGGACAAATGCAGAGGACTTTTTAGAGGCAATGACACTAGAGATGGGGTTTGGACCAGGGTTGGGTGCTCTCTGAACAGGGATGCTCAGGGAAGTTCTGTCAAAGGAGGTGACATCAGGACTGAGTGTGGCAGGCGTGGGACTGACATAGAGCTCATACAGTCCAGTCCAGCATCCACTAGCCACAGGGAGCTCTTTCAATTTACTTTTAAATGAGTGAAGTCAACTCTGAAAATTCAGTCCCTCAATCTCGCCCTATTTCAGCTGCCCAGTAGCCCGTCAGGTAATGGCTACCACACTGAAAAGCACAAATACAGAACATTTTCATGGGCACAGGAAGTTCTACTGGACAGTGCTCTTCTGAGGGCCAGGCTGACAGGAGAGGGGACGGGGGGACCAAACAGTCACGACCCCTCCATCCCTCCTGCTGTGCAAAGGCCATTGTCCTGGGCAAGGAACACACAGACTCGGCACTCTCAGGTCTTCACCGGCACAGGGCTCCGCTAGGGGATGAGTCCGCTGGGGGCAGGGGAGGCCAGGTCATTATCCATGGGGACTGAGGGGATGTCAGAGAGGACAGGCAGGACGACCAGGGTCCCCAGGGCTACAAACTCACCACCACTGGCCCAGGAGCCTGTTATCAGATGAGGCAGAGCAACTTTGCACAGTCACAGCACCATCAAGTGACAAGGTTGTGGTGTCACAGAGGCCCAAGGTCACATCCATGCTTTCTGCTTGAGGCAACTTTGTTCAGCTTTGAGGATAGGGTTCCGTCTGCATAACAAACCAACGTACCACCTGGAGTAACAATAGCAAATCCATGTCCAAACCCCCTCTACTCACGTCCCTGGGAGAAACCACAGATAATATAACGTGCAATCCTCCTGGAGGAAAGGGACCTGCACCAGCCCCATGAGACAGAGGAAGTGGAGTAGGCCCCACCGCGGAAGTGCCCCACAGACTCACCCACTCCTCCCAGAAGGGCTGCTCCAGGGCCTCTGTGACTTCTTCCTTCTTTGCAGAGGATCCTGTTATCCGGAGCTTCTTGGAAGCTGACGTTTTGCTCCGAGTGTCTGACAAGGTACCTCCAGCCCCAGAATGGTGAAGGACCGAGGGATCTGCAGAATCACCAGCCCAAGGGGGGACCGGTAGATTTCCACTTGGGCAGGAGAAGCCCTGGAAAGACCTGCTCCAAGGACAGAGGGAGGGAGGGCACCCTGCCCGAGCCTGCCCTGCCCTCTGGCATCTCCTTGCCCTTCCCGTCCCCTCAGCTCCATCTGCCAAAGGGAGTGAGACGCTGGGCAGCACCCCACACCCCCACCGCCCAGCAGTTCTCCCACCGGGGCCTTTTGACACGGGCAGGCGCACGGCCCATTCAGCGCGGTCCCTCTCTTCTGCCCCACCCCCTGCCCACCCCCGCCCTCCAGTACCTGCTCTCCATGGTGGTGGAGTACTTCGGCCGCGTGGGGCTGCCCGGGCACCTCTACAACAGGATCCACTTCTTCCTGGCCCTGTGAGTCCCTCCTCAGGGTCCTGCTCAGTGCTGCCGAATGCCCCAGTCCCACGGGACAGCTGGGCCAGGCCGGTGCCCTCAGGGCTCCATGGGGCGGTTTCCTCAGGGGTCCCGGGGTCACGGGGGAGGGCAGGGGAGGAGCGAGGTCCTGACATAGTGAAAGTGCCCAGGCAACAGCACTCGCTCCCTGGAGCCCGAGTGACCTGAGGGAGGAAGCCCCAGGGAACTGCAGGAGCCTGGACCCCGGCCAGGGCCGGGCCCAGCATGGGTTCCCGGGGCCCTCGCTTCACTGCCCTCCCTCCTGGGCACACCGTCCTGGGCACTGCTTCCCCCACTGTGACTCTGCAGCCTCTCCTCAGGTCCTCCCTGAGGCTGGGAGTCAGTCCCACGGAGAACAAGCACCCCTCCTTTCCCGTGGCAGCTACTTAGCCTCCGACATGGAGGAGGACGACCCCACATCCAAGTGGAGCATCTTCCACTTCCTGCTCGGTGAGGACGACTGGCCCGACCTCTACAAGGAGTTCCTCAAGTTGAAGGCGTTGTTCTGCCGTGCAATGGATTACCGAGCCTGGGTCACCCGGGAGCTGTGTGAGGAGGTCTGTCAGAGACGCGGCCGGCGCGGCCCGGACGTGGGGGCCTGGGCCCTTCCTCCAACTGCTCACTGTGCTTCCCTTTCAGATCCAGGCCCAGAACCCACAGCACTGGGTGTGGAGCCGGGTGCGCCAGGGCGCTCCCTAGGTTCCCAGGGACCAGAGCGGGGGCTGCAGGCGGCCCAGGTGAGTGCAGGGGCTCCAGGGCCCCCCCACGGTGGGGTTGGCCCCTCTCCCACCCCTGCAGTTACCCCCAGGGGCTGGTGGGCAGAGGAAGCTCTGGTGCATCCCACAGACATATGAGCATAGTAAGGGTTCTGCAAACTCCAGAGGTATAAACAAGTATCTGTGTTTGAATCAAGAAAAGGAGCTGTTACGTTCGTGTTCTTGGGAGGAAAGAGAAAGACTAATTCATTCCAACATGTCAGCAAAAGCTTTGTGTTTTGCTCCCACGTGAAGCAAGCCACAGCAGGCTGCATCCTGAAGGAGGTGTCACAGACAGAAGGAGCTGCTGCAGCTCTCTGGTCACTGAAAAACGAGATTGCTGGGGAAAAGGACACATAAAGCACTGTGAGGAAATACAAAAGAGGTGACACATTTATAGAAAATGAGCACCTGGCCAACATCACACTCTTTAGAATGTGCTTTCTTTAGCTCAAATTTAGCTTTTATATTGGATTTATGTGAAGTGGGGGGAGACCTTCAGTGAAGTGCGTAAGGAGACCTTAGCCTGGGCAGACGGTTTTACTAGAATGATCCTGTGCACGACCGACCCACCGCCTCATTGCAGGGGATGATGGAGCCTGCTCTGACCCTGGGGAAAAAGGAAAGGGGAGACAGGAAAGCAGGTCATGTGTGTTCTGAGATAAACCAAGATTGGTATTCATCCACAGGCTCTTTATTTGGGGGCCAAGAACAGTAGGTCAGGAATCTCAAAATTCCAAAGAAAATAGCAGGACCACAATAAGAAAAGTCATGGTTACCAGGGCCTCCCTCGGCTCTGGTCACTTATAAGAGCTTTGAGGGTGACTGCTGATTTTCCCTGAGCCCCTTTCCAAGGTGCACCTGGTGGCGTGCCGAGAACTTCCTCCCTGCAGAGTCTGCCTTCCACCTGACCTCATGATCTCTCTTTTCTTGCAGCTCCTGCCCACCCAGCCTCCCCTCCCCTGACCCCAACCCGGCTGCCTTCTTCCCAGACCCCAGGCAACCACAGAGGGATGGCACCGGGCCTCCAGCTCTCCTCAGACATGTGGGACGGAGGGTGCAAGGAGAGCCCAGACCACGGCTGCCTGAACCTGGGGTGCCAAAACCAGCCACTGGCACGATGGCCCCCCAGCTCCCTGTGGGTGCCTACCAGCAAAGGCCCTGAGCCCTGAGCCCTGGAGACCCTGGGAGGCTCTAACAGTAATGCGGAGGGGCATCCGAGGGGACCAGGGACCAGCGCAGGAACCTCTTGGGCCTGGGGACCGGCACGGGCAAGAAGGGCCAGTTGGTCTGGGAAGAGGCCTGAACCACCAAGGAGGAGGAATGTGAAAGAAGAGGCCAACCAACTGGATGATGGGAAGGAAAAAAGGAGGAGACAGGGAAGGGAGGGACACATGAGGACAGAGAAGGAGATGGGCCATTTACAGTCAGCATCCCAGGACGGCGGTGCTCAGAGCCCTGTCTGATGTCTGCTAAGGACCATGAAGACAGGGCACTTCCAGCCAAGATTCAGCAGAAGGCACTACATTTCTAAGCTCCTCTAAGGCCGAAGCAAAAGCGTGAATTAGAGGGTAATCGCTCACCATTGTACACTCTGACATTATAGAATAACCCGACTGCCCCAGTGAAAGGAGGGAGGACTCATGAATGGCCGCCAGGGGAGAGGCAGGGAGGCCCCAGGTGCCCCAGAAGCTGGAACAGGACAGTGGAAGCCAAGGCAAGGACAGGAGTTACTCAAGGAGGCCTACAAAGATACTAGTGTTCAACGTGTTTACACAAGCACAGCCATCCTAAATACCCAATTAATGATTAGAACGTATTGGAAGAGAGCAAAGAAAACAGACCAGACAATAAATACAAGAAAAACAGCCTAAATACAGAAACACAAAAAACGAGATACAACTGGGAGCAGTCACATTATTTGTATTAATAAATCTGAACTCACGATTAAAAGGAAAAGATTTTCAGATCAACTCACAAAGCAAACCCCAGCTCGTGTTCTGTGAGAGAGTATCCTTCAGTCATACAGGGATGCTAACCAGAAGGGGGGTACACCGAGTAGATGCCCCCATATGAGAGCGGGAACCATGGTCTTGATACCCAAGGAAAGGAAAACTCAGACTCACAATCCTCCAGGGACTAGGGGACGAGCGGGCTGGGGCGGGGGCACCGAAGGAAAAGCCGGCTCCCGGGAGGGAGCAGTACCGGTGCTGGGCAGGCCCCTATCCCACGAGGGTTCGGCGTGTTCTCCTTCAGTCCTGGTACCTTCGGGTTACAAATGACCACAGTACGGGGTTCCATGCGGCCCAGTCCATGCTGCTCCAGAGGCCGAGGTGGAAAGATGTGGGGCCCAGGGTGGTTTCTCTTTCCACATGGCTGCTATGGGGCACACTCAGAAGCACCAGGACTGGGCAGCTGGGCAGGGTTCCCATTCACGCCTCTGCGACTCAGTCCCAGCAAGTCTGACACAAAACAGGGCCAACCCAAATCATTCCAGTTACTCGCCTTTAGTCAGTGCGTTCCCTCAGCGTGTTAGGGAGAGACGCAAGGCTGCGCGGGTCACTGCTGCTGCCGCTCTGAGGTGGTGCCTTCTGCGTGAGCTGGTGCAGAGATTACAGGATTGCAAAGAAATTTTGCAGTTTCAGAGAAACACGGGGTTTGATAATGAGAAAGTGAACAGGACAGGGAGCTCGGGGGGATAATAGGGGGCTAAAACCCTGTAAGCAAAGCCGAAGGGAGACCAAGTGGTGGTGGTAGTGTGGGACTTGGGATGAGGCTGAGTTCTCTCCTGGGTCGATACATCCCATATGGCAACATGTGCTCAGGAAGCCAAGCATTAAGGGTGCTGAAAAAGGGAAGCAGAGGGAGGGGACTTTGGAGCAGGCTGAGAAGGCCCCAGCACCTTAGGTCAGGGCACCCGGCCCAGCTGGTGTGGTTCCTGCAGACAGCATGCACCTTGGGCCCTCCTGTGTGCCCACGGCTAGCGCAGGAGGAGACGCACGTCACCCCCTCCCACTCCAGGTCTCTCCTGGGCATCTCCCTCAGGCACCTCCCACGTGCACACTCTTCCTGGGCCTGCGTGGGGAGCCTGGCTGCAGCTGAGGAGAGAGGAGGAGGCGAAGCTGCAGTGGGCATCGGCCCACACGGTGCAGTGGGAGGCCCGCCAGTGATGCAGTGCGCAGAGATGGGGCGTGAGCCAAAGCAACAGGCGGCGCCCACGCCCTCTGCTGGGACTGGCAGGGATTTTCACGTGAGGGTGAGAGCTCATCCCTAGCTGTCCAGAGGTCAGGAGCCTCAGCTCAGGGCTGATTACAATAGACCTGCTAATGGTTCCTCCTCCAACTCGAGTTCTACGCTTATCCTTCCACTTGATTAAACTATCTTCTTAATCTCTGAAACTTAAAATATTCTTGACTTTTGAAAGATATGTACAAAAACGAACACAAGACAAATGAAGAAACACACTAGCTTCCCACCACTGTCCCTGTGGTAAGTGTCCCCCTTCTCCCCCACCCAACCCCGTCACTGTGGTCTGACTACCCAGCTCATGATCCGGCACGTCTGGGCTCTGAAAGCACAGTCTACAGCTTCACAAGGCAGCGTTCCTGAATGTACGGCTAGAAATGACCCCTTCCCACATGCTTTCCAGCTGATATATAACTGAGAAACAACATTGTGTAAGTTTAAGGTACGACATGATTTACAATAACTAAGATGGTTCAAAATGTACTCTCAGCAACTTCTACGTACACAGTACAGTGTCGTTAATTGTAGTCACTGTACCCCACATTGGTTCCTCAGAACACATACAGCTTATTGTAGTAATATTCTTTGATTCTTCACTGAAGTGGAGCAAGATGGGCTTTACCCATTGGTCACATCCTCTTTGGAAGAACTAGACCAGATATGCCTCACAGGAAAAGTTCTATCTCTCGTGAACAAATCAATTGGTACCTTAGAGACAGTGTGATACATGTCTAATCATGTTTCCCTCTTTGCTTTGGCCACTTAGGTAGCTTAACACTAGATCTGCGGCCTTTATCTACTCATCATAAAGGACCTGTGGGGACAGCAGAGGGACTAAGGCTTGGGGCTCTAAAGCCAGACAAACCTGATTTACAATCTCCCCTCTACTTCCTACCCATGTGACTGTGGGCCACTTCTTTTTTTCCAAGTATTTATAAAATGGGCATACATAAGCACATTATTTACTTTGTTGGAAGGCTTAAGGGATCCAGTACTAAGCCTGCACCTGGCCCGACGATCACCACAGCTGCGATCATCAGTTTCACTTCAGGGTCAGCAGGCCCATGTGCCCATTCCTCCTGCCTTCAGTATTTTCTGGTCCCTAAGATGCAGTGTTTCTAATTCAGAATTGTGTACACTGACTAGTTTTGGTCTTTTTTTTTTTAATCTCCTATACATACTCTACAGATAAGAGTCTCTGGAAAACTTGCCATAGTGATAATTATGAGCATCTGGACGTTTCTCCCTCTCAACACAGAACAGCAAGGGAGCACGTATGTCTGCCAGGATTAGGGAACACGGAAAGGTGCATGTCCTGCTGAAGGCATTCATTACTTAAGGTGACTCCTCATCACCACAGGTTCATCACTACTACTGTGTTCTGATACATGCACTGACAACATATTTGTTTGGATTCAAAGGGAAGCACTTAATTCCAAAGCAATTAAGGAATCTGTTGTTTAGCTTCTGTTTGGGGTCATATAAACTCAAACAGAGGGGATCTATTACGGTGACACTAATGTCTGGTACATCTACATAAATTAACTAGTCTCAAATTGAGTAAGCATATCTTCATATTTTATAAAACGGGGTTCTGATATTTATATTTAAAATTGTTTTTTGTTCAAGTCACCTTACTTTCAGATACTTTCCTGCCCACCAAGGACTTGCTTGAGCTATGCCAGGGATTGTTCTGGAAACGGTTCCCTTAATACAGAGACAGGGTAACCAATTTCACACCTACTTACTGTAAAAGCGGTGGAAATTAAGAACGAGCCATTATTTAGACCTTTTTATTGATTTTATTGAACTTAGTATAAGATTCTTTTCTAAATTTCCTATTTCATGTTACAGTGTACTACAAAATAGGAATATTTTTTTTCTAAAAGAGAAAAAATTTTAATTAATATGGCTGTTATAAGATCAGGAAGGCAACATAGGCAAAAATCTCTTGGACATAAACATGAGCAACTTCTTCATGGACATATCTCCCCGGGCAAGGGAAACAAAAGCAAAAATGAACAAGTGGGACTGTATCAAGCTGAAAAGCTTCTGTACAGCAAAGGACACCATCAGGAGAACAAAAAGACATCCTACAGTATGGGAGAATATATTCATAAATGACATATCCGATAAGGGGTTGACATCCAAAATATATAAAGAACTCATGCACCTCAACAAACAAAAAGAAAATAATCAATCCAATTAAGAAATGGGCAGAGGACATGAATAGACACTTCTCCAAAGAAGAAATTCAGATGGGCAACAGGGACATGAAAAGATGCTCCACATCACTAATCATCAGAGAAATGCAGATTAAAACCACAATGAGATATCACCTCACACCAGTGAGGATGGCCAACAACCAAAACACAAACAACAAGAAATGTTGGCAAGGATGTGGAGAAAAGGGAACCCTCCTACACTGCTGGTGGGAATGCAAATTAGTTCAACCATTGTGGAAGGCGGTATGGAAGTTCCTCAAAAAACTCAAAATAGAAATACCATTTGACCCAGGAATCCCACTCCTAGGAATTTATCCTAAGAATACAGCAGCCCAATTTGAAAAAGCCAGATGCACCCTATGTTTATCACAGCACTGTTTACAACAGCCAAGAAATGGAAGCCACCTAAGTGTCCATCAGTAGATGAATGGATAAAGAAGATGTGGTACATATACACCATGGAATATTATTCAGCCATAAGAAGAAAACAAATCCTACCAAAAGCAACAACATGGATGGAGCTGGAGGGTGTTATGCTTAGTGAAATAAGCTAAGCCGAAAAAGACAAGTATCAAATGATTTCACTCATATGTGGAGTATATGAACAAAGAAAAAAACAGAAGGAACAAAACAGCAGCAGACTCACAGAACCCAAGAACGGACTAATAGTTACCAAAGGGAAAGGGACTGGGGAAGTTGGGTGGGAAGGGAGGGATGAGGGGGAAAAAGGGGCATTACGACTAGCAGATGTAATGTTGGGGGGGTGCGGGGAGGGCTGTACAACTCAGAGAAGAGAAGTAGTGATTCTATAGCATCTCACTACGCTGATGGACAGTGACTGTAATAGGGTTGGTGGGGCGGACCTGATGAAGGGGGTAGTTTAATAACCATAATATTGCACATGTAATTGTAGATTAATGATACCAAAATAAATTTTTAAAAAATGACAACAAAAAAAGATCAAGAAGGCAACACAGATTCCAATTAATCTAATTCCAAGAAATTACAGAGATTCTCTAAAGATGCAGAGAGGTAGAGGCGATTTGTATGCTTTTCAAAGGGGTTCCTAAACTGCCTGGTACAGCATCTTGCCTTGCTCATATTCCATCTGCCTCTTCCTGGGCATCTACTGGACTAGAAAGACAGTCAAAAGCCAGGTTCAGGGGGGTAGAAACAGGGTGTTCTGGGAGCCCCACCTCATCACAGACCAATGGAGAGCCTTGGGCCAGCCAGCCCTCCCCCTGAGCCTCAGGGATCGAGGGATGGAACTAGATACTCCCTGAGGGATCTTCCAACACTAGCATTTTGGCACCTGCCAGATCAACAGGTTCTCCACGTCTGATGCCTGAAGGTCCTGGCCTTGGAGGACCTTCATCCACTCTCCGTCCTGGCCTGACCAGCATGGGTCTCTGCAGGGTGCTTATGTGCTGACAGAGGGCTCCAGCTGGGTGCGCCCTCTTGAGTAGCCGATTTTCCAGCCTCACGTCTGCTTTCTTCCCATGCTTATTAAAAACTACAGACACCAGGGGTACAGAAGTGACCAAATTCCCCCGTCCCCATAGCTTAATTGGAGAGATCTTCATACAGGGAGGCATTTCCACAGAATTGTTAAGAGGCCCAGAAAATGGGCTCTCAACCGTGTATGAAGGAGATTTGGATCTCAAATTGGTCCAGGGCCTCCCAGGCCCAGCCCCTCAGGCCCAGCTTGGCCAGGGACTTCCACCAGACACAGAACCCCTCCGCTGGCCACTCACACTGTGGCTCCCACTCCAAATCGTGGCCTCCACGCTCTGGCCCACCTGCCCATCAGGCCGGATGGCCTCCCACGTGGTTTGCACACTGATCACGTTGAGATGAGACATCCCCGCACCCCGTTTCCTCTGGGATGTCAGATCCTCGAGGGGGGCATTCTCCTCCCCTTAGAATAGGAAGGCAGCCAGCTTCTAGACAAACGGTGAGAAAGTGGCCTTTCTCAAGTATGATTTGGCAGCACCATGGGAAATTCTGGAGGACGTGACCCCATGGACTCCTCCTGCTGAGGCCTGGTGTCTATGCCGCAGAGCTACCCACAAGCTCGAGCCTTCACTCCCTTATAAGACACTCAAGGGAGGGGCACAGGTGTCCGCATCCATCAGGGAAAGAGTAATCATCTGGGTGCCTGTGTGTGTGTGACTGCACTGTTTAACTGTGTCCATCTCTAGAAGCAGTTATGTGCATTTCTAACTGTGTAAATAGAAGAGATACAGGGAGTTTGTGAGTTAGGAGCCATACTGTGATAGTACTTACCAGCTTCTGCTCCTCCTGCCCACTATGGACATGCGAAGAACAGTTGCATGAGGTAGAGTAATTCACTACTTCCTGCCAACAGGCTGCACCTGAAGTGGCACGTGCCACTTCTGAGCCTGGTGCGCCCCTCCAGCCGTCTGCTTGCCATGGTTCTTGAAGAGGCTGGAGAAATGTTCTAGATGGTGACAGCTATGCTCAAAAGATATTTTGAGAAGCTGTAAGTAGCTGGCATTGATTTCTTTGGTGATCCCAGCAGGACTGCTCAAGAGCAACATGGCCCACAATATGCTCTTTGCTCCCCACCAGCTAATAACTAGGCCAAAAACATAAAGACATGCTGTTTCCAGACCACCTGCAATCTTATTCTGCTCTTATAAAGCCTGTTTTTTGCTTTTGTTGACAGCATTTTAGTGATGTCCTCCCTCACACATTAGAGTTCATGTATGTGCAAAGAATAGTCTCTTAAGTCATTCTTCAATCAGAGGAAAGCCCACAAATTGTAAACAGATGAGAGTCAAGAAAGCAACAGTTACCCAGATACAGCGTTCTTTAAGTCTCGATTCAAATGGAATTCTGCAACCTACCATTTTTAACAGAAAGAAAACCAGCCAAATGTGAAGGGCACATTTCGCCCTCAGTCAGCCACATCTTGCCTACACTTCTTACGCAGAAGCAAATCCTTAGAGCAGAAACACAGATGGAACACCGAGAACTTGGAGAACCGCTCGGCCTCCATATGCACACCTTGCGGATGCAAGTCTCCTCTGCAGAAGCAAATGCCACATGGGTTTTTGTCAGAATCTCAATGGAAACATTTCTATTTGCTTCTAAAGCTAAACACTGTATACAATCTGGGATGTGGACATGTGAAACCACTGGGTGGCTCTTGTAGCTTCTACCAGTTTATGGCCCAGTGGCCATTCAGGAAGCACAGGGCACAGGGCAAGATCTGGAGAGCAGGGAGCTAGCGTCCTCCTGTCCTGAAGACACCTTTACAGAAGGATCTTTCGTCACCACCTAGTCCAGAAACCCTTGGTAGAGATGTTCATTCTCTAAATCTTGGGTGGAAATGGACTTTTATCTTAAAAGTACTATTTCTGAAGACTTCTCTACAATGGAAATTTCATATTTTTTCTACTCAGAGCAGGCTTCACGTTGCACAACTCTTCATAAGGGCATAAATCCTCTTTCAGGTGACTGATCACACAAAGAGGACGCCTTACACTGTCACAGAAGTGCAAGTCATTTCAGACCAGATAACCATGCCATCCCCACAAACGCTAAGCCCTTCTGCTGCTGCAGAAAACAAACTCTGACAGTTTCTTTAAAAACTGCATATTTGAGTACAAAATCACTTCACTTGAATCCCCATAGTTGACAACTTTAAAAACCAGTATCTATCACATCCACACTGCTCTATTCTCTGTTTACCCCAAACTGAGGTAATCAAGAGTTTTGAAAACAAACCAAAAAACTTTACTTACAAAAGTAAATTTTAACTCACTTTTATATTTCATATTATGTTAATGCTGACAGCAACAGACTTCTGGAATATTTAAAACACTTAAGTTTTTAAAATACATTGAGGTTTGTGTAGCTCATTTCCCCCTAGCTATAAAACATAAACATTCTTTAGCTTTGTTGTTGGGTTGCGTTTGGGGGCAGAAGTCATGTTTCAAGGTAGGTTTACCAGCAGAAGTGATCACATAACCATGGGCTGTGGATTTCCCAGGAGCAAAGGCGCCAATCTTAGCAAAGCTCGCACTGGCATCTTCAGCTGTTTAAATTTGAAGAGCAGGTCAGCAAAGCTTGTGCTCCCTGAAGAAATGGAAATGAGGGAAAAAGTCACACCTCTAAATAAAATCAGCCACACACCCCCTTTCAAGGATGCTTCAGACACAAAATCACGTTTAAAACTGGCATTCTTCCCTTTGAAAACAATTACACAAATACAGTATTTAAATAATTAATTTCCCTAATGTACTCTAAAATATAATTTGATATAAAAATGTTTATACATTCTGCACTTAAAGTGACCTGCAACTATATATGAAATTATTAATATGCAATGATAATTAATAAAGGTGTCTGTCTACCTTCAATTACCATAATCCATGCATTCAGCACTTACCTACATAAAGAACACTGGCTTAAAATGAGTACTAGGGAAGTTAATCTAATGCCTCTTCCTCTAAGAACAATGGTTCTCAACCTTGGTCCCCCAGAGATTCTGATGTGATTCACGTGGAGCTCAGCCTGGGCACCTGGAGTTCTGAAAGCTGCCTAGGTGACTGTGATGTGCAGCCAAGGTCAAGAATCACTCTCTGAAGAGAAGTAGGAAGTGTATACCTAAAAACCTTATCACGCATCATCTTCCTTTTTACCTGCAACCCCACCACACACAGCTGTCCACAGTTCCCTTTCCCTCAGACCCAACACATGCACATAAACGACCCCTAGGACTTTCTAAGCCCCAGTGAGCATCCTAGTAAACATGCAGACAACAGAGGGTACAGGAGGACCGCTGGATTCCATTAAGCCGGACGGACAGAGAAGAGTCTCATGATATGATCAAGTGGCTTTCTATTTAAGGCAGGAGTAACACAAGAAAGAATTCTACTACTACACAGCATCTGAAAAAAGCAACTATTTCTCCTAAGTATTTCTTTTTATTGGGCTGTGCCAGTCAGCTGTGAATTAAACGTGTCTAATAAACCTCAACGGAAGTTATAAAAAATTTCCTATTTGATTGTTACTCCACATGCTCCCCAGGCCTTGCTAAAGCCCAAGTAGACAGAATAAAAGCATAAAAGATGGTATGAAACAACTCCGATATTCCAATACATAGTGGAATCTATCACACCATTTACATTTAATGTGATTATTGAAGGTTTAAACTTATCACCTTGCTGTTTGTTTTTTATATGCTCCATCTGTTCTGTTCCCCCTTGTCCTCTTTGTCTCTTGAATTGAACATTTTTCAATGCCTCCACTGTAGCTCCTTTGTGACTTATTAGCTGTTTTCTTATATTAGTGGTGCTTTATGATTTATAATGTACATATTTATCACAGATTACATTCACGTGAGATTGTATTACTTCACATATAGTATGAGCCTTACCAGAGTACTTCCATTTCTCCCCTCCCAGTCTTTAAGCTATTGTCACACATTTTACTTTTCAGATTTTATAAGTTTTGTATTACACTATTATTTTTATAGTCAATTGTCTTAAACAATTGTTTCTTATAAAAGAAACAGAACTTGCATATTTACCCATGCAGTTACCATTTCAAATGCTCTTCATTCCTTTGTGTAGTTCTTTATTTCCATCTGATATTTTCCTTCTTCCTGAAGGATATACAATATTTCTAGTAGTGTGATCTGCTAGTAATTAATTCTTTTATCTTTTGTGGGTCTGAAAAAGGTTTTATTTCATGGTTGCTTCTGAAAGATATTTTCCCGGGTATAAGATTCTAACTAAATAGATTTTTTTTTTTTACTTTTTTATAAATGTTATTCCACACATGTATCACTTGCTTGTTTCCTATGGGAAATATGCTGTCCTTCTTATTTTTGTTTATCTGTGTGCAATATGAATTTTTCCTCTGGCTGCTTTTAAGACTTTTTTTTTTTTCTGGGCTGATTTCACCAACTTGTCAAAGGTCTCTCTGGAGCTAGTCTTCCCAGAGTTCAAAATACTAAAAATTACATTCTGTTTTCCTTAACCAGACCTTTCTTTTTTTTTTATTGTGAAATGATTATCACAGTAAGTTTAGTTAACATCCTTCAACATACATAGTTACAAATTATTTTTTTCTTGCGATGTGAACTTTTGAGGTTTTTTCTCTTAACAACTTTTCAATACACAAGACATCATTGCTCCCCATGCAAAGAACAAGTTCCAATACAGTGAACAAGCTCCCACAAGGTGAACAATGCAAGGAACATAGTGAACAAGTTCTCACAAGGTGAACAATGCAAAGGCAGTCATATCAGAGAAACTAATTCAGTTACTATAATCAATCAAGTCAGCTATGATTATTCATATGATTTTTATACTTAAATTATAAGTGAATCCCACATTTCCCCTTTTTTGTTTTAATTGACGCAAATGCATATGCATATATTTGTGGAAGGTACCAGAATAATGATTAGCTGGGCTCGGCCTGTGACATAGCTTGTCACAGGCAATGTCTCTCTCGTCTGGAGGGGTGAGGTTCTATGCCTCACCTCAGTTGGCCCCCACGTTGCTCACCTGAGGTCCCTTGCGACTGTGCCTGTCTTAGGTTGTTCCTCCCATGAGGAATCTTACCCGTCTCTGGCTAACCAGCCATCTCCTGGGACCAAACAGGGAGATAAAATACGAAAGAGAGGACACCCAGCAGCTATAATTCTGGACAAAATCACAATATACATGATTATTTTCTTGCAGCAAATGCAGGTGGGGAATCAGTATATGATTTCACAAAGTTGTTTAAAAGGAATCACTTATTTCTTGAAGTGAATTCTTGAAAAGTAGCATATGCTTGTATTGGCTTTAAAAGACCAACAACTGCCTTCCGCACACACACTAAGAGAACAGGAATACAAATGCATAACAGTATTAGACCTACAATTATAGGCCATATCCAATGAAACAAAGAAAACCAATTTAACAATCCAGGCATTTGTGAAAACTTATCAATACCATGGTGAATGTTGTCTATTTGATCTTGACTGGTATGCGAAAAATCAGACAAATTAAAACAACACACCCCTGGAAATTGTTCACATCCCATATGTTCTTTTTTTTTGTTTCTTTTTAAATCACTTCTTCTTTTATTAGCTTAAGTATTCTATTTTTTAATAATTTATTTTGGATCATTAATCTACAATTACATGTGCAATATTATGGTTATTAAACTACCCCCTTCATCAAGTCCCCCCCACCAACCCGATTACAGTCACTGTCCATCAGTGTAGTGAGATGCTATAGAGTCACTCCTCTTCTCTGAGTTGTACAGCCACCCCCCATGCCCCCCCAACATTACATCTGCAATCATAATGCCCCCTTTTCCCTCTTATCCCTCCCTTCCCACCCATTTTCCCCAGTCCCTTTCCCTTTGGTAACTATTAGTCCGTTCTTGGGTTCTGTGAGTCTGCTGCTCTTTTGTTCCTTCAGTATTTTTTCTTTGTTCTTATACTCCACATATGAGTGAAATCATTTGATACTTGTCTTTTTCGGCTTGGCTTATTTCACTGAGCATAATACCCTCTAGCTCCATCCATGTTGTTGCAAATGGTAGGATTTGTTTTCTTCTTATGGCTGAATAATATTCCATGGTGTATATGTACCACATCTTCTTTATCCATTCATCTACTGATGGACACTTAGGTGGCTTCCATTTCTTGGCTATTGTAAATAGTGCTGTGATAAACATAGGGGTGCATCTGTCTTTTTCAAACTGGGCTGCTGTATTCTTAGGCTAAATTCCTAGGAGTGGAATTCCTGGGTCAAATGGTATTTCTATTTTGAGTTTTTTGAGGAACCTCCATACTCCTTTCCACAATGGTTGAACTAACTTGCATTCCCACCAGCAGTGTAGGAGGGTTCCCTTTTTTTCACATCCTCGCCAACAATTGTTGTTTGTGTTTTGGATGTTAGCCATCCTCACTGGTGTGAGGTGATATCTCATTGTGGTTTTAATCTGCATTTCTCTGCTTTTAAGACTTTTATCAACAGTGTTAGGCAATTTGGTAATGATATGCCTTGGTGTAATTTTTTTCATATTTCTAGGCTTGGAGTTCATTGAACTTCTTAAAACTGTCTGTGGCTTCAGAGTTCTCACCAAATTTAGAAAATTTCCAGCCATTATTTCTTCAAATACTTTTTCTGTCCCCTTCATTTCTCTCTTCACAGGCTCCAATCATATGTAAATCGGATGCTTAAGTCCCATAGTTTGATTCACTTTCAATGCCTTTTTATTTCTTCTTTTTCATTGATTCTTTCTCCTTCTTGTATTTCAGTTTGGAGTTTCTAGTGCTACATCTTCAAGATCACTAATTTTTTATTCTTCAATGTCTAATCTGCCATTAATCCTATTCAGTGTATTTTCATTTTAAACATTGTATTTTTCATCTTAAAAAGTTCAATTAGAGTCTTTTTGTATCTTGTATATCTCTTAATGTTTTAAAATATGGAATAGACTTACAACAATTATTTTAGTGTCCTTGTCTGGTAATGATAACATCTTTGTCAATTCTGGGTTAGCTGTAATTGATTTTGCATCTCATTTTACGTCATATTTTCCTGGTTCTTTGTATGCCAGATATTACAAATTTTATTTTGCTAGGTGTTGGATATTTCTGTATTTCTATATTCTTGAGCTTTGTTCTGTAATATAGTTACATTACTTGAAAAACAGTTTGATACTTTTGTGTCCTGGTTTTAAGATTTGTTAGGTGGGATCAGAACTCTAGTTAGCTTAAAGCTAAATATTTTCCGTTACCGAGGTAAGACCCTTCTGAGCACTCCACATAAGGCTCCTTGAACTATCATCTATCAAGTTGGGGGAATAGGCACTATTGCTGAACCTGTGTGAGCACCTGGTAACATACCCTCCAGTCCATGTAGACAGTTCTTCTCTCAGCCTCACTGAGACAAATACGATAAAAATGAGTAAGTGTGAAATACTGTGAAAATTATCAAAATGTGACAAGAGACACAAAGTGAAAAGATGCTGTTGGGAAAGTAACAGACTTGACAAAGGGTTGCCACACACCTTCAATTTGTAAAACACAGTATCTGCAAAGTGTAACAAAAGAAGGTATCTTTGCTTGAATTCTTATTTCACTTATATTTTTAAGTTCTAAATTTTCTATTTAAATTTCCAAGTTTTTAGTGCTATTTTCTTTTTCCCTATTTACTTAGAAATATTAGTCACAGTTATTTAAGTCCAAGTGTGATAAATCCAGGATCACATACGAGTGTGCTTCCCTTACCTTTTTATCTTGTCTTACAATTTTTGATTCAACAGTGAATACTGTATACTAAAAATTGTAGAGGCTCGGCAAAACATTTTATTTCTAGAAATTTATCCTTCTAAAATAATTCAAAATATAGAGAATGTTCCATGCATGAAAATATTCTTTACCATCATATTATTTATGATTAAAACTTGGGAACAGATGGTTAAATTATGGTATGCTACACTCATTAAAAAACAATGGTTTTACACATTACTTTTTTATTGACGTATAGTTGATATGTTAGAAAGACAGATACTAGAGGGATGAAAAGAGTGTGGGGCCCCCCAAGAACTCAGGGAGTTAATGAGATAAAGCCAGAGAGCCAGAAAGAACTCACAGAGTTAAGGCCCTTTGCAATGTGAGTTCACTCCGCATGCTCTGAATCTGGGCTGACCTGGAGACTTGCTCTGGCTAATGCAGGTGAGATAGGGCAGAGACATGGGACAGGCATCATGAATAATTTTCCTAAAAATGTCAAGATATGAATAGCATAATAAGAACAGGAGGGACTTATCTTAACAGTAAGATTCCATTTAAAAAAAAGGGAAGTTAGGTTCCTGGCATATTCTTTGGTAATCAGTCAACAACCTGTCTTAAGGCAAGGAAAGCAGTCTTAACTAATTATCTTCCCAGTGCTGGTGGGTAGCCACTATCTTAGAGAGAACAGGAAGTTTATCCTACAGAATTAGCTAGAGGACTGACTACAGATAATGACATACTGTCTCTTACTAGAGATAGACATCATGAGAGTGCATGAGAAGCCTACACCCTCTGACCCTTTTACCTTTACTCCATTCTTGAAAATCCTTAAAAGACAGCATCCTAAGCCCTTAAGTGCACCTCCTTTCTCAGATTGCCCACACTCCCCTCTCTTGAAGTGTGTATTTTTAAAAGACTTCTTACTGCTCAACTTATGTTTTCTCTCTGTGCTCTTCCAGTGGTGTCTGTCACTCTGCTATTTCATTCTATTTTCCAGACTTTAAGCACAGTTCCATTCTCTGTCAGATAAGCAGAGAGGAGCTACTGAGAGCTCTGATTTGAGCTTGCAAGTTCCCATCAATGAGCTTCCCCTTCCTCTCTGCTTTGGTCAAGTAAACCTGCCTTTGTCTCCCTTGACTCTGGCCCATACCTCCCTTGCCGTGTAATCAAATAAACCTGCTTTTATCTACCTTGAATCTAGCCCACACCTCCTTTGGAGTATATCTGAATAAAACTTTCCTTCTGCTTCACTACTGTATCTCTGCCCTTCATGTCTTTTTGTGGCGGGGACAAGAACTGAGGAGAACAAACTCAGCCCCCCAACAGAACAATCTACACTCTTCTCAAAAATATTTTTTCACACTCAATTAAGGGGCAGCAATTTGAAAGTGGTATAAGTAAAGGGGCAAAGACTTCAATATATTTTCTTACTCAGCTTATGGACAAACACTGTGTATCTGATTTCATACTCTGAAAAATATAATCAGGTGCTAATACTTTAAATTCTTGATTCCAAAAGCATTCAAACACATAGGAAGCCACGTACCTGTACATTCTAAAGCTTTATAATATCAGAAACAATATGATGTGATTAAAAAAAATACAAACTGAAAACCATTAAAACAAAGAAAAATAAGGTAGAATAATATGAACATTTAGTTTATTGTAACATACTGGTGTTCACATCTGTGAAAAATCCATCCTTTTCTGTATGTAAATAAAAGTTTATGCAGGTGTAAAGTTCAGATAGTTTTCTTCAGAAAAAGTCCTCAACAATAATACCCAAATACGAAAGAAGACAAAAACTTAACTAGACAAAGGAACTCATTAGGAACGCCTTCTACCAAAAAAGCAAAAAAAATTTGAGTCAATTAACACAGTGAAGGGATTTAGATATGCAATTACCTTCTAGTCCTGGCAAGCGCCATGGAGCCGGCACTGAATGGTACACGAGGAAACAGGCCAGCATGCTGAGCTGAGATTCCTCAAAGGGCTGCCCACTGAGGTAGGCATGGACACACACATCACCCCCCGCTGTGAGAGAAACACAAATGGAACTGAACCAACTGATTATAGAAATGAGAGGAATACGAAATGCCTCCCTTCTATTTTTTTATCAAGAACTCACTGAGCACTTAGCATATACCAGACAAGTATGATGCTGGGCCTCAAGGCTGTTGTGGTAGACCAGAGTGTTGTCACTGTACAGTTTAGACTCTTGTGGGGGACAGAGACATTACACAGATAATGACACAAACAAAAGTGTAATTACAAATTGTGATGAGTGCTAGAGAAGACAAGCAGTGTCTCTATAGCATCTTACTACGCTGATGGACAGTGACTGTAATGGGGTATGTGATGGGACTTGATAATGGGGGGAATCTAGTAAACACAATGTTGCCCATGTAACTGTATATTAATGATACCAAAACCAAAAATTGTGATGAGTGCTATAAAGGGGTAGTGGTCACTATGACTATCTTTCCAAACCCCCATTTTACCATAACATTTGAGGGGATTGACTTCAGCTCCAGAACTGGATCCTGATCAGGCTTTTCAAACTTTTAATGTTTACCAGAATCATCTGCAGGGCTCATTAAAACACAGATGGGTGGGCCTTACTTACCCCAGAGTGCCGTGGATGGGGTCAGCAAATCCACCTTTCTAACAAGTTCCCAGATGATGACGATAATGCTCTAGGGACCACTGGCCTAGGACTATCAAAGTAATTAATCCATTCCCCTGACACAGTGACTGGTTCAGGGACAGGCAGACCAAAGCCACTGGTAAGAGACGTTCTCTGCCACAGGAATTGACTGGGGTATGTGTGTGTGTTCAATTCAAGCCAGAGACATGAGATGCTTGACAGATGTTTGCTAGAGGCTTCTGGGGAAGAAATTTCCCTCATACACTACTGGAGGGAATGTAAACTGATACAACCACTATGGAAAACAGTATGTAGGTTCCTCAAAAATTTTGACATAAATCTATCAACTGATCCAGCTATTCCACTTCAGTATTTACCTGAATAAAACAAAAAAACCAATCCAAAAAAATGTCTGCACCGTTGTATTCACTGCAGCATTATTTACAATAGCCACGATATGGAAGCAACCTAAGTGTCCATCAATGGATGAATGGATAAAGAAGATGTGCTACATGTATACAATGGAATGTGACTCAGCCATAAAATCGCATGAAATCTTGCCATTGGCAACAACATGCATGGACCTAGAGGGCATTATGCAAGTGCAGTAAGTCAGACAAAGACAAATACCATACAATTTCACTAGAATCCAAAAAAGAAAACTAACAAACAAAACAAAATATAACAAAACTCACACACACAAAGAACAGACTATGGTTATCACAGGGGAAAGGAGCTGAAGGGCAAGCAAACAGGGAGAAAGGGGGCCCGTCTGTATGGTGACGGATGCTAACTCAACTTATGTGGTGATCACTCTGCAGTGCAGACAAATACCAAGTTATTACGTTGTCCACCTGAGACTATTATGTTATATACCAACTTAACTTCAACTTCAAAAGAAAGTGATGGTTCTTCACTAAAAAATACACATTTTTGGCAACGAGAGAAGCAAGTCAAATCTGGCAGAGGCTCAGTGGGCATAAACCACCAAATACCCTAAAGAACAGTTAGGAAAAAAGGTATCTGGGGCACTCTTCAGAAAATGCTCCAGTCACTGCCAAGGCTTCATCACATCGTATGAAACATGCAAATCAGAGACTCTGCAAAGGCATAAGAACATACATTTCATCAGTAGCAAAGGTCTGCGACAGGTGATCAAAGACTAAACTGAATAAAAACAAAGTATCAAAACCTATGAAATAACTTGTATTTTTCCCTCAGAATGAGAACGAAAATGATTATGTTTCTTAAAAATTTTAAACGACATGATCTCTCAAATTTTAAGAGGAAATGAGAGATCGGATGCAGGTATTAAACAAACACTGGGAGTTTGAAATTGCTATTTTACATGTAGATCCTTCACAATTTGGTTTATAATTTAATTTTTTTCAGAAATTTATTTCCTAATATTACATTAGATAGTTAACTTCATTATATTCAAACTCAGGTTCTACTGGCAACTAACAGCTTTAAAAAAAACTAAGAATTGCTACTACTGATATTACTAGGGTTAGTATTTACCCAAAGCAGGAAGCATTTAAATGAACTAAAAAGAATAAAAAGATCACACAGTTGACTACTAAAAATTAATCTCAGGCATGTATCACACATCAGGCAGCTTTCCATAAATCAAAAGGTCCCATCATTTGCCCCATGTGCGGCATAATTACTTCTACACTATTATGAATATCTTCACAATTCCCTTCCATTGGCAGAAAGCCATAATTACGTGATGTCCCAGGTTCTCAATGACTCATTAAAAGATCTAGTGAAACATGCATTCACTCTAAGTGCATGTCACATTTTTAGTACACAGGGAGGAGGTTAAAAACACGGAAGAAAAGGACTGTTGGCCCCATGTAAGTGACAGGTCATACCCCTAAGAAACAGAAGAAAGGCACTGGAAAAGAAACATGCTAGAAAAGATCAAACAAGCTCCTATGTGTCAAGTGGTATTTAAAACGCTATCTATATTCTCTCAATGGTGTACAAAGCAGAATTAAACACTTTTTAAAGAAGCAAAAATAGGTAATCAGGGTCTAATTCACCTAACTGGAAACATTAAAGCTACAGTCATTCTGACTTATACTCAGATGAGATGTACCTTGCTTATCAATGAAACAAATGTTATAACAGAAAAGCCTGTATCTCATCTTAACAGCGCAAGGGGAAAAATACTATTACCTTGTAGCCACTGGTCCAAAGCATTATCAATAGTGCACTTTACAACGGGGAGGAATTCAGAGTTCATGAAGAGCCCTCGCTTAGGGTGATTCTGCCGCCGCTCCTGATGGCTTCTGGAGCTGAAAAACTCTAATACCAACTTCACCTGCCAAAGTTCAGATGTCTCAGACATTTCTCTTCTTCCTAACCTTCTTATAGCCTTGAAGAGAAAAAAGGACCAGCAATAATGGAGTGATGGTGCTCTATTCGCTCTGCTCAGAGTTGTATACTAGACTATTTTCTAAACATGGCCCATTGATCATTGAAGGGCAGAGGGGATTCCACTCCATTTGCTGCAGTCTACCCCACAGAGGAATCCTCCACTGGGTATAGACACATGGCCCACTCTCCTCAGTGGGGTCTCCACATGAACAACTTTCAGGTGAAAGCAACACAGGCAAATGAGTTCATTCTTGGCTCAATGGCTCTGAGAAATGAGACCCAGGAGGTCCACAGCCAGTCGCTTCTGGGAGACCCACATGGGCACACTGACATGACCAGACCAGGTGAGGGTTCCCAGGAGACAGAGGCAAAAACAGTACTACTGATTAAGACCGCTCTTGGGATCACTGGCAAAGTCACCATGGCTGCAACCAAACAGCATATTCTTCCCTACACCTGCCCGTGACTGCGAGGGGTGAAGGTTCAGAATGTAAAAAGATAACACACTGTCACTCAGCAACTAAAAACTCATCACTCGACTGCTGCAGAGAGGCACTGTGAGAAAGAGTGCCAGCATGGACACCATGTGAATACCAGACAATAATGGCATTCTTGGCCTACTTGGTTACACTGGAACTTTTTTTTAAGAATGTTATTTAACACAATGTGACTTTCAGAATTTGGGGGATTATATTCCTTGTATAAACATATTGGCCTGCTCAGCTTTTCAGGAGAGATTATTTTGCGATTAGGGATTTTTTCCTTTGGCTTTACACATTGAATCCCAAATGCTTATGTGTGAACTCATTATAATATCATATTTACTTGAAGATCTATTTAAAACTATAGACTCTAGACCTCATTTCAGAAATTCTGATTCAGTAGATATGGAATGGGATTTGAGGATTTGTATATTTAAGAAAAATTTTAGCCAAGTTTGAATACTATCAGCTTAGCTTAACTGCAATTTTGGGTCTGAAAGATATGATACTATTAAAAAGCTACAAACAAACTAAAATGAATAAATTGTTCTGATCCTTTAGAAAAGGTATGAAACATTATTCTCTGCATTATCCCATTTGGGCTCTTTTAAAACAACAATACCACAAAAGAATTTAAAAGTGGACTCTGGCTCCCTAAATCACTACATACTGATACTACGACCTTTCGCAAGCCTAATCTCGTAGGTATAATCACATTACTGCCATCACGAAGGCACTGTCTGTTCACTTACTGCTCATCTGCATAGTATTTTCCATGGAGAGCCTTTGTCAGGAGGGAAGCAGGAAACACACAAGGATGGTAAGGGAGAAATGGAGGGCATGTTCTCTTCCTCTCTTTGCCAGGGGACATGGAAAACAGACGAGAACAGGAACCCTTAATGTAAAACAGCCCAGCAAGGGGCACTCCTATAATCATAAACTGAAAGCTTTTTTGATGTTTAAGAGCTTTCAACTTTACTAGGGCTTCCTTTCTCGAATTTGTAAAAGCAAATGAAAAACCAGAGAACTTTACCTTAATTGTTATTTAAAATATAGGATAAATCTCATCATAATTGGAATAGGTGTTTTGAACCATACCTGATCCATTGCTACGTATGCAGGCAACATCTCTGGGGTCTCCTGAGTAACACATTCATAGAGTACTGAAGAAAACAGATCCAGAATTTCCTGTTTCTGTGGAAAATCAGAAAATGTTAACACCACATCAATGTATATTCCAAAATCAATTCAAGAAATACTTTATTGTATGGCAACTATTAAGACTCATTCTTAAGTTCTGCAGTGAATGCTATAAAAGGATACACAGCTATTCCTTTACAAATCATAGTACGTGGAACACTAAACATCAGTGAAATGCACCCAAAGTTAAGTCCCACAGGACAGTTAAGGATACAAGTGCTGTGGAGGAGAGGAGTGGATAAGCTGGGGTAAAATGAGCAGACAGGACCCCACAGAGATAGACCTAGGCCAGCAAGAGCAGGAAAGAGAACCCAGCATCCACAGAGATGCAGCAAGAACACTGAGCAGAACAAGTACAGAGGAGACAGTACAGCCAAGACCAGGTGGGGTTAAGAGAAGGCATGAGCCATTCATCCAAGATCTGAGGCCCTGAGTGGATGCCCAGCCCTTCCTTACAAGCTGGGTGATCTTGGGTATATGACATCACTGAACAGCAATTTCCTCCTGGGTAAACCCGGAATGATAAAGCACCTACCCTCAGGGTCAGAACTAAGTGAGAAAATGACAAAGTACTGAGCAGTGTCTGGTACACAGAAAAGATTCAGTAAATAAGAGAGGGAAAGGCTATTTCACTTACCCCTCAAAACAACAATGTAAGGTAGAGTCTATCATAATCCCACTTTGAGAAATGAGGAAACTATGTCTTAGAAAGGTCGAAACTGTACCCAGGCCCACACACACTTGTAGGCAACAGACCACCAACCCCACATCATCTAATCCCTACACCAATCTCTGCTGTCTGCAATGACAGCCAGCCTAACATCAAACACCTGCTGGGAACCCTCTGAATTCTGAAGAGAACAGTTTTATGACCGACAGAAAGAAGGGCTATAAAACACAGAGGAAATAAAATTAATAAACTTTAAGAACAAGAGAAGGGTAGTAGGCACTGAAAACACAAATCAGTACAAAAATGGACATAAAGTATCACCTATCAAAACTAAGGTCTTAGACATTTTAAGTTGTTTCTTCTAATCAAGGTGGGAACTACTGAATTTAATAGTTATACTATGGAAAATCTATTTTTGCCAAGCAAAAATCATCCAATGTGCCTAAGGCATGTCATCAATCTCAAAGATAGATGTGGATATTGCAGATATTTTTGTTAGAATATATATTCCAGAGAGAAACAATAACAAATTCTAGCCTTTGACCTGAGAAAACCATATAATACATACCTGACCCATGTTCACAGTGGGTTTGCAGAGAAAAACACACTTAAAACTAGCATTATTTCTGAAAAGAAAAGGAAAAATATGGCTTAAATAACACACTCACAAAAAGACAAATCCTAAGTAGTCCCAATTATATGGGATATCTAGGAGTCAGAATCATGGAGACAGAAAGTACAGTGGCGGCCATCTGGGGCTCAGAGGGAGAAGGAACGGGGAATCAGTAGGGACAGATAAAGAGTTCTGGCGATGGATGGTGGTGATGGCTGCACAACAGCATGAATGTACTTCCTGCCACTGAGCTGTGCACTTAAACAGAGTTAGAACAGTAAACTTTGTTAGGTGTATTTTACCACAATAAAAAAAAGTGGAAAGAAAGAATACCACCGAAGGTTCAAGACCGAAAATGGAATATGAAGGTATTACCATTTTCCATTAAGGTTTTTAAACCATATTTTACTCCTCAACTCACAGCAATTAGCAAATTGAGATGTCTTTTAATTTTCTGTATTTCCCCATTCAAACTCAAGTACAAACTTTCTGTTCTTTACAAACTGGATTAGGGTCTTTGAGATGGGCTCTAATTTGTTTAAGAAGGAATAGTGCTAATTTAAGTTTAAGCTCATCCAAAAATCCTTCAAAATATTTCATCAACAACCTATCAAATACTGCCAAACAAAATTCACTGATGTCAACTACATCTATTTAAACCCTGGGAACTATTATAAAGGCTCGGTCATAAGGAACTGACCTAAAATAAACGTTGAATAAAAATAAACGGCTGTCTCCTTACTTGGAAAAACAAAGAATGCTAACTCAGACCTCTGGCTACAACACAGCTAGTCTATCTGCCATGTTTTTGCTTTCTGTAACTATCCTTTTGGGATCCTAACTACTTTAGATGGCTCCTTGATGCATCTTCAGCAGGAACAAATCTGTTCATGACTTCTGCAAACTGGAGTTAAATTCAGAAATTTTAATGGTAGATTATGGAACACATTTCTAGTGTCAAAAACTAAATTTGAGTTCTAGAATGTAGAGCAACATATGTGTGAAGTTATTTCGTACACTCTTTTAACTATTTATTCATTCCAAATACTACCATATTAGCGGTCAAGTACTATGAGAATAATAAAGCAAACTAATAAAGCCAAATCTGTCATCAATTTATCCTCACCAAGATCTATGCAACAAATGAAGGGTTGAAAGATGGAACTAGTTAAGTACTACCTTGCAAAAATCTTTTTCTATTTTTGCCATGAATTAAGCAAATTTTGACAGATCTGAGGATTAGTAAGTAAAATTTAAACAAAATATTTTTATAGTGTTAAGATATATGTTGACTGTCCTCACCACTAAATGCAGATCATCCTTAAGAGTCCTGGGAGATGGCCCGTGTTTTATTATGGTTGCCACATAAAACAGCAAACAGACACAAGGTCATTCTGGCTTTATAATTTGCAGTGATGAGGGGGAGCAGACCCACCTAAGGATGTTCCGTGCTTTGGGTGGGACTAATGGGATGTGGAATTATTCTCTCTCACGCTTCAGTTTTTAGCAATCATACTACCTTGAAAGCCCGAGCTTCAGAGTTCCGATTAGCAACAGTCTGGGCCAACAAACTTTGCCATCCCATTGGATCTTCCTTGTAGGAAAGCTGACCTGCTCTGAGCTTGACATATAAAACTCCATCCTTGGAAAGGATGGATCTGAAAGAAAACAAGAATGAATTTTATGAGTTATTATTGGCAGTTCTTGGCTGGACAGGTCATGTTCACATGAGATGAAGTCCATCATTTCCTAATAAGGTTTGTGATTATGTATATAATTTCTTTATAATTTATACCTTCCCATATACTTCTATTCATTGTATCTAAAATTAAATCAGTCCCTACAAGAAAGCCAAAACAAAGTTCTGCTTTTCTTTGGTGTCTAGATCGTGGAACTTGCTAAATAAGAAGGCTTTCTCACTGTCTGCTCAATCGTGAGCTTCAAAGACAGTATTTTACCTAACACGTCTTCATATTCCCCATATCCCCTAGCATGATGCCTTGGACTAAATATGGAGATACTAAACATCTCTTGATTGGTTTGTAGCTTGTTAGACTTTACGGAAATTTAAGGATTTAATTTACATACTACCTAAGGTATAAAACTATTAACATTCTGTTCATTGAAGTAATGACTTCCATATGACTATTTCCACCCAAAAGTAATCTATCATAATCTTAATTTTATGAGTGCAATGTAATAAGAGAATGGTAAAGAGATCAAAGAAGATATGGTCTGTCAAACATCGACTGGCAAAAATTCCCTTTGTGGACATATACATCAGCCTTATTTTCTAAAACTAAATCTTTCATTATTATTCCAACAGGCAAGTCTACTACTGTCCCAACTTAAGTCACTTCAAGTTTCTCAAAGAAAAATTATAAATACTTATGGTTTATTTTCTACATTAAAACTTTCATTCAGACTCTGCTTCACAGATATACACCAATTTATTCAATATATACTCCACACATCGTCTTGGGTGAAGAGCACCATTCTGGATAATAACCTGTAATTTCTACTTTGCCATATACTTATATTCTCTTCACAGAAACATCTGAGAAATTCATTATACTTACTTCAAGTGTTGTGTTCCCTTGCTTAAATCTATGAGCAGTTCCCAGTATCGTGGGCCTTTAACTTTAATCTGCCAAGATAAAGGCAAACGCAGTCAATCCAACATGAAAAAGTGCTAGCCTGTTCAGATGAAACCCACGTCCCTCAGAGGAAGTAAGAATAACTGGGCTGGAAAGAGACAGCTCCATCTCCAGACTAAAATGCCTGCGCATCATGTTTGGAGGCTATCTAAACCTGTCAGTAAAGACCGCCCCTACCCCTCATGAGAGTTCCTTCTGGGACTGCTTTCCTATTTCCTGCAAAACACCGAGAAAGCAGAGGCTTTTCTTAAGCTACCTTTAATGCTCTATCGTCTTTACTGCTGTACTGCTCTGGTGAATTTAGCCCTTGGATATCGCCCTAAATCACATCCAACTCACCTGTTTTAAAAGGTGGAGTTCTGGAAGGAGGGTGGGCGCCATCAATTCTTCCTTGGTTTGTTCGTACCACTGAGTGCCCTTTCAAAGGTGAAAGAATAGCCACAGGTCACTAGGCAGGTACGGAAGCTACAAAGAAGCCTCTCCATCTCTCCTTCCTCACAGCTGGTACACAGATGACCAAATGCCACAGGATCCTCTATGATACTCAAGTCTTTTGGCACTAAACTAAACAACCCTTCACAGGAACTGCATCACCTTCTACCAGTTGCACTTCATGCGCAGGCTGGAGGCCCCTGGGATTTTGCACGTCGTCTTCTCTGCTGGGAACGTGTCCCACTCAGCTGGCAAATCTCAGCCCAAACATTGTGCCTGCCATGATGGCCTCCTCAACCCTCACAGCTAGAGAGGGGCACTTCTCTCTTCCCCCTGCATCCACACATGCCTCCAATTATTACACTCCATCCTTACTGCATCGGTGCCTGGCTCTCCAACAGGTAGGAGTTCTTTAAGGACCATGAGAATATAATCTCATTTTTGTACCCCAGAGCTTAGCAGTTTTGATCTACAGAAGGGTACTTAATAGTTTTCTAAATGAAGGAAAGATACATGACTTGTAACCTATCTGTGCACAAATCAAAGTTCTCTCAGATCTTGGGCTTTAAAGCAGTCTGCTAACAAATCTAACTTGATTTGTTCTTTAGAACACGACCACCACAATATAAAGTTAACAGGAATATTTTCAAACTACAAGCTCTAAGGACTAAAAAGCAGCTCATGAGCTCTAAAATATTACACTCATAGACTATAAATGAACCTGAATGGCCTGGCAGGATGTAAAGAATTTTGGAAGTTTCCATTTTTATGGTTATTGAACTCATTACTGCCACCTCTTAAAGGACAACATTTTAAAATATTTTGACCTGCAAAGATAGATGGGTGGTAGTAAAATTATAAAGAAATGACAGAGGCCAAGAGTTACCTCATAGGTTACTTCCAGGAGGGCATAGCAGGGCGTGTTTGTTTCCACATCCACAGGCACTAAAAGCCTTGGTTCTGCAGCCAGCACGTATAGGTGCCGCAGAGCCTGGAGATGATACCTGTTGACAAAAAACACAGAGGAGGTCATGCACAGGTGATGACAGTGTGAGCCCGACAATCTGCTGTCGTCTACAAGCTGAGCCGGGACAGAAGCTAGAGTTGCTATCTTCCCATGATAGCATACTAAAGATGATGATGATGAGATTTAATTAAAAAGTAATGGAATAAGGGGGAAAAAGGGGCCTTACGATTAGCACACACAATGTGGGGGTGGGGGCGCACGGGGAAGGCAGTACAACACAGAGAAGACAAGTAGTGATTCATATAGAATCTTACTATGCTAATGGACATAAAAAAACCTAAACTCCACTCCAAATTATTTGACTTAATATCTGAATTCAGTAAAGTTGCAGGACACACAATTAATACACAGAAATCTATTACGTTCCTATACAATAATGATGAACTAAGAGAAAGAGAAATCAGGAAAACAATTCCATTCACAGTAGCATCCAAAAGAATAAAATACCTAGGAACAAACCTAGCCAAGGAAGTGAAAGACCTATAACCTGGAAACTACAAGAGAAATTAAAGAGTACACAAACAAACAGAAACTAATCCCATGCTCTTGGCTAGGAAGATTCAATATCATCAAAATGGCCATCCTGCTGAAAGCAATCTATAGATTCAATGCAATGCCTATGAAAACACCAACAGCATTCTTCAACGAACTGGAACAAATAGTTCTAAAATTCATATGGAACCACAAAAGACCCCGAATAGCCAAAGCAATCAAGAGAAGGAAGAATAAAGCAGGGAGGATATTGCGTCCCAACTTCAAGCTCTACTACAAAGCCACAGTAATCAAGACAATTTGGTACTGGCACAAGAACCGACCCACAGACCAGTGGAACAGAATAGAGACTCCAGATATTAACCCAAACATGTATGGTAAATTAATATATGATAAAGGAGCCATTGATATACAATGGGCAAATGACAGCCACTTCAGCAGCTGGTGTTGGCACAGCTGGACAGCTACGTGTAAGAGAATGAACCTGGATTATTGTCTAACCCAAAACACAAAAGTAAACTCGAAATGGATCAAAGACCTGAATGTCAGTCATGGAGCCATAAAGCTCCTTAAAAAAAACATAGCTAAAAATCTGTTGGACATTAACACGAACAACATCTTCATGAACATATAACCAAGGGCAAGGGAAACAAAAGCAAAAATGAACAAGTGGGACTGTATCAAGCTAAAAAGCTTCTGTACAACAAAGGATACCATGAATAATAGAACAAAAAGGCATCCTACAACATGGGAGAACATATTCATAAAGAACATATTCGATAAAGAGTTGGCATCCAAAATATATAAAGACCTCATACACCTCAACAAACAAAAAGCAAATGATCCAATTAAAAAATGGGTAGAGGATCTGACCAGACACTTCTCCAAAGAAGAAATTCAGATGGCCAATAGGCACATGAAAAGATGCTCCACATCACTAATCATCAGAGAAATGCAGATTAAAACCACAATGAGATATCACCTCACACCAGTAAGGATGGCCAACATCCAAAACACAAACGTTGGTGAGGATGTGGAGAAAAGGGAACCCTCCTACACTGCTGGTGGGAATGCAAATTAGTTCAACCATTGTGGAAAGCAGTATGGAGGTTCCTCAAAAAACTCAAATCAGAAATACCATTTGACCCAGGAATTCCATTCCCAGGAATTTACCTTAAAAATGCAGCAGCCCAGTTTGAAAAAGACAGATGCACCCCTATGTTTATCACAGCACTATTTACAATAGCCAAGAAATGGAAGCAACCTAAGTGTCCATCAGTAGATGAATGGATAAAGAAGATGTGGTACGTATACACAATGGAATATTATTCACCCATAAGAAGAAAACAAATCCTACCCTTTGCAATAACATGGACGGAATTAGAAGGTATTACGCTCAGTGAAATAAGCCAAGCGGAAAAAGACAACTATCAAATGATTTCACTCATATGAGGAGCATAATAGCAAAGAAAAAAACTGAAAGGAAAAAAACCAGCAGCAGACTCACAGAACCCAAGAATGGACTAATAGTTACCAAGGGAAAGAGACTGGGGAGGATGGGTGGGAATGGAAGGACAAGGGGGAAAAAGGGGCATTACGATTAGCAGACACAATGTTGGGGGTGTACAGGGAGGGCTCTACAACGCAGAGAAGACAAGTAGTGATTCTATAGCATCTCCTACACTTATGGACAGTGACGGTAATGGGGTTGGTGGGGGGGACCTGACGAAGTGGGTAGTTTAATAACCATAATATTGCACATGTAATTGTAGATTAATGATACCAAAATACATTTTAAAAAGTATGGAAGAGGAAGAATAAGAAGGGAGAGAAATAAAGGATCATCAGACTGTGTTTATAAAAGCTTAACAAGAGAGCTAAGTTAGACTGTTAGATAGTAAAGAAGCTACTCTTGAACCTTTGGTAACCATGAATCTAAAGCCAGCAATGGCAATAAGTACACATCTATCGATAATCACCGTAAAGGTAAATGGACTGAATGCACCAATCAAAAGATAGAGTAATAGAATAGATAAAAAAGCAAGACCCATCTATATGCTGCCTACAAGAAACTCACCTCAAACCCAAAGATATACACAGACTAACTGTGAAGGGATGGAAAAAGATATTTCATGCAAACAAGGAGAAAAAAGCAGGTGTGGCAGTACCTGTATGGGACAAAATAGACTTCAAAACGAAGAAAGTAGCAAGAGATAAAGAAGGATATTACATAATGATAAAGGGACAGTCCAACAAGGGCATATAACCATTATAATTGTATATGCACCAAACACAGGAGCACCAATATATGTGAAACAAATACTAACAGAATTAAAGGAGGAAATAGAAAGCAATGCATTCATTTTGGGAGACTTCAGCACACCACTCACTCCAAAGGACAGATCAACCAGACAGAAAATAAGTAAAGAGACAGAGGCACTGAACAACATACTAGAACAGATGGACCTAATGGACATCTACAGAACACTCCATCCAAAAGCAATAGGATACACATTCTCCTCAAGTGCACATGGAACATTTTCAAGAAGATCATATATTAGGCTAGAAAAAGAACCACAGTAAATTAAAAAAGATTGAAATTGTACCAACCAGCTCCTCAGATCACAAAGGTATGAAACTAGAAATAAATTACACAAAGAAAATGAAAAAGCCTACAAACACATGGAGGCTTAATAACATGCTCCTAAATAATCAATGGATCAATGACCAAATAAAAACAGAGATCAAGCAATATATGGAGACAAGTGACAAGAATTCAACACCGCAAAATCTGTGGGACACAGTGAAGGCCGTGCTAAGAGGAAAGTATACTGCACTACAGGCCTACCTCAGGAAAGAAGAACAATCTCATATGAACAGTCCAAAGTCACAATTAATGAAACTAGAAAAGGAAGAACAAATGAGGCCCAAAGACAGTAGAAGGAGGGACATGATAAAGATTAAACCAAAACTAAATAATATTGAGAAGAATAAAACAATAGAAACAATCAATGAAAGCAGGAGCTGGTTTTTTGAGAAAATTTAAAAAATAGATAAACCCCTAGCCAGACTAATCAAGAAAAAAAGAGAGTCAACACACATAAACAGAATCAGAAAAGAGAAAGGAAAAATCACTACGAACAACACAGATATACAAAGAATTATAAGAAAATAGTATGAAAAATTATATGGTAACAAACTGGATAACCTAGAAGAAATGGATAAATTTCTAGAAAAATACAACCTTCCAAGGCTGACCCAGGAAGAGAGAGAAAATATGAATAGACCAATTACCACCAAAGAAATTGAATTGGTAATCAAAAAACTACCTAAGAACAAACCCCCTGGACCAGATGGCTTCAGTGCTAAATTTTATCAAACATTTAGTGAAGATCTAATACCCATCCTCCTTAATGTTTTCCAAAGAGTAGAAGTAGAGGGAATACTTCCAAACTCATTCTATGAGGTCAGCATCACTCTAATACCAAACCCAGGTAAAGACACCACAAAAAAAGAGAATTACAGGCAAATATCCCTGATGAACATAGATGCAAAAATACTCAACAAAATACTAGCAAAGCAAATTCAAAACTACATAAAAAAGATCATCCATCATGATATGGGATTCACCCCTGGGATGCAAGGATGGTACAACATTCGAAAATCCATCATCATCATCCACTACATCAACAAAAAGAAGAACAAAAACCACATCATCATCTCCATAGATGGGGAAGAAGCATTAGACAAAATTCAACATTCATTCATGATAAAAGCTCTTAACAAAATGGGTATAGAGTGCAAGTACCTCAACATAATAAAGGCCATATATGACAAACACACACTCGACATTATACTTAACAGCGAGAAGCTGAAAGCTTTTCCTTTAAGATCGGGAACAAGACAAGGATGCCCACTCTCCCCACTTTTATTCAACATAGTTCTGGAGGTCCTAGCCACAGCAATCAGACAACTCAAAGAAATAAGAGGCATCCAGACTGGCAAGGAAGAACTCAAACTGTCCCTATTTGCAGATGACATGACATTGTACATTAAAAATCCTAAAGAATCCACTCCAAAGCTACTAGATCTAATATCTCAATTCACAAAGTTGCGGAATACAAAATTAATACACAGAAATCTGTTACATTCCTATACACTAACGATGAACTAGCAGTAAGAGAAATGAGGAGAACAATTCCATTCACAATAGCAACCAAACGAATAAAATACCTAGGAATAAACCTTACCAAGGAAGTGAGAAACCTATACCTTGAAAACTACAAGACACTCTTAAGAGACATTAAAGAGGACACTAATAAATGGAAATTCATCCCATGCTCTTGGCTAGGAAGAATTAATATTGTCAAAATGACCATCCTGCCTAAAGCAATCTACAGATTCAATGCAATCCCTATCAAAATACCTACAGCATTTTTCAATGAACTAGAGCAAATAGTTCTAAAATTCATATGGAACCACAAAAGACCCCAAATAGCCAAAGCAATCCTGAGAAGGAAGAATAAAGCAGGGGGAATTACGCTCCCTGACTTCAAGCTCTACTACAAAGCCACAGTAATCAAGACAATTTGGTACCGGCACAAGAACAGACCCACAGACCAGTGGAACAGAACAGAGAGCCCAGAATAGATATAAACCCAAGCATATATGGTCAAGTAACATACAATAAAGGAGCCATGGATATACAATGGGGAAATGACAGCCTCTTCAACAGCTGGTGTTGGAAAAACTGGACAGCTACATGTAAGCCAATGAACCTGGATTGCTTTCTAACCTCATCCACTAAAGGAAACTCAAAATGGATCAAAGACCTGAATGTAAGTCATGAAACCATAAAACTCTAAACAAATATACATAGGCAAAAATCTCTTGGACATAAACATGAGCAACTTCTTCATGAACATATCTCCCTGGGCAAGGGAAACAAAAGCAAAAATGAACAAGTGGGACTATATCAAATAAAAAAGCTTCTGTACAGCTAAGGATACCATCAGTAGACAAAAGGACATCATACATTATGGGAGAATATAAAATGACATATCCGATAAGGGGTTGACATCCAAATTATATAAAGAGCTCACACACCTCAACAAACAAAAAAGCAAAAAAGCCATTAAAAAATGGGCCGAGGAGCTGAACAGACACTTCTCCAAAGAAGAAATTCAAATGGCCAACAGGCACATGAAAAGATGCTCCACATCGCTAATCATCAGAGAAATTCAAATTAAAACTACAATGAGATATTACCTCACACCAGTAAGGATGGCCAACATCCAAAAGACAAACAACAAATGTTGGCGAGGATGTGGAAAAAGGGGAACCCTCCTACACTGCTTGTGGGAATGCAAATTAGTTCAACCATTGTGGAAAGCAATATAGAGGTTTCTCAAAAAACTCAAAAGAGAAATACCATTTGACCCAGGAATCCCACTCCTAGGAATTTACCCTAAGAATGCAGCAGCCCAGTTTGAAAAAGACATATGCAACCCTATGTTTATCGCAGTGCTATTTACAATAGCCAAGAAATGGAAGCAACCTCAGTGTCCATCAGTAGATGCATGGCATGGATAAAGAAGAAGGGGTACATATACACAATGGAATATTATTCAGCCATAAGAAGAAAACAAATCCTACCATTTGCAACAACATGGATGGACATAGAGGGCATTACACTCAGTGAAATAAGCCAGGCGGAGAGAGAGAAGTATCAAATGATTTCACTCATCTGTGGAGTATAAGAACAAAGAAAAAACTGAAGGAACAAAACAGCAGCAGACTCACAGAACCAAAGAATGGAGTAACAGTTGCCAAAGGGAAAGGGACTGGGGAGGATGGGTGGGAAGGGAGTGATAACTGCGAAAAGGGGGCATTATGATTAGCAGACATAGTGTGGGGGTTGACACATGGAGGGCTGTACAAAGTGGAGGGCTGTACAACACAGAGAAGACAAGTAGTAATTCTATAGCATCTCACTATGCTGATAGACAGTGACTGTAATGGGGTATGTGGTGGGGACTTGATGATGGGAGGATTCTAGTAACGATAATGTTGGTCATGTAATTGTAGATTCATGATCAAAAAAAAAAAGAATCAATCATCCCAAATTTCAGAAAGCATTTTATTTAAAGTCAGAACAAACATTAAGGCATAAAAATACATCAATTTTTTTAAACAAAAATATTTGACAGTTTTGTCCTATGTCTAAAGCGATTTCTTCCAAATTACACAATAATTTAACTTTTTTCAATAGAAAAATAAAACTTCTTAAGCCTCTAAACTCTCTCCCCGAACAAATGAATGTTTTCCTGGTTCTACAGAGGCTTCTCAAAGCAGTACTGAACTCCTGTATTATAATGTACATTTCCTTAAAAATCTAGTTTTGTCACTTACACACATTTGTTATGTTTAGAACTTTAACCAATGTTAAACTTCCCTTGTAAGCATAAGGCTTGCTGTTTGGTGTTCGTACTGCTTAATGCATGCTGTTTATCATACAAAGACACAAGTACCAAAACTAGTGATTTATAAATCTAGCATATGTCTCTCAATTTTAAGCTAGTCAGGACAGCCGAAGGCAACAGACTCAAACCTTTTTAAAAAGGATATAAAAATTAACCATGTATGTACATTTATGTAGTTTTTATACTTTCAATCTTGACATTATAGTAGTACAAACAATGTACTGTATTACAGAGGAATAGTTGGTATTCTGTACAGGATATGAAAGATACTAAATATTATTTTCCTTCCAGGGAAAGTAGGGGAATGTCATCTATAGGGCTTTAAAAAATTCACATATTTATTTCTCCCTATTTATGAAATAAACTATCCTTTAAACGAGGTATTTAAATACTAATCTAACCCAAATCGTAAAAATTCTGTTAAGCAAGGTTCACACATCATATAAATCATGAACTGCATAAATAAGAACACTTAAGCACTTTGCCTAGAAACACACAAAACTGGACTCCTACCCTCAGATTTCTTCATTCATACGGAGACCCAACGTCATGGTATCCTAGGCATCAATGATCTGACAGCCTCAGAAGCTCTGATGAACGGTTTCTGGGACTCTGCGGAAGCATGGCTAAACTGCACAGTGGCCCGGGATTAACTTTTCCCCACCCTTTCTATGAGCTACCGCTCCCCCCACCCCCGGGTACCCTCTTCTGTTCAGATGAAGTTGCTAAGGCGCCCCTCTACAGGAATACTCAACTTAGGTCACGAGACATCAACAGACAGTGCCACTGTCACTGCAAGTGACACAGTATATGCGCTTTGAAAATCGTTTCTGACAAGGCTCTCAGGAGGAAATCTTGCTTTCCTGGAAGATAAGAAAAATGTGCACCTCAGCCTACAGTTGAGCTATATAGGAGGCATTTACCTCTCCAGCTGCAGAAAAAAGTGTCTTTACAAACATGACTGAGGTTATGGCAGAGGCAGTTCCTCTATTAGAACACTTACCATCCACTCCCTACTCTCACTCCACTAAATCTGCAGCTCCTACTGGCTGAAAGCCCAAGATTCCACATTTCAAAATTCAACTAGAATATGATGAATCGGGAGTCAATCTCCTTCAGAATCAGGGGAGTGGTACCTACTAAAAATGTTAGGAACAGAAGGCAGTGGTCACCTCCAACTCTGGAACAACTGGGCTGAGGGTAACACACACCAAGACCAGAGTGGACAGAGGTGCTGGGCAGTGCAGCAACTGGGGGCTACTGCTGTGGCAGAAAGTGAAATAAGGAACAGAACCCACACCACACTGTTAAAGGGAACACTTTTCCCAAGAAGGATGCCCCGAACGCAATGGCATCTTGAAAACCGTGCCATTTTCTACACAGCACTGTAAATGTTCACTGAGGAAAATTAATTTGAAACTATCTTTCAAGAGACCTTACTACTAGAAATAAATCTTTTTTACTAACTCCTATGAAATGAGTAAATGAAAAATAAATTCAAAGAAAAATGTTTTGTGAATTCATAATGAAAAATATTAAAGGTTATATTTAAATGTTTGTACTGGTTAAGACTTTCAGTCAAAATTCTCTGAAGTCATTCTCAATTCACAAGGATAGAACTCCTTCAAAGAATGACATAAAAGATACGAGATTCTAACTCTCTTATTCTAAATGTCCACTAGCCTGTATCTCTGGTCACAAAAGCAGCAAAATGTTCACATTTCCATCATACTACATTCAATTGCCTTTCAAGTTTAGGAAATTCTGCATTTTTAGAAAAGAAATTAAGAAAAACATTTTCAAATGGCACATTACTTTATAATGTAACAAAATAATGTATAAAATATGGTTGAAGGTTAAATAATTACAAAAATAATAGTGAGGTGCTGTGCAATTAAGTATGTTTTATTATGAAACCAGATATGCCAAGAGTTATATAAAAGATAATGTTCTAGTTTCTGCAAGGCTTCACTGGCAATGAAGTGCCCAGCCCGCTGGGGAGGAAGTACCCTGGGCACCATGCAGCCAGGCACCCGCCACTTGCCCACACAGACACAGACACAGACACCACCTGAGTGAGAGGGTCACAGCAGAGCAAGTCTTTGGAAGCAACGCTCAAGACTTCTCCCTCCATGCACTTGTGTTCCCCTGAGTTCAGACCAGAAAACCCAACCCTGTGATTTGATGTGCATGGTCATATTTACAAACAAGGACTTTGTGCACACCAGTAAGCATACACATATATACACACACACACACACCAAAACTAACCATATAAACATGCTTATGTTCCAAGGTTAACTGAGTTTTACTTAATACCTTATCACTTCAGTTCAACAGTCAAAGAAAATTATTGCATATAGAACTATTAACAGGAGGGGTGGGGGTTGCTTTACCACACTTTATAAAGTCCTATCATCTATCTCAAAGGTCAGTGGGAGAACAGTAGGAGGGCTGATGTAAAAACTCTTTTTCAATCTGAAACTATTATATTTTCCAGAGAAAACAAATCCACATGCCACATTCCAAATCCACATGCCTTCTACCTGTATGCTAAGGGCATTTGGTCATACATGTTTACCTTATTACTTTTCTTAGGTTATTTCCAAGTCCAGGCAATGTAATGAACATTAAACTGACACTCAAGAGTAGCTTAAAAAGGGGTATAGAACCTTCCCACCACCTGAATTCTTAATTTTCATGCATAGATTTCCAAGATAATGTAATAAAAACTTGTTGCACTCTATCAGCACAAAGCTCTCTTAGTCTTAGTCTCGACGAGGCCCTTCACCATTAACTAGGTCTCATTTATATGGGTTCAAATCACATTATCTTTTCTGAAGAGAACATTTTTTCTGCCATTTCAGATCTGGTCATGATTTCCTAAAGGGGAGAAAAAAAAAAAGATATGCATCAAAATGTTGAAGCTTCTTTAAGAGCCTAACAAAATTCTCTAATCTTTTAACAGTCACAATTTTGTGGGGAATTAAGTATATTCTATGATATATGTATATATTTGTATTTATGTATAAAAATCATATAATCCACACTTCTTGGCAATGCATAATCAATGATCTGATGAAGTTCAGAAAATTTTAATGTCTTCCTAGCTAGAAAACATTTTGAGTTCACAATCATCTGTGAGAGGCAGAGACAGCTAGAATGGATTTCTTTGGTATGGCTCATCTAGGGATTTGCCTCTCTTTAAGCAACTAATGTATTTTTGAGATTATAAAATCAATACTACAAAGGCTCTTTTAAAAGTAATTCTCCATGGTGTGTATCTTTCTGTAGAGTTTTAAATCCTACTCTGTTTCATAGCGAGGTATGTGTATACTATAGCCTTTTCACAACTTCTTATCCATGACAGCCAACCCAGCAGCTGTACCTTCTCTAATATTCTACAGTCGTAGCCTACATAAATAACTCTTTAGCTACCACTAACTTCTCTCTACTCTTCATTCTTATAAGCTAATGTTCCCACATCTACCCCTTCATTTTCACATTTTGTACTTCCTGGCTTGGGCACCCTTCAATGTCTAGATGATCCACAACCAATTTTCCCCACAGAGCCTTCTTAAACCCATGTCCTCTATTCAAACCCCCTACTTAATAAATGAAAATAAGATTGAAACTCTATTTAATACCTGATTAAAATATCTACAAACGAGACTTAGACAAACTGCCATCTTCCAAAGTCTTTTAAACTTTTACTATTACCTATGTGCTTGTTAGAACATCAGACTCAAAATCTCATACAATAATTCTTCCCTTCTTTCCCATCAACAAGCATGTATCTTGCTCCTGTGTTGAGGATCCACAGCCCCTTTAAACTTTACCCACAGATCAGTGCCTAGTCTTTCAGCCTGCTCAGTTCCTTTCAGAATTCCTTTTTAAACTACATTTTTATTATATGAAAATAACAGCTTAAAGGAAAAAAGCAAAAAAATGTACTTTACCTCATCTGAATCCACTAATACTGGAAGAGCTCTGAAAAAACAGAAAACAAAAAACAATTCACAATGTCATGAAAAGGCCAGTGTAACTACTAAAACTGAATATACGCATATCCTATGATCCACCAGTTCTCACTCCTGGACAGACACAACCAACAGAAATGAATTGTAGGTGCACCAACAAACACACAGAAGAATTTTCATAGCAGTGTTGTCCTTAATAGCCTCCAAATTGAAAATAACCCAAATGGGTGAACTGAGGTATATCCATACAATGGAATACTATAAGCAAAGAAAATGGATTATTGAAGGATAGTTTTTTAAACTAACACAAGTAACCTACAATTGCAGATGTTAGGACAGCAGTACCTTTGGGTCATGATTTGGGAGGAAAAAAAGGGGTTTTTTAAGGCACTAGTGATGTTATACTTTTTTAATCTGGGTGCTAAATTACATGAGGCACTCGTATGAAAGATTTATTAAACTTAGGATTTGCACTTTCCAGTATGTGTGCTATACTTAAAAAAATTCTGTTAAAAATTAACAGAAATACGAAAATAATTCTAACTTCAAAATGGAAACAACAAAAAGATCAGCAACTCTACAAACTAATAAATTAGAGGAATATCAATACCAAACTGTACATATGAGTAATTCCAAACACAACTGATATCCACTACACACTTATTTTTTAAGCCCCTGTTTTTCACTTTGAATAGCTGGGCCAGTATCTGAGTGGTGATGTGCTAGCTAATTTGAAAACCCACAGGTGGCATTTATTAGAATCAAGTATTTAAATCCCACACCATTACCATCACTGACTGGACATCTACCAGTGAAAAGTACTTGGAGAGTGTTACACAATATAACCTTTGCTTGGGAAAGATAATATGGATAAAAAGAAAAGACAGATATATAGTTTCGATGTGTGATAGATCCCCTCACTGAGATAAAGCCTGATGGGACAAATCTATGTGCCAAAGTTACAACATAAAAAGTCACGTCAATGCACAACTCCGGAGGGTACTACTTACAGCGCAGTCCATGGCGAAGGCAGAAGAAAAAGACCTGGGAGACTAACTAGATGTGAGAAAGAAGCCAAGGTAGACTGTTTGGAATAACACTACTAAGGAAAATCTAGAGAAGACTGCATTAGGGGAAAGATGAACCAGAACCTTAAGGGCCTGGAAGACAGTCCATTGGGTACTCAGCACCATTTAGCGATAAACACTAGCAATCTCAAAAATGGTTCCTTCTGTAACATGAATAACTATTAAAAACTTAAGATGTATTCAGTTCACTGAAGAGGGAGGTGAACTATGCTAAGTTGATCTTTATGGCTTCTTAGAGACAAAGCCATCCATAATGCATGTCATACAAATACCTCATACACAATTACTGGGCTATGATTGTCTAAATGGTCCTATCACTTGCAAAATTTTTACTCAATTTCTATAGATGTATACAAAAGAGTTTATCTGTGTATGAAGTCTAAATTCTAAATTTGCTGTGTAAACTAATTTTGCACAGTATTGTGCTAAATGTCTGTGTTAGAAGTTTTCAGAAATGAACACACACTGGTTCCCAAGAACCTAAAATGCTGGAAACTACCTTGGACTACACAGTTCTTAATTTCACAAAAATTGTTCAGGAGAACATAAAATAAGACATTTTAGTCTTTTATACTGCAAAGGAATTTTTGTAATCAAGCAGCTACTTCTATTTAAATTAAAAAAAGAGTAAAGAGGTATGACCTTCTAAGATGTAAGCAGATCTAGGCAGGTTGTCTTACTGCTTTCTGCCAAGAAGTGATGGCAGAGCAGGAGGGAAGTCTACTTAGATGCTTTCTTTTAAAGTACTTTCTAACAAGTGGCCAAATCTATAAGCTAATGCTTGCCACCTAATTTCCACAATCCCTTACTCAAAACCATAAAAATCTGAAAGGACTGCAAATATAACCACACACAATTCATGGTCTACAGCATTACCAGAAAAATACTGCAAACCTGAAATTATATGTAAGTCTTGAAATAAATGCCAATTGTAGCAGCTATAACACAACACTCCAAATTAAATGAAATTAAGTTGAAAAGAATACTTGGGGAGACTTCCAGGAAGATGGCAGCGTGAGGAGGGCGGCAGGAATCTCCTCCCAACACTGTATTTATCTACGAAAATACAGCAAATACAACTATTCCTAAAAGAGAGACCAGAATACACAGGAAAGCGCACAGCAGGCAGCTACACCTGAGAGGACTCGGCACCCCAAGAGGCGTGTAAGATACGGAGCCACGACCCGGCGGGACCCGAGCACTCACCCACCCCAGCACACCAGCGGGAGGAGAGGATTCAGAGCCGGGAGGGAGTGGAAGTACATCCTGCGAAATAACCAGCTCCGGTGATCTGCACAGGAAGCACTGACACACATAGCGCGGTGTAGCGGAGACTGGAGAGACAGAGGGGCACGATTTGAGCGGGGAACGTGCCAGGGTGCTTGCACCGGCTCCCATGAAGGGAAGAAAAAAAAATGAAAAGGGCACACTTTCTTCAGCGGTCTTAAAAGAGACAGGAGCCCAGAGGAGGAGCCGGATCACCCCAGGACACTAAGACCAGCGGGCTGGGAGTCCTAGGGAGTTTCAGACCCCTTAGCTGGCAACTGGGAAAGCGGGGCCACACTTACACTTCTCACTGAGATCAATAGCCTCCCATTCCTTCCCACCCTGGCCAGAGTTATAAACGGCCGTGTGGAGCGGCACGGCCACAGCTGCGGAATAGTGGGGCAACAGCGCCAACCAAAGCATTCCCACAGAATCTACTTCCGGTGGGTGTTTTTTTTGTTGTTGTTGTTTTCTTTCTTGGTTTTTCTTTCTTTCTTTCTTTTCCTTTATTTATTTTTTCTCTTTTTAAAGTCTTAAATAGCCCAACTGACATACGCGGCAACTACCAGCGACCACTTCTATAGCCATGAAAAGACAGAGGAATATGGTCCAGACTAAAATCAACCAGACAACCCAAGAGGGGAGCCTGAAGGGATGGAAATGCAGTCTTCCTGAAAAAGAATTCAGAATGAGAGTCATAACCATGCTGATGGACCTACAGAGAAATGTGCAAGAGCTGAGGGAGGAAGTGAGGGAAGTGAGGGAAGTGAGGAAAGAAAATGCAAAAATCAGACAAGCAATCGACGGGCTTAACAGCAGACTGGATGAGATGCAAGAGACTGTTAATGGAATAGAAATCAGAGAACAGGAATACAGAGCAGCTGAGGCAGAGAGAGATAAAAGGATCTCTAGGAAAGAAAGAATATTAAGAGAACTGTGTGACCAATCCAAAGGGAACAATATTCGCATTATAGGAGTACCAGAGGAAGAAGAGAGAGAAAAAGGGATAGAAAGTGTCTTTAAAGAAATAATTGCTGAAAACGTTCCATCGGTGGGGAAGGAAATAGTCTCGCAGTCCACGGAAGCCGACAGATCTCCCAACACAAGGGACCCAAGGAAGACAACACCAAGACACATAATGATTAAGATGGCAAAGACAAAAGATAAAGACAGAGTATTAAAGGCACTTACAGAGAGAAGAAAGATCACCTACAAAGGAAAACCCATCAGACTACCATCAGACTTCTCAACAGAAACCTTACACGCCAGAAGACAATGGCATGATATATTTAACGTAATGAAACAGAAGGGCCTCGAACAAAGAATATTGTACGAAGCACGATTATCATTTAAATATGATGGAGGGATTAAACAATTTCCAGACAAACGAAAGTTGAGAGAGTTTGCCTATCATAAACCAGGACTACAGGATATCTTAAATGGACTGCTCTAGAGGGAAGCACCCTTAAGGCTAAAAAGATGTCACCAGAGAAAATAAAATCATACCAAAGAAAGCAGACCATCCAAATACTAACAAAGGCAAAGAATAAAACACCTAGTATATAAAGAATGGAGGAGGAAGAATAAGAAGGGAGAGAAATAAAGAAACATCAGACAGTGTTTACAATAACTTAAGAAAGTCAAGTTAGATTGTTAAATAGTAAGGAAGCAACCCTTGAACCTTTGGTAACGACGAATCTAAAGCCAGCAATGGCAGTAAGTTCATATCTATCAATAATCACCCTAAATGTAAATGGACTGAATGCACCAATCAAAAGACACAGAGTAACACCATGGATAAAAAAGCAAGACCCATCTATATGCTGCTTACAAGAGACTCACCTTAAACGCAAAGATATCCCCAGATTAAAAGTGAAGGGATGGAAAAAAATATTTCATGCAAACAACAAAGAGAAAAAAGCAGGTGTTGCAGTACTTGTATCAGACAAAATAGACTTCAAAACGAAGAAAGTAGCAAGAGATAAAGAAGGGCATTACATAATGATAAAGGGGTCAGTCCAACAAGAAGTTATAACCATTATAAATATATATGCACCCAACACAGGAGCGCCAGCATATGTGAAACAAATACTAACAGAATTAAAGGAGGAAATAGACAGCAATGCATTCATTTTAGGAGACTTCAACACACCACTCACTCCAAAGGACAGATCAACCAGACAGAAAATAAGTAAAGACACAGAGTCACTGAACAACACACTAGAACACATGGACCTAACAGACATCTACAGAACTCTACACCCAAAAGCAACAGGATACACATTCTTCTCAAGTGCACATGGACAGAATAGACCACATACTAGGCCACATAAAGAACCTCAGTAAATTCAAAAAGATTGAAATTCTACCAGCCAACTTCTCAGACCACAAAGGTATAAAACTAGAAATAAATTTTAGAAAGAAATCAAAAAGGCTCACAAATACATGGAGACTTAACAACAGTCTCTTAATTAATCAATGGGTTAACCACCAAATCAAAACAGAAATCAAAGAATATATGGAGACTAATGACAACAACAACACAAAGCCACAACTTCTGTGGGACGCAGCAAAGGCAGTTCTAAGAGGAAAGTATATTGCAATCCAGGCCTATCTAAAGAAAGAAGAACATCCCCGAATGAATAGTCTAAAGACACAATTACTGAAATTGGAAAAAGAAGAGCAAATGAGACCCAAAGTCACCAGAAGGAGGGACATAATAAAGATCAGAGAAGAAATAAACAAAATTGAGAAGAATAAAACAATAGAAAAAAAATCAATGAAACCAAGAGCTGGTTCTTTGAAAAAAATAAACAAAATAGATAAACCCTTAGCCAGACTCATTAAGAGAAAAAGAGAATCTACACACATAAACGATCAGAAATGAGAAAGGAAAAATAACTATGGACCCCACAGAAATACAAAGAATTAAAAGAGAATACTATGAGAATCTACATGCTAACAAGCTGGAAAACATAGAAGAAATGGACAATTTCTTAGAAAAATACAACCTCCCAAGATTGACCAGCAAGAAATAGAAAAACTAAACAGACCAATCACCAGCAACGAAATTGAATCGGTAATCAAAAAACTAACCAAGAAAAAAACCCCTGGACCTGATGGATTCACCTATGAATTCTACCAGACATATAGAGAAGAAATAACACCCATTCTCCCTAAAGTTTTCCAAAAAATAGAAGAGGAGGGAATACTTCCAAACTCATTCTATGAAGCCAGCATCACTCTAATACCAAAACCGGGCAAAGACCTCACCAAAAAAGAAAATTACAGACCAATATCCCTGATGAACATACATGCAAAAATACTCAACAAAATATTAGCAAACCGAATTCAAAAATACATCAAGAGGATCATACACGATGATCAAGTGGGATTCATCCCAGGGATGCGAGAATGGTACAACATTCGAGAATCCATCAACATCATCCACCACATCAACAAAAAGAAGAACAAAAACCACATGATCATCTCCATAGATGCTGAAAAAGCATTCGAAAAAATTCAACACTCATTCATGATAAAAACTCTAAACAAAATGGGTATAGAGGGCAAGTACCTCAACATAATAAAGGCCATATAGGACAAACCCACAGTCAACACTATACTTAACAGCGAGAAGCTGAAAGCTTTTCATCTAAGATGAGAACAAGACAGGGATGCCCACTCTCCTCACTGTTATTCAACATAGTACTGCAGGTCCTAGTCACGGCAATCAGACAAAACAAAGACATACAAGGCATCCAGATGGGTAAAGAAGAAGTCAAATTGTCACTATTTGCAGATGACATGATATTGTACATAAAAAACCCTAAAGACTCCATTCCAAAACTACTAGAACTAATATATGAATTCAGCAAAGTTGCAGGATACAAAACTAACACACAGAAATCTGTTGCTTTCCTATACACTAACGATGAACTAACAGAAAGAGAAATCAGAAAAACAATTCCATTCACAATTGCATCAAAAAGAATAAAATACCTAGGAATAAACCTAACGAAGGAAGTGCAAGACCTGTACTGTGAAAACTACAAGACACTCCTAAGAGAAATTAAAGAGGACACTAACAAATGGAAATGCATCCCATGTTCTTGGCTAGGAAGAATAAATATTGTCAAAATGGCTATACTACCTAAAGTAATCTACAGATTCAATGCAATCCCTATCAAACTACCAACAGCTTTCTTCAATGAACTGGAACAAATAATTCTAAAATTCATATGGAACCACAAAAGACCCCGAATAGCCAAAGCAATCCTGAGAAGGAGGAATAAAACAGGGGGAATTACACTCCCTGACTTCAAGCTCTACTACAAAGCCACAGTAATCAAGACAATTTGGTATTGGCACAAAAACAGACCCACAGACCAGTGGAACAGAATAGAAAATCCAAACATTAACCCAAACATATACAGTCAATTAATATTTGATAAAAGTGCCTTGGATATACAATGGGGAGATGACAGCCTCTTCAGCAGCTGGTGTTGGAAAAACTGGACAGCTACATGTAAGAGAATGAAACTGGACTACTGTCTAGCCCCATACACAAAGGTAAACTCAAGGTGGATCAAAGACTTGAATGTAAGTCATGAAACCATAAAACTCTTAGAAAAAAACATAGGCAAAAATCTTTGGACATAAACATGAGCAACTTCTTCATGAACATATCTCCCCGGGCAAGGGAAACAAAAGCAAAAATGAACAAGTGGGACTATATCAAGCTGAAAAGCTTCTGTACAGCAAAGGACACCATCAGTAGAACAAAAGACATCCTACAGTATGGGAGAATATATTCATAAAAAGCATATCTGATAAAGGGTTGACATCCAAAATATATAAAGAACTCATGCAACTTAACAAACAGAAAGCAAATAATCCAATTAAGAAATGGGCAGAGGACATGAATAGACACTTCTCCAAAGAAGAAATTCAGATGGCCAACAGGCACATGAAAAGATGCTCCACATCGCTAATCATCAGAGAAATGCAGATTAAAACCACAATGAGATATCACCTCACACCAGTGAGGATGGCCAACATCCAAAACACAAACAACAACAAATGTTGGCGAGGATGTGGAGAAAAGGGAACCCTCCTACACTGCTGGTGGGACTGCAAATTAGTTCAACCATTGTGGAAAGCAGTATGGAGGTTCCTCAAAAAACTCAAAATAGAAATACCATTTGACCCAGGAATTCCACTCCTAGGAATTTACCGTAAGAATGCAGCAGCCCAGTTTGAAAAGACATATGCGCCCCTATGTTTATCGCAGCACTATTTACAATAGCCATGAAATGGAAGCAACCTAAGTGTCCATCAGTAGATGAATGGATAAAGAAGAGGTGGTACATATACACAATGGAATATTATTCAGCCATAAGAAGAAAACAAATCCTACCATTTGCAACAACATGGATGGAGCTAGAGGGTATTATGCTCAGTGAAATAAGCAAAGCTGAAAAAGACAAGTATCAAATGATTTCACTCATATGTGGAGTATAAGAACAAGGAAAAAAAAACTGAAGGAACAAAACAGCAGCAGACTCACAGAACCCAAGAATGGACTAATAGTTACCAAAGGGAAAGGGACTGGGGAAGATGGGTGGGAAGGGAGGGATAAGAGGGAAAAAGAGGCATTACGATTAGCAGATGTAATGTTTGGGGGGCACGGGGAGGGCTGTACAACTCAGAGAAGACAAGTAGTGATTCTATAGCATCTCACTGTGCTGATGGACAGTGACTGTAATGCGGTGGGTGGGGGGGACCTGATGAAGGGGTAATTTAATAACCATAATATTGCACATGTAATTGTAGATTAATGATACCAAAATAAATTATATAATTTTAAAAAAACGAGAAAAAAAAAGCCAGTGACAATGCTGAAAAATTTAGATGAAATGACAGGATGTGTAAGCTTTGTGAGAGAAGTGGGATCACAGAAGAAACAAAGTTGGTCATGAGATGATATTACTGAGTGATGGATATAAAGAGATTCATTATGTTAATTACATCTGCTTTTAATGTTTGAAATTGTTCACTAAAAAAAAAACCCCTGGTAATTAATCTTAAAAAAAAAAATCGTTCTAATCCTGATAAACTTAGATCAGACAAGGCTGGAGTTGGTTACAGGCCGTGAGTTTTAAGAGTAGTACAGTCAAAAAGGAAGGAGAAAGAGACTAAAGCAGAGATGTGTACTTTCTTTAGTTAGAAATGAAGTATATCATCACTAGTGACCGTGGCCTACGAAAACACAGCACATAACTATAAAAATTATCCCTTTACACTGTATCCTAACTTTTAGATTCAAGCTTTAAAAGAGGATATTTACACATCTGTGAATGAAGAGGGGATATTCTCTTCTACCCACTTCAAATCTTCATCCTGTAGAATAAATATTTATATATTAGCATTTACTTAGGATCACCTGACAGCAAGTTTTTAAAAGAATGCATATAAAATTTAAGCATCTGAATTCAAATGCATATTCTTTTGATTTCTACATATCCTAAGGAATCAGAACTTAAACCACACAGAAATTATGCAGTATGTTCTTAAACAAACAAAAACGTGGATTTCAGATTTTTTTACTTCTTGTTTTTGTTAGATGCACAGGTGTTATTTTTGTTCTGAAAACCACAATAAATACACAAGTTGACTTATGATAGAAAATAGCAAGAATATTATCTATAGTAATGCTTTGCTTCCAGCATTATGCCTAATTTGTTCAATATTTTATTTCATCAGTTTATAATTTTCCAAGAGCAAAAGATGGTATAATTTTCCCAAATATTGTAACTTTAGAAAAACCCATTTTTTTCTATCACTTGTATTTATGATCATCTCTCTGCAGAAGACAGGAAAAGGAAAGCAGGTCACATAGGGTATCTATTTTTTTCTTTTTAAACAATCTAGCTTATAGCTATCTCACTGAGAGAAAGAAAACTAAAAGTAAAGTAAAAATAACGAACACTGCAACTGAGCCAGTATTAGTAGGACCCCTAATTCTCTAAGTGAGTCTCAAGTAGAAATAAGTCAATGAAAGATAAGGCACCCAACTTCTGACCAAGAGCTCTGCAATATGATTTATAAGGAATACATATTTGGTCATTCAGATGACATAAAAGTGAAATGAGTGTCTTGTTATTAGTGAAGGTCACTTTCAGACCCCACCCAAGCAGGGGCAGGCTGCCAGGAGGACCAGCCATGTGATTATGAGCTGGAACTTTCAGCCCCACACACAACCCCACCAGTTCCCAGCTCCCTGATCTCTGGGGAGAGAAGAGGGGCTGGGGAATCCGCCAATGGCCAATGACCTAGTCAATCATGACTATGTAATGAAGCCTCCTAAAAAACTCGAGAGGGCAGTGTTTTGGTCCTTTTCTCTTTTTTTGGAGAGCTTCCACATTTGGGGAACCAGAACACTTGCATGCACCACTGAGCCCGGCCCCACGCTCCATGAGGAGAGAGGCTCCTTTGGGACCTGCCCTCTCTTCATCTGGCTGCTGATTCATATCCTTTATAGATCCTTTAATGAAGTATTGGATTTGGGTCTGGAAACCCCTATGTAAACTGATTACACTTAAAGAAATGACAAAGTATTCCCCTGATGTATTTGCAGCTACTGAGTTTTGAAATAAACTGAGATATATCCCAAAAATAAGAGAAAAATATCTTAACAAATTTAAAGTTTAATAGCTCCAACACCAGATAATTAAAACCATTATAATCTTTTTATAGTTATCGTAGCACAAAACTACTCAAAGAACACATTTTAAAGATTACTAAAAATAAAAACTAGAGTATTTACCAAATCCAACAGATAACACTATTCTCATTTCTCATCTGTCCTGTCAGACTTATATGCATACATAAATTTCTACACCATGTTAATCACAATGTAACTGTAAGAAAGCAGAATATAAAACTGTATAATAGGTATTTTCATTTCGCCTTTCATAATTATCACTTTTATACAAAAATATGCATAGAACATTTTAAAATTCATTTCTGCCCTATATTTTACCATTTTATTCAAGCTTCCACAGTATAAAAAAATGCTAATTTTGTTAACTGCATAGGTAATACATAAAGTCCCTTCCCAATAGATAACAAGTTACCTGAAATGACTTCAAAAATCACTTTAAAAACTGAAAAATTATTTTACTATAATAAAGCTCCTCAGTCTTTAATGTGCATGTGAATCATCTACGGAGTTCTGCTAAAAAGCCAAGTTAGATCCAGTACACCTGGGGCAGGACTGAGATTCTGCCTGTCTAACAAGTTCCCAGGTGATGTTCATGCTGCTGTCCAAGAAAAGCAGTTGAAAAGGAGCCTTTGCAGTAGGTACAGTTATTGGACTTAACTGGTATCACTGCCTGGTGACATTATTTTCATACAAAAAATCTTAGTAAAACATGTTCTCCTGACATTTGTGGCACTCATACAGAATTCTCAAGTACTAAAGACTGGGACCTTGGTTAATATTATAAATAAGTACTCTACTCATATATATATATATGTTTATATACATAGGAACACATACACATATACTAAAACATGTACTGTAAATATTACACTCACAAAATTATCAGAAGTACCAGGTTTAGCTGTTCCATTGGAAACTGTTTTTGAAGCTCTTAATTTTATTCCTTCAGCTACAATGAGAAACATGAGTAAATATATAAAGTTAGAAAATAGTATTTTCCTGTATAGCCTCACATTTATAACCAACAAGGAAAAAGGTTATATATGTATATTTTAAAAGAGAGTTAATAGTGGCAGCTTTGGACAGGGTGCTGGTTTTAATATACCAGTTAGAAATGTAGGAGGTATGGAAAAACTAACAGATTTCACAACTGTTTCCAACAACAAGGTTTTCAAGTTGCTAGCCTGAATTCTAGTTTTATAGGAGTTTTGACAAACAAGTATAGATTTCCTTAGATAGTTTCAACACATTTAAAATTTTATGGATTTAAAAATCTATTGGATTTGCAGTAAATACTCAAGAATAAAACACATCTCTGCTTATTACTTTGAGCATAGAGTCCATTTGCAATATAATTATTAAAATATTAGATTTAAGTCTACCAAATTGCTACTTTTGGTTTGTCCCCTCTGTCCTTCAATTCCTTGATCTGTCCTTTATTTCCTCTTTCTTCTGATATGTTTGTTCCTTCCTTTCCAGTGTTTCTCAGACCATCACAATTTACTTTGAATATAGGTAAGATCTATAATACACTACTGATTTGTTACACTTTCTCCTGTCTTTTGTACATTTTACTTACAGTCATACATTTTACTTCTACATATGTCTTACAATGTACTTGCTACAAAGACCATTAAATTTCAAAAGATTAAAGGAAAAAAGGGAAAACGGTCTTGTATATTTATCCATGTATGTACTATTTTCAGGGTTCTTCCTTCAGTCTCCTTGCTGAATTTAAAACTGACAGCATTTCTCTTAAGTCTAAAGAATTTCCTTTAGCATTTCTCCTAGTGCAGGTCTGCTAAAGACCAATACTTGCAGCTTACATTTATCTGAAAATATCTTTATTTCACCTTCATTTTTTTCATTTTTATTTATTTACTTACTTAGTATCATTAATGTACAATTACAGGAGCAACATTATGGTTACTAGACTCCCTCTATTAACAAGTCCCCACCACATACCCCATTACAGTCACTGTCCATCAGTGTAGTAAAATGCTATACAATCATTACTTGTCTTTTCTGTCTTGTACTGCCTTCCCCGTATGCCCCCCGCCCGCTACATTATGTGTACTAATCGTAATAGCTCGTTTTCCCCCTTATCCCTCCTTTCCCACCCACCTTCCCCAATCCCTTTCCCTTTTGGTAAATGTTAGTCCATTCTTGGGTTCTGTGAGTCTGCTGCTGTTTTGTTAATTCAGTTTTTTCTTTACTCTTATACTCCACAGATGAGTGAAATCATTTGATACTTGTCTTTCTCCACCTGGCTTATTTCACTGAGCATAATACCCTCTAGTTCCATCCATGTTGTTGCAAATGGTAGGATTTGTTTTCTTCTTATGGCTGAATAATATTTCATTGTGTATATGTACCACATCTTCTTTATCCATTCATCTACTGATGGACACTTAGGTTGCTTCCATTTCTTGGCTATTGTAAATAGTGATGCGATAAACACAGGGGTGCATACGTCTTTTTCAAACTGGGCTGCTGCATTCTTAGGGTAAATTCCTAGGAGTGGAATTCCTGGGTCAAATGGTATTTCTATTTTGGGTTTTTTGAGGAACCTCCATACTGCTTGCCACAATGGCTGAACTAATTTACATTCCCACCAGCAATGTAGGAGGATTCCTATTTCTCCACATCCTTGCCAACATTTGTTGTTGTTTGTGTTTTCGATGTTGGGCATCCTAACTGGTGTGAGGTGATATCTCATTGTGGTTTTAATTTGCATTTCTCTGATGATTAGCGATGTGGAGCATCTTTTCATGTGCCTGTTGGCCATCTGAATTTCTTCTTTGGATAAGTGTCTATTCAGCTCCTCTGCCCATTTTTTAATTGGCTTATTTGCTTTTTGTTTGCTGAGGTGCATGCACCCTCATTTTTGAAATGTTTTCCTTGGGAATAGAATTACAGGAAGACACTCTTCTACTTTTAATATTTATTTTAAAATATCATTCCATTGTTTGTAGGACTCCAATGCTTCTGAAAAGTCTGCTGTCATCCTTCTCACTGGTCTGCTGAATCTAATGCACCATTTTTCCTCTGGCTTAAGATTTTTCTTTGCCTTTGGTTTACAGCAGTTTGACTATGTTGTCTAAGTATAGTTTTCTTTGTATTTATCTTCCTTGGGGTTCACTGAGCTTCCTGATCTATGGGGTATGCTTCTTGATTCATTTTGGAAAACTTCTGGCCCGTATTTTTCAAATATTCTGTATGCCCATTCTCTCTTATGGAGCTCAAATATGTTTATGTTAAACTGTTTAATACTGTCCCATGGGTCACAAAAGTTATGTTCACTTTGTTTCCAATCTTTTGTCTCTGGTTTCCAGTTCATAAAATTTCTTTTGAATTATCTTCAAACGTTGATTAACTTTTATTTTATTTGGTTGTAGCCTATTCCTAAAGATTTGTAAACATACTTATAATAATTATTTTTCAAGTCCTCTTTGTTAACTGTAACATCTGGACCACCTCTAGATGTCTACTGATTGATTTTTCCATTAACTATGAGTGACAGTTTCCAGTTTCACCCCATGTCTAGTAATTTATCATTGTATACTAGACATTGAGGATGATATCACAGAGACTCCAGATTCTCTTACCTTCCCAGGGAAAGTGTTAGGTTTTGTTTATGGAGACATTTAAATTACTGCTGGATCACTTTCATCTTATAAGGATATTTAAGACTTTATTAGTGGGTTTATTTCAGTTCAGCTTTAGTCCTAGGATAATTTTCAGTAGTCCTAGAATATGGTCTTTACTTCTGAAGAGTGGCCCTTCTACAGTTTTAGTGGAAAACCCAAGGTGTTAACTCAAGCACTTTTTTTTTTTAACTCAAGCACTTTTAACTGATTTGAATTCCAAAACTCTGCAGTGGGCAGCTACTGACATTTCTGTTCTATTTCTTAGCCTAATGGGTATTGTTTTCTCTCAGACTCGTGGAGTCTCATTTTGCACATGCCCACTTCAGGCACCAGTAAAGACTCTAGCAACTTCATGGATGGTGGAATCTCTTGTTCTCTCAAATTCCAGGCATTCTTATAGCCCCAAATTTCACACTCCAATTCCCTGCCTCAGTAAGACTGCACCTATCCACTTGAGCTCTAGCTACTGTACCACATCTACTAGGCATGGACTCAGACAAAAGCTCTATAAGGTGGAATTTATCAAGAGTGTGGTTCTCTTCATTCAAAAGTCAAATCTCCAGTTTCTGCAGGCTTCTGTTGTTCTCTAGCGCCTTCAGTTTAAATATAAAAATATTCTGTCCAGGATTTATGCTAGCTTTCAGCAGGAAGGTTAGTCCAATGTAATTCATTCCATCATTACTGGAGCCAGAATTTGAATATGCTGAATTTTAATATCTTTGCTATAAGACTCCTTGGTTTAGTTTCATAATAGAAAAGTCACAAAACGTAAAAGGAATCAGTTGATGGTGAGGATAAAACAAGAGGAAGTAAAAGGAAGTGAGAACACTGAAGACACATTGATAATGTTGCAATTTTTGCTGAATGGGTAGATTACAAAATTTTCACAGTATTTTAGACAATTAGAGAACCAAAAAAAAAAAAGAAAGAAAGAAAAAGAATCCTACTAATAAACAAACCAGAGTAAGAGGAAGGCAACATGAAACAAAGGTAAAATTAATCTCAATACCTGAGCTTTGTACTGCTGTTGCCTTAACAAATTTTTAATTAGGGTACTAAGGTAAAATTAATAAAATGAAAAAATTCTATGTAAAAATTAATGAGAAAATGAAAAGAGCACTAAAACCAAAATTAGAAATGCTTTGGGCATGTCCAGGAAATTACAGATGTGCATAATTTTAAAAAGCAAGAAATGAGGCAAAGAAATTTAGCATTCATCAAGAAGATGAGTATTATTTACAAGCTAAGCACAATATATACTACATCATCTTGTGAAAAATGAGTAATTATTTCAACACCCAGATTTTCAATACCTAACAAACAACAAAAGCTCAAAGTACATTAACAATCTTGAAAATGTCATCACTAACTTTTCTTATTCTGATTGTCTACTGTTATTGAGGTTACTGAAGATACAGATTTAAAAATAGTTTATAGGAAAGGGAACCCTCGTACACTGCTGGTGGGAATGAAATTAGTTCGACCACTGTGGAAAGCAGTATGGAGGTTCCTCAAAAAACTCAAAATAGAAATACCATTTGACTCAGGAATCCCACTCCTAGGAATTTACCCTAAGAATGCAGCAGCCCAGTTTGAAAAAGACATATACACCCCTATGTTTATCACAGCACTATTTACAATAGCCAAGAAATGGAAGCAACCTAAGTGTCCATCAGTAGATGAATGGATAAAGAAGATGTGGTACATATACACAATGGAATATTATTCAGCCATAAGAAGAAAACAAATCCTACCATTTGCAACAACATGGATGGAGCTAGAGGGTATTATGCTCAGTGAAATAAGCCAAGCCGAAAAAGACAAGTATCAAATGATTTCACTCATATGTAGAGTATAAGAACAAAGAAAAAAACTGAAGGAATAAAACAGCAGCAGACTCACAGAACCCAAGAACGGACTAATAGTTAACAAAGGGAAAGGGACTGGGGAAGAACGGTGGGAAGGGAGGGATAAGGGGGAAAAAGGGGCATTACGATTAGCAGATGTAATATTGGAGGGGCATGGGGAGGGCTGTACAACTCAGAGAAGACAAGTAGTGATTCTATAGCATCTCACTATGCTGATGGACAGTGACTGTAATGGGGTTGGTGGGGGGGACCTGATGAAGGGGGTAGTTTGATAGCCATAATATTGCACATGTAATTGTAGATTAATGATACCAAAATAAATTTTAAAAAAATAGTTTATGGGAAAAAAATGTATTAACCTTGCATCACAGTAAAGGTACAAAATTTCTTTGTTATAATATATACACTACTTACATATCTATATATAATATATAAATTTAATACAAAATTTAATTTAATAAGAAAAGATATCACTCACTTAAATTTTCAGATGTTACCATGAATTCTTCAATTTCATCATCAGAATCATCTATTAAGGGCATGAAGGCATACCTGTATCAAAAACAAGTAGTTTTAGTAGCATGTTTAAACCTGTTCAGTTTTTAGTTTGTATCTAAAGGAGTCATTGCATACAAAAGCATCTACATTTTTAAAATTTCTCATAAATAAAAATTATTTTATCCTCAAATTAACAAAGATCATTGTGAAGAAAGTGTGAAACGGAAGCTCCCAAGCCCTGTTGGTAAAAGCATAAACGGACAGAATCTTTCTGGAAAGCAATTTTGCAATATACAATGTTCAGGGAAGGCAACTTTCTACTGTTACTTCTCATCCTGGCTACTACTTTTTAACGTACCCCTAACAAAAATGCCTTCAAAAAGCCCAGCTGATAACAGTAAAAGATTCTAGAAACAAAGGGTCAAATAATTAGGGACTACTTAGGTAAATTATACTACATTCATATTATGGCATGCCACTGAAAGTAATGTGGCAGAGCTAGACAAGATGACATGGAAATGTACATCTTGAACAAGATGCAGAACAGTGTATGTAGGTATGTGTGTATTACTATTACTGAAAAATTTTAAAAAGAGGGAGAAACACACTGGTAACGTTTTTTCATTTTTTTCTACAAGGGTGTACAAGACACTTACAGTGGTTTCCTTGGAGACCAGGAACGAGTCAAGGGAATGTGGGGCTTCCCATCATATGTATCCCATCACCTGTACAATTTGCAGAACTTCGCATCCAAGCTCATGATTTTGGACCCATCCTTCCTTTCCAGCTTTATTTCCCTTCAATGTAAGTATGTCAACCAAACTGTCCACCTTGATGATCTCCAAAGCATACTGTTTTTTTCCCACTACCTCAGAAAACATACATTCTCTCCCAGCCCACTTTTCCACTGTACTGCTGCTTTCTTCAACGTGTAACATAAACACTGCCTTTTCATGGAGTCTGCCTCACCCCTCTTCTTTATCCTGGGTATAGATTATACATGTCTTATCACACTGCCTTGCATTTGTTAGATTTGCCTTCTTACTTGCTTGTACACTCTTTTAAAAGCAAGGACCGCCTGCCTACTTTTTCTAAAAGTGTGTTTTTATTTTAACACTACTCGGGATCAACAAATGCTGTCAAACTTTAATCTTCCTTTGTTGGGTACCTCTGATTATTTGCTGATGGTCTCCACAAAAACATTATTACAATAAGAATAAGTGAAAAAAGGAAGCTCCAAAATGCATCATCAACCCAGCGTTCCATCCAATCCTGTAAGGACAATTCAAACATGAAAAATGAATTTTCTCATAAACATACAAATTTCCTATTAAAATGTGTACAATGACAAGTACTAATGATACCTTTCCAACCAGTAAGTCTTCTAAATAACAAGTTATTTAAGAAACGTAAAAAGTAAGAAATGCTTTCTTTATAAAATCAACCTTAATGCTTACATCAGCCTTAGAACCAGTCAGATAAACAAAATCCTACCATAAATTACGTACTATAGTATCATAACAAGAATTAAGAGTTCAATAGGGCTTCAGAGGTCATTTAATTTATTTTCTAGACGAGAACCTGTCATGACACATGTTAAGAGAATTAGAACAAAGTTGACAATAGGTATTTTTGAAACTGGTGACATTAGAGTGTTATCTGCTACAAAATCTCAATGTAATATTTACCCTATAGGATGTGTCTTTTTTTTTTGGTATCATTAATCTACAGTTACATGAGCTACATTATGGTTACTAGACTCTCCCCATCATCAGGTCCACACTACTAACCCCATTACAGTTACTGTACATCAGCGTAGTAAGATGTGATAGAATCCTAATCTGTGTTGTACAGCCCTCACCTTGCTCCCCCTTATATTATGTCTGCTAATCATAATGCCCCCTTTTCCCCCTTGTCCCTTCCTTCCCACCCATCCGCCCCAGTCCCTTTCCCTTTGGTAACTATTACTCCATTCTTGGGTTCTGTGAGTCTGCTGCTGTTTTGTTCCCTCAGTTTTTTTCTTTGTTCTTATGCTCCACAGATGAGTGAAATCATTTGATACTTATCTCTCTCCACCTGGCTTATTTCAATGAGCATAATACCCCCTGGCTCCATCCACGTTGTTGCAAATGGTAGGATTTGTTTTCTTTTTTTTAAATAATTTATTTTGGTATCATTAATCTACAATTACATGTGCAATACTATGGTTATTAAACTACCCCCTTCATCAGGTCCCCCCCACCAACCCCATTACAGTCACTGTCCATCAGTGTAGTGAGGTGCTATAGAATCACTACTTGTCTTCTCTGAGTTGTACAGCCCTCTCCATGCCCTCCCAACATTACAGCTGCTAATTGTAATGCCCCTTTTTCCCCCTTATCCCTCCTTTCCCACCCATCTTCCCCAGGCCCTTTCCCTTTGGTAACTATTAGTCCGTTCTTGGGTTCTGTGAGTCTGCTGCTGTTTTGTTCCTTCAGTTTTTTTCTTTGTTCTTATACTCCACATATGAGTGAAATCATTTGATACTTGTCTTTTTCGGCTTGGCTTATTTCACTGAGCATAATACCCTCTAGCTCCATCCATGTTGTTGCAAATGGTAGGATTTGTTTTCTTCTTATGGCTGAATAATATTCCATTGTGTATATGTACCACATCTTCTTTATCCATTCATCTACTGATGGACACTTAGGTTGCTTCCATTTCTTGGCTATTGTAAATACTGCTGCGATAAACATAGGGGTGCATATGTCTTTTTCAAACTGGGCTGCTGCATTCTTAGAGTAAATTCCTAGGAGTGGGATTCCTGGGTCAAATGGTATTTTTATTTTGAGTTTTTTGAGGAACCTCCATACTGCTTTCCACAATGGTTGAACTAATTTGCATTCCCACCAGCAGTGTAGGAGGGTTCCCTTTTCTCCATATCCTCACCAGCATTTGTTGTTGTTTGTGTTTTGGATGTTGGCCATCCTCATTGGTGTGAGGTCATATCTCATTGTGGTTTTAATCTGCATTTCTCTGATGATTAGTGATGTAGAGCATCTTTTCATGTGCCTGTTGGCCATCTGAATTTCTTCTTTGGAGAAGTGTCTATTCATGTCCTCTGCCCATTTCCTAATTGGATTATGTGCTTCTTATTTGCTAAGGTGCGTGAGTTCTTTATATATTTTGGATGTCAACCCCTTATCGGATACATCATTTATGAATATATTCTCCCATACTGTAGGATTTCCTTTTGTTCTACTGATGGTGTCCTTTGCTGTACAGAAGCTTTTCAGCTTGATATAGTCCCACTTGCTCATTTTTGCTTTTGTTTCCGTTGCCCGGGGAGATATGTTCATGAACAAGTCGCTCATGTTTATGTCCAAGAGATTTTTGCCTATGTTTTTTCTAAGAGTTTTATGTTTTCATGACTTACATTCAGGTCTTTGATCCATTTTGAGTTTACTTTTGTGGATGGGATTAGACAGTAGGCCAGTTTCATTCTCTTACATGTAGCTGTCCAGTTTTTCCAACACCAGCTGCTGAAGAGGCTGTCATCTCCCCATTGTATATCCAAAGCTCCTTTACCAAATATCAATTGACTGTATATGTTTGGATTAATGTTTGGATTTTCTATTCTGTTCCACTGGTCTGTGGGTCTGTTTTTGTGCCAATACCAAGTTGTCTTGATTACTGTGCCTTTATAGTATAGCTTGAAGTCAGGGAGTGTAATTCCCCATTTTATTCCTCCTTCTCAGGAATGCTTTGGCTATTTGGGGTCTTTTGTGGTTCCATATGAATTTTAGAACTATTTGTTCCAGTTCATTGAAGAAAGCTGTTGGTAGTTTAATAGGGATTGTGTCGAATCTGTAGATTGCTTTAGGTAGTATAGCCATTTTGACAAGATTTATTTTTCCTAGCCAAGAGCATGGGATGAATATCCATTTGTTATTGTCCTCTTTAATTTCTCTTAGGGGTGTCTTGTAGTTTTCAGAGTACAGGTCCTTCACTTCCTTCGTTAGATTTATTCCTAGGTATTTTATTCAGGATTTGTTTTCTTCTTATGACTGAATAATATTCCATCATGTATATGTACCACATCTTCTTTATCCATTCATCTACTGATGGACACTTAGGTTGCTTCCTTTTCTTGGCTATTGTAAATAGTGTTATGATAAACACAAGAGGTCCATATGTCTTTCTCAAACAGGGCTCCCGCATTCTTAGGGTAAATTCCTGGGAATGGAATTCCGGGGTCAAATGGTATTTGCATTTTGAGTTTTTTGAGGAACCTTCATACTGCTTTCCACAATGGTTGAACTAATTTGCAGTCCCACCAGCAGTGTAGGAGGGTTCCCTTTTCTCCACATCCTCGCCAACATTTGTTGTTTGTCTTTTGGATGTTGGCCATCCTTACAGGCGTGAGGTGATATCTCATTGTGGTTTTAATTTACATTTCTCTGTTAAGTAGATATGTGGAACATTTCTTCATGTGCCTGTTGGCCATCTGAATTTCGTCTTTGGAGAAGTGTTTGTTTAGATCCTCTGCCTATTTTTTAATTGGATTATTTGCTTTTTGTTTGCTGAGGTGCGTGAGCTCTTTATATATTTTGGATGTCAACCCATTATCGGATGTCATTTATGAATATATTCTCCCATACTGTAGGACACCTTTTTGTTTTTTGCTGTACAGAGGTTTCAGCTTGATTTAGTCCCACTTGTTCATTTTTGCTTTTGTTTCCCCATGCCTGGGGAGATATGCTCATGAACAAGTCGCTCATGTTTATGTCCAAGAGATTTTTGCCTATGTTTTTTCCTAAGAGTTTTATGGTTTCATGACTTACATTCAGGTCTTTGATCCATTTTTAGTTCACTTTTGTGGATGGTGTTAGACAATGATCCAGTTTCATTCTCTTACATGTAGCTGTCCAGTTTTCCCAACACCAGCTGTTGAAGAGGCTGTCATTTTCCCATTGTATATCCATGGCTCGTTTTCATATATTAATTGACCATATACGTTTGGGTTACTATCTGGACTGTATTATGTTCCACTGGTCTGTGGGTCTGTTCTTGTGCAAGTACCAAATTGTCTTGATTACTGTCGCTTTGAAGTAGAGCTTGAAGTCGGGGAGCGTAATCCTCCCGCTTTATTCTTCCTTCTGAGGGTTGCTTTCGCTATTTGGGGTCTTTTGTGGTTCCATATGAATTTTATAACTATTTTTTCCAGTTCATTGAAGAATGCTGTTGGTATTTTGATAGGGATTGCATTGAATCTGTAGACTGCTTTAAGTAGGATAGCCAGTTTGACAATATTAATTCTTCCTAGCCAAGAGCTTGGGATGAGTTTCCATTTGTTACTGTCCTCTTATATTTCTCTTAAGAGTGTCTTGCAGTTTTCAGTGTTTAAGTCTTTCACTTCCTTGGTTAGGGTTATTCCTAGGTATTTTATTCATTTTGATGCAGTTGCGAATGGAATTCTTTTCCTGATATCTCTTTCTGTTAGTTCATTTTTAAGTGTATAGGAAAGCAACAGATTTCTGTGTATTAATTTTGTATCCTGTAATTTTGCTGAATTCAGATATTAGTTCTAGTAGTTTTAGAGATGAGTCTTTAGGGTTTTTTAGGTACAATATCATGTCATCTCCAAATCATGACAGTTTGAGTTCTTCTTTACCAATCTGTATGCCTTCTATTTCTTTGTTTTTTCTGATTGCTGTGGCTAGGACCTCCAGTACTATGTTGAATAACAGTGGGAGAATGGGCATCACTGTCTTGTTCCTGATCTTAGGTGAAAAGCTTTCAGCTTCTCGCTGTTAAATATAATGTTGGCTGTGGGTTTGTCATATATGGCCTTTATGATGTTGAGGTATTTGCCCTCTATACCCATTTTGTTGAGAGTTTTTATCATGAATGGATGTTGAATTTTTTCGAATGCTTTTTCAGCATCTATGGAGATGATCATGTGGTTTTTGTCCTTCTTTTTGTTGATGTGGTGGATGATGATGATGGATTTTCGAATATTGTACCATCCTTGCATCCCTGAGATGAATCCCACTTGATCATGTTTTATGATCCTCTTGATGTATTTTTGAATTCGGTTTGCTAATATTTTGTATTTTTGCATCCATGTTCATCAGGGATATTGGTGTGTAATTGTCTTTTTTGGTGGGTTCTTTGCCTTGTTTTGGTATAAGAGTGATGCTGGCTTCATGGAATTAGTTTGGAAGTATTCCCTCCTCGTTTATTTTCTGGAAAATTTTAAGGGGAATTGGTATTATGTCTTCTTTATATATCTGATAATGTTCAGCGGTGAATCCATCTGGCCCAGGGGGTTTGTTCTTGGGTAGTTTTTTGAATACCAATTCAATTTTGTTGCTGGTAAGTGGTCTGTTTAGATTTTGTTTCCTCCTTGGTCAGTCTTGGAAGGTTGTATTTTTCTAGGAAGTTGTCCATTTCTTCTAGGTTTTTCAGCTTGTTAGCATACAGATTTTCATAGTATTCTCTAATAATTCTTTGTATTTCTGTGTTTTCTGTCATGACTTTTCCTTTCTCATTTCTGATTCTGTTTATGTGTGTGGATTCTCTTTTTCTCTTAATAAGTCTGGCTAGGGGTTTATCTATTTTGTTTATTTTCTCAGAGAATCAGGTCTTTTTTGTTCACTGATTTTTTTCTATTCTTTTATTCTTCTCAATTTTATTTATTTCTTCTTTGATCTTTATTTTATGCATCCTTCTGCTGACTTTGGGCCTCATTTGCTTCTTCTTTTCCAATTTCAGTAACTGTGACTTCAGACTATTCATTTGGGATTGCTCTTCCTTCTGTAAATAGGCCTGGATTGCTATATATTTTCCTCTCAGAACTGCCTTCGCTGCATCCCACAGAAGTTGGGGCTTTGTGCTGTTGTCATTATTTGTCTCCATATATTGCTTAATTTGTTTTAATTTGGTCATTGATCCATTGATTATTTAGGAGCATGTTGTTAAGCCTCCATGTGTTTGTGAGCCTTTTTGTTTTGTTTGTACAATTTATTTCTAGTTTTATACCTTTGTGATCTGAGAAGTTGGCTGGTAGAATTTCAATCTTTTTGAATTTACTGAGCCTCTTTATGTGGCCTAGTATGTGGTCTATTCTGGAAAATGTTCCATGTGCACTTGAGAAAAATGTGTATCATGCTGCTTTTGGGTGTAGAGTTCTGTAGGTGTCTGTTAGGTCCATCTGTTCTAGTGTGTGTTCAGTGCCTCTGTGTCCTTACTTATTTTCTGTCTGGTTGATCTGTCCTTTGGAGTGAGTGGTGTGTTGAAGTTTCCTAGGATGAATGCATTGCATTCTATTTCCTCCTTTAATTCTGTTAGTATTTGTT